>JAVSCE010010632.1:0-57827 GCA_032199065.1 Smutsia gigantea | reverse complement strand
TACAGTCAATACACATCTGTGTTGGGATTTGAGGTCAAGTCTGCAGGCTCTACATTTGTGCAGTTTTGGAAGAAAAGACAAGCAAGTGAGGAATGCTCTCAGTCCAGGAAGAGCGGGTCTGTTTAGCCACCATCTCAGGAGGCCTGGCAGAGGGTCCCCCAAAAGGAGACTGGAAGAGAGACAAGCATGGAAAAGGCAGCAAACAGGCACCCAGACAGAAGAGGCTGCCTCACTGGGTCCCCTTCCAGGGCATCAAAGAAGGGGGTCTCTAGGGTCTCTAGGATCCTGATGGCCCAGTAATCAGTCTTTAAAAATAAGTAAATAAGAATAGGAATTCCTGACCTGCAGCTTGGCAGGATAAGGAAAGGGCAAGGGGCAGAAATAAAGTGTACCAGGGGCTCAGAGCATGAATACAGCTGAGTATCTGAGTTGGCCCAGCGTCCAGGCATCGATAATGTCTACAGATGGGAAGATACTTTGTTTCTCCACTAATTTATCACTCAGATTTGCTTATCGAGCACTACAGCGATAAAGAAGAGCCTGGGGTGGTGGAGGTTAGAGAAACAGGCAGGGCATCAGGCTGCCTGGGAGGCATGGGAAGGAAATCTGACGTCATTACCTCTCCATGCAATGGGAAGCGATGGAAGGATGTCAAACAGGGAGTCACATGATCCACTTACACACTCCTTCAGAATTACTCTAGTTGCTGGGTAGCAAACAGACTGAATGGAAAAGACTGACAGCAGGATATCTAGTAATTCATATGTAGTCTCATTCTGAGTGAAAGAGAGAGGCTGCCACAGGGCCGCTTTGTCCCTGAGCAATCAGCCCCTGCTGGTGCCCAGGGCAGGGTGGTTGATGGCCTTGTACCACAGCCCTCGCCGGCACTCTCTGTCAGTGTCCTTCCTCTCTCTGCAGTCCCCACATGTATCTATAAATCAGGGGCCTTCACCTGTCTTCCTGCCTCCCACTCAGTCACCTGATGATGAAGGCACTGCTAACCCAACACTACGCCTGCCAGCATTTCAGTAGGTGAGCCTCCCGCTAGGAGGACGTCCATATTTAATAGGTGCCATCACCTGAACCAACAGGTGGTAATGGCAAGCTTTCAGGCTCCAGTAACTGAGTGGTTCTATGAAGATATCTGGGTTGGGGAATTGTTGTAACACAGCTCAAATGCATCCCCAAGTATGAAACCTCTATGACTACATTTAGCCTCTGATGAAAGGTCACTTTTAATGTTGAAAAGCATGTCTTCACCAGTGGGGTGAAGAGGAGCTGACGGGCCCGTTCAGGTGAGTGGGCTGCACAACAGACAAAGCAAGTGGCTGGCCCTGCACCACGTTAGTCCTACAGGGGAGTTTGGCACCCACCTCAAACTCTCCATGAGGAACCTCAGGTCTAGAATAGTCATGGGCTGTAGTCATCCGATCCCACTCCGGACCTTGGCCTATCTGAGTCAGGGCAGGAATGATCCACTGCTCAGCTGCAGGTGTTACAGGGCCAAGGGCTCCTTTTTGCCATTTCTCAAATGTGGATAGGAAAGGATGGATGCAACTGAAATAAAGATATCAAGTCATGTATCACACGTTTTTCATACACACTTGTTGGAGAGTTCTGAAAGTGAGACATGCATCTCTGAAGGCTCATGTTCTCCAGGAAGCTCACACAGACTTACTTAGATGTATCTGTTCAGGTTCTAGAGTCAGATGGTCTGAGTCCAGATCCTTGTTCTTTCCTTTACTAGCTGAGAGGCTGTGGGAAAGTTACATCATTGTCCTGTGCCTTTGTTTCCTCACCTACACAGGGACATGTTTCTAATGCCTGCTTCACCAGGATTTACGAGGATTAGTTTAAAACCACAAAGCACTGAGCACAACACACAGCATAGTAAGTACTCCCTAAACCTGGCTATTATGAGTTAATATTAATACATAAGAAAATTTATTGTTTTATGCCACTATTACACAATCATTATGCCCTTGTTTGTCAAGCTCCCAGATTATAAATTCCTTGGAGGTCAGATTCATGGTTCACTTAGCACCATGGGTGGGCCTCACAATACCCACCTTCTCCAGCCTCTTCAGCAGAAAGTCTTACAAACAGGCCGATCTTGTTGCTTTATCTCAGGCTTCTGCTTCGTCCTCAGAAGGAACCCTAAGAGGAATGGCAGGTACATGGTAGGTGTTTAGCAAATGTTTGCTCAATGAACGAATGAATGATTTTTTACTTTGCAATAATACTTGTCTCTGTATAAAGTATCATATGATTTCAGTGGTTTAAAATAATTGGAGGATTCATGGGACTAGAGAGTCAGCAATGCCTAAGTGTCAGAATGATCACTAGACGATGTTCTACTCTGGGGTCTGCAAAGTGCAGGCTTTCAGGCTGTGTTCCAGGCTTCTAAGGGCTTCACATACATTGCATCTTGTATTTCACATTACAACCCTGACAGCCAGGGGCACTAATACCTCCAGATAATAAGCAAAGAAACAGGGGCAGAACCAACTAATCTGTTTGAAGGCATTTTGCTCCTAAGGGGAAAGACATAAATGAGAGGGGTAAAGGACAATAGTTGAAACTGCAAATGATCTGGTTCCACAGCATAGAGCTGGCTGGCGTTGGGTAAGTTATGAGATGCTCTGGCTCTTCAGATGCTGTCTTGCCAATGGGTTTCAGCTCCAGGCAAGTTCACTATGGATTCAATGAGACCAAAGAAATGACAGTGGAATGTTCTTGGAGTGAAAGGGTTTATACCCAACTTTATTCCCATGGTGGCAGGTCAATCACTAAAATCCTTTCCACTCAGAGCGAGTCTGCATGCAGCAAGCCAGTCTCTGCCTTTGGGCTCCTCTGTCTGCACAGCTGTCCCACACAACCGTCCTCTGGGCCTCTCTGCACAGTCGTCCTGCACAGCCGTCCTCTGGGCCTCTGTCCTCGGCGCTGCCACCACTCCAGCCTCTACTCTGCTCTCCTGCAGCCCTGCAGCTGTGCCACCGTGTCGTCCAGAGCACTGGGCAGAGCTCTTTATATAGAGTCAATAACGATGTATTGCCCACACGTGTGTAGTGAGCCAGCCAACCAGGGCCAGGTGAGAATCCTGGCCACAGGAACCTTCACTTTGTCCACAGTTGGTGACTGCCTGCTCTGTATTTGGTTGGTTCTTTTGAGTAGCTGATCTCCACATGTGTAATGGAAGCCCTAGGCCAAAGTCAAGTGTTCTCAGTTTTGGCTTCACAGTAAAACCACTTGGGAAACTTGAAACATTTGGTGCTCAAGCACACCCTAGACCAATGAAATCAGAATCTTTTGGGAAAAGGTCAGCGCTTGGTCATTTTTTTAACTGCACAGGTGATTACAATGCATAGCCAACATTGAAAAACCTCTGCTTGAACTCTGTGAGGCTACAGCAATTAAAGTCATCTAATCAGTTTTCTGCTTGTTCCTCCACAAGATAGTTTGCTTATCTGGAAGGTTTTGCTCACCTAGAATGAATCAATGGCATGGCCTGAATATTTCTTATACCACCAATTATCACTAATTAAAAAGTGCATATACAACCGGGTTCTTATGTTTAATGTTACTCTTCAAACATTTATTTCTCATTTCTACATCAACTTGATCAGTCAAAAGTCAAATTAACATAACTGATGACAGAAAACAATTCCTTATTTGATGCCTAACTTAAAGGATTGCTAGTCAGGAATCTTCATGTGTTAAATGCTGTCGCCATCTACTGGCAAAATGTGTTATAGCAGTTCCATCTTTTTATCTGGAGGAGACTCACTATTTCACAGAGAAGCCAAACAGAGAAATAACATATCCTCCCTGAAGGGGCCTGCGATTTACTTCAGGGAAGACATGTTTTTCGGGCCCCAATCTATAGATTCAGCCATCTACAATAGTCTTGGTTCTTTTAAGTAGGGAAAAATCCTGGCAATTAAAATCTGATGCTGGACGTGAGTATGAAGTTGATGGTGGATCCAATTGTGCTTTAGTACAGAAAAAATATTTATAAAGAAAAGCACAGGAGGATTAAACATGGCAGTGGGAGAAGTGAGACAGAGGCTTCCTACTAAAACCGCATATAATATGAAAATATACTTAATACGACTAATCCTGAAAAAGCAATAGGAAAAAGGGCTGTGCCAAATTGCATACACCTGGAGAAAAGAATAAACCTAACAGAACGGGGCGCTCCAGCTCCCTGGCTGGCTACACAGCTTCAAGGACCCACACTGTGATACGCAGCCTACTGTGCCTTTCTCCCGGCCAGCCCCACCTGGCTCACAAATAGGCAAACTCTACCCTGGCGTTAGGCCAGCCAGAGGGTAGCCCTATCTACAGCAACTACAAATGCAAAGCATAGAGGCTTATACCTGTGTGCTTGGCCCACTGGTTCTGGCAGTGGAGGCAGGCATAGCAGCCGGGAAGCAGGAAACAGCTCTTTCCTCCCCCCAGGCACCAATACCACTCCCCTGTGACCCACGACATTGCTTCAGGGGCTGAGCAGCTCCAGAGAGTAGAGCTTCTGGGTACTAGAGTGTGCCATATACAATTACGAAACACCAAAGAAACCTGGTTCAAAGTAAAATAATGAATACAACACCTGAGAAAGATTCAAATGAAATCAACCTCATGAATCTTCCTGAAAGGGATTTCAAAATAAAAATCATTAACATGCTCATGGAATGAAAGAAAAATGTTCAAGAACAAAGGAATAAATTCCGGTCAGAGATCCAATTGTTGAAGAGCACAATGGAGGGTATTAAAAGCAGATTACATACAATGGAGGAGATGATAAATGAAATAGAAATTAGAGAAGAAGAACACAAAGAAGCTGAGGCACAGAGAGAAAAAAGGATCTCTATGAAAGAATATTGAGAGAACTGTGTGACCAATCCAAATGGAACAATATTTGCATTATAGGAGTACGAAGAAGAAGAGAGAGAAAAAGGGATAGAAAGTGTCTTTGAGGAGGTAATTGCTGAAAACTTCCCCAATCTGGGGAAGGAGATAGTCTCTCAGGCCATGGAGGTGAGCAGATCTCCCAACCCAAGGGACCCAAGGAAGACAACACCAAGACATATAGTAATGAAAATGGCAAAGATCAATGATAGAGACAGACTATTAAAAGCAGCCAGAGAGAGAAAAAAGATGACATACAAAGGAAAGCCCATCAGGCTATCATCAGACTTCTCAGCAGAAACCTTACAGGCCAGAAGGCAGTGGCATGATGTATGTAATGCAATGAAGCAAAAGGACTCCAAGGAAGATTACTTTATCTGGAAAGATTATCATTTAAATTTAAATGAGGGATTAAATAATTTCCAGATAAGCAAAAGCTGAGAGAATTTACCTCCCACAAACCATCTCTACAGTGTATTTTGGAGGGACTGCAATAGATGGAAGTGTTCCTAAGGTTTAATAGCGGTCACCAGAGGTAATAAAACCACAGTAAAGAAAGCAGAACAGCTAATTACTAAACAAATGCAAAATTAAATCAACTATCCCCTAAGTCAATCAAGGGACAGACAGAGTACAGAATATGATACCTAATATATAAAGAATGGAGGAGGAAGAAAAAAAGAACCTTTAGATTGTGTTTGCAATAGCATAAGTGAGTTAAGTTAGTCTCTTAGATAGTAAGGAAGTTAACCTTGAACCTTTGGTAACCACGAATCTAAAACCTGCAATGGCAATAAGTACATACCTATCAATAATCACCCTAAATGTAAATGGACTGAATGCACCAATCAAAAGACATAGAGTCACTGAATGGATAAAAAAACAAGATTCATCTATATGCTGCCTACAAGTGACTCACTTTAAACCCAAAGACATACACAGACTGAAAGTGAAGGGATGGAAGAAGATATTTCATGCAACGAATAGGGATAAAAAAGCAGGAGTTGCAGTAATTGTATCAGACAAAACAGACTTCAAAACAAAGAAAGTCAAAACAGAGGAAGAAGGACATTATGTAATGATTAAGGGGTCAATGCAACAAGAAGATATAACCATTATAAATATCTATGCACCCAGCACAGGAGCATCTACATATGTGAAACAAATACTAACAAAATTAAAAGGGGAAATAGAATGCAATGCATTCATTCTAGGAGATTTCAACACTCCACTCACTCTAAAGGGCAGACCAACCAGACAGAAAGTAAGTAAGGAGACAGAGGCACTGAACAACACATTAGAACAGACTGACCTAACAGACATCTACAGAACTCTCCACCCACAAGCAGGAGAATACACATTCTTCTCAAGAGCACATGGAACACTTTCAAGAATAGATCATATACTAGGCCACAAAAAGAGCCTCAGTAAATTCAAAAAGATTGAAATTGTACCAACCAGCTTCCAGACCATAAAGGTATAAAACTAGAAATGAATAACACAAAGTAAAGGAAAAATCCCAGAAACACACGGAGGCTTCAAAATATGGTAATAAAAAAAACAATGGATCAATGAACAAATAAAAACAAAGATCAAGCAATACATGGACACAAATGACCGCAAAATCTCTGGGATGCAGTGAAGGCCGTGCTAACAGGAAAGTATATTGCAATACACGCCAACCTCAGGAAGAAGAACAATCCTATATGAACACTAAACTCACAACTAACGAAACTAGAAAAAGGAAAACAAAAGAGGTCCAAAGTCAGTAGAAGGAGGGACATAATAAAGATTACAGAAGAAATAAATAAAATCGAGAAGAATAAAACAATAGAAAGAATCAATGAAAGAAAGAGCTGGTTCTTTGAGAAAATAAACAAAATAGAGAAACCTCTACCCACATTATCAAGAAAAAAGAGAGTCTACACACAGAATCAGAAATTAGAAAGGAAAAATCACCATGGACACCACAGAAATACAAATAATTATTAGAGTGTATTATGAAAAATTATATGCCAACAAACAGCATAACCTAGAAGAAATGGACAACTTTATAGAAAAATACAACCTTCCAAGGCTGCCCCAGAAAGAAACAGAAAATCTGAGCAGACCAATTACCAGCAACGACATTGAACTGGTAATCAGAAACCTACATAAGAACAAAATACCTGTTCCAGATGGCTTCACCGCTGAATTTTATCAAACATTTAGTGAAGACCTAATACCCATCCTCCTTAAAGTTTTCCAAAGAGTAAAAGAAGAGTGAATACTGCCAAACTCATTCTATAAGGCCAGCATCACTTTAATACCAAAACCAGGCAAGGACACCACAAAAAAAAAAAAAAAGAAAATTACAGACCAATATCTCTGATGAACATAGATGCAAAAATACTCAACAAAATATTAGCAAACAGAATTCAAAAATACATCAAAAAGGTCATCCATCATGATCAAGTAGGATTTATTCCAGGGATGGAAGAATGGTACAACATTTGAAAATTCATCAACATCATCCACCATATCAACAAAAAGGATAAAAAACCACATGATCATCTCCAGAGATGCTGAAAAAGCATTTGTCAAAATTCAACATCCATTCATGATAAAAACTCTCAACAAAATGGGTACAGAGGGCAAGTACCTCAACATCATAAAGGGCATATATGACAAACCCACAGCCAACATTAAACTTAACAGCAAGAAGCAGAAAGCTTTTCCTTTAAGATCGGGAACAAGACAAGGATGCCCACTCTCCGCACTTCTATTCAACATATTACTGGACGTCCTAGCCATGGCAATCAGACAACACAAAGAAATGAAAGGCATCCAGATTGGTAAGGAAGAAGATAAACTGTCCCTGTTGGCAGATGACATGATACTGTACATAAAAATCCCTAAAGAATCCATTCTAAAACTACTAGATCTAATATCTGAATTCAGCAACGTTGTGGAATACAAAATCAATACACAGAAATCTGTTGCATTCCTATACACTAACGATCTAGCCAAAAGAGAAATCAGGAAAACAATTCCATTCACAGTTGCATGAAAAAGGATAAAATACCTCGGAATAAACCTAACCAAGGAAGTGGAAGATCTATACTCTGAAAACTACAAGACACTCATGAGAGAAATTAAAGAAGATACCAATAAATGGAAACACATCCCATGCTCATGGATAGGAAGAATTAATATTGTCAAAATGGCCATCCTGCCTAAAGCAATCTACAGATTCAATGCAATTCCAATCAAAATACCAACAACATTCTTCAATGAACTAGAGAAAATCGTTACAAAATTCATATGGAACCACAAAAGACCCCGAAGAGCCAAAGCAACCCTGAGAAGGAAGAATGAGGCTGGGGGGATTATGCTCCCCAACTTCAAGCTTTACTACAAAGCCACAGTAATCAAGACAATTTGGTACTGGCACAAGAACAGACCCATAGACCAATGGAACAGACTACAGAGCTCTGATATAAACCCAACCATATATGGTCAATTAATATATGATAAAGGAGCCATGGACATACAACAGGGAAATGACAGCCTCTTCAGAAACTGGTGTTGGCAAAACTGGGCAGCTACATGCAAGAGAATGAAACTGGATTATTGTTTAACCCCATACACAAAAGTAAACTCAAAATGGATCAAAGACCTGAATGTAAGTCACGAAACCATAAAACTCTTAGAAGACAACATAGGCAAAAATCTCCTGAATATAAGCATGAGCAACTTCTTCCTGAACACATCTCCTTGATCAAGGGAAACAAAAGCAAAAATGAACACATGGGATTACATCAAACTAAAAAGTTTCTGTACGGCAAATGAAACCCTCAACAGAACAAAAAGGCATCCTACAGTATGGGAAAATATATTTGTAAATGACATATCCAATAAGGGGTTAACATCCAAAATATATAAAGAACTTACATGCCTCAACACAAAAAAGCAAATACCCCCATTAAAAAGTGGGCAGAGGATATGAACAGACAGTTCTCCAAAGAAACACAGATGGCCAACAGACACATGAAAAGATGCTCCACATCACTAATCATCAGGGAAATGCAAATTAAAACCACAATGAGATATCACCTCACACCAGTAAGGATGGCCAGCATCCAAAAGACTAAGAACAACAAATGCTGACAAGGATGTGGAGAATGGGGAACCATCCTGCACTGCTGGTGGGAATGTAAGCTAGTTCAACCATTGTGGAAAGCAATATGGAGGTTCCTCAATAAACTAAAAATAGATATACCATTTGACCCGGTAATCCCCAGGTCAAATCTTTGGAATTTACCCAAAGAACACTTCTCAGATTCAGAAAGACATCTGCACCCCTATGTTCATCGCAGCACTTTTTACAATAGCCAAGATACGGAAGCAACCTAAGTGTCCATCAGTAGATGAATGGATACAGAAGTGGTACATATACCCAATGGAATACTATTCAGCCATACAAAAAAAAAAAAACAAATCCTGTCATTTGCAACAACATGGATGGAGCTGGAGGATATTTTGCTCAGTGAAATAAGCCAGGCAGAGAAAGACAAGTGCCAAATTATCTCCCTCATTTGTGGAGTATAACAATGAAGCAAACCTGAAGGAACAAAATAGCAGCAGACTCGGAGACTCCAAGAAGGGACTAGTGGTTACCAAAGGGGAGGTGTGTGGGAGGGCAGGTCAGGAGGGAGGGAGATGGGGATTGAGGGGTATTTTGTTTAGTACACATGGTGTGGGAGGTCATGGGGAAAAGAGTGTAGCACAGAGAAGGCAAACAGTGAATCTGTGGCATCTTACTACACTGAACAACAGTGACTGTATTGGGGTATGGGTGGGGTCTTGATAATATGGGTAAATGTAGTAACCACAGTGTTTTTTCATGTGAAACCTTCATAAGAGTGTATATCAGTAATACCTTAATAAAAAAAATTTTTTTTGAAAACACAGAAAAAATACTTATGAGAATACTTACAAAGAAAACATTAAAATCTTTCTGTGGGATAAATCAAAATATCAGAGGTATAAGCCCAGAATATGTTATATTAGGAGACCTCCTGATTTTCTTTTTTTTTTTTCAATTTTTTTACTGAATTATGCTTTAGGAGTTTTCTGCCTATTTGGAGGGATACTGTAACAAACACTGAGAATTGCCTTCTGTATGTCCATTCACCCCTTCTTTATTCCAAACGCCAATTTTTTCCCAAGCAAAATTATCCCAGGCTACAAAATTCAATGTCTAGCACAGCACCTTTCCAGTTAGAGGTCTCCCTGTGACACAGTTCCCACCAATGGGGTGTAAATAACACTCTGCTGGGAATTCTTGGGGGAAAAAAATTGCTTCCTGATGAACCTACAACCCTACTTCATCCTTTCGGCCAACAGAGTGAGCTGATGTGAAGTAGGCATGTTGGGATCATTGGAACAGAAGCCATAAGCCAGGAACAGCACGACAGGGAGAGAGAGTCTGAGACAGTGGTAACAACACAGAGCAGCCACACCAGTCCCAAACTCCTTCCTGCAGGATTTTTTTTATTAAGGTATCATTGATATGCACTCTTATGAAGGCTTCACATGATCAATATTGTGGTTACTACATTCACCCATATTATCAAGTCCCCCCCAAACTCCATTGCAGTCACTGTCCATCAGCATAAGATGACACAGTGTGACTACCTGTTTTCTCCATGCTATACTGCCTTCCCTGTGACCCCCCCCCAACACACCATGAGTGCCAATAATAATGCCCTTCAATCCCCTTCTCCCTCCCTCCCACCCAACCCTCCCCAACCCCTCCCCTTTGATAACCACTAGTCCCTTCTTGGAGTCTGTGACTCTGCTGCTGTTTTGTTCCTTCAGTTTTGCTTTGTTGTTATACTCCACAAATGAGGGAAATCATTTGGTACTTGTCTTTCTCTGCCTGGCGCATTTCACTGAGTGTATACCCTCTAGCTCCATCCATCTTGTTGCAAATGGTAGGATGTGTTTTCTTCTTATGGCTGAATAATATTCCATTGTGTATATGTACCACCTCTTCTTTATCCATTCATGTACTGATGGATATTTAGGTTCCTTCCATATCTTGGCTATTGTAAATAGTGCTGCGATAAACATAGGGATGCATATGTCTTTTTGAATCTGGGATATTGTTTTTTTTTAGGTAAATTCCTAGGAATGGAATCCCTGGGTCAAATGGTATTTCTATTTTTAGTTTTTTGGGGATCCTACTTGATCATGATGGATGATCTTTTTGATGTATTTTTAGATTTCTTTTGTTAATGTTTTGTTGAGTATTTTTGTATCTATGTTCATAAGGGATATTGGTCTGTAATTTTCTTTTTTTTGTGTGTGTGGTGTCTGCCTGGTTTTGGATTTAGAGTGATGCTGGCCTCATAAAATGAGTTTCGAGGTATTCCCTCCTCTTCTATTTTTTGAATAATTTTAAGTAGGATGTGTATTAGGTCTTCCCTGATTGTCTGATAAAATTCACTGGTGAAGGAATCTAGTCCAGGTTTGTTCTTAGGTAGTTTTTTGATTACTAATTCAATTTCGTTGCTGGTAATTGGTCTGTTCAGATTTTTTTATTTCTTCCTGGGTCTGCCTTGGAAGGTTGTATTTTTCTAGAAAGTGGTACATTTCTTCTAGGTTATCTAATTTGTTAGCATATAATTATTCATAGTATTCTCTAATAATTGTTTGTATTTATGTGGTGTGTGTACTTATTTTTCCTTTCATATTTCTGATTCTGTTGATGTATGTAGAATCCCTTTTATTCTTGATAAGTCTGGCTAGAGGTTTATCTATTTTGTTAATTTTCTTGAAGAACCAGCTCCTGCTTTCATTGATTCTTTCTATTGTTTTATTCTTCTCGATTTTACTTAGTTCTGCTCTAATCTTTATTATGTCCCTCCTTCTACTGACTTTGGGCCTCATTTATTCTTCTTTTTCTAGTTTCATTAATTGTGAGTTTAGACTGTTCATATGGGATTGTTCTTCTTTCCTGAGATAAGCCTGTATTGCAAAATACTTCCTTCTTAGCATGCCCTTCACTGCGTCCCACAGGTTTTGTGGTGTTGAGTTACTGTTTTCATTTGTTTCCATATATTGCTTGATCTCTGCTTTTATTTGGTCATTGATCCACTGATTATTTAGGAGCATGTTGTTAAGCCACAATGTGCTTGTGGGCTTTTTTGTTTTCTTTGTATAATTTATTAGTTTCATACCTTTGTGGTCTAAGGAATTGGCTGGTACAATTTCAACCCTTCTGAATTTACTGGGGCTCTCTTTGTGGCCTAGTAGATGATCTATTCTTAATAATGTTCCATGTGCACTTGTGAAGAATGTGTACGCTGCTTTTGTGTGGAGTGTACTGTAGATGTCTATTCCATCCATTCCAATGTGTTCTTAAGTGCCTCTGTCTCCTTACTTATTTTCTGTCTGGTTGATCTCTCCTTTGGAGTGAATAGTGTGTTGAAATCTCCTGAAATGAATACATTGCATTCTATTTCCTCCTTTAATTCTGTTAGTATTTGTTTCACATATGTAGGTTTTCCTATGTTGGATGCATAGATATTTATAGTGGTTACATCCTCTTTTTGAACTGACCCCTTTATCATTATGTAATGTTCTTCTTTGTCTCTTGTGACTTTCTTTGTTTTGAAGTCTATTTTGTCTGATATAAGTACTGCAACTCCTGCTTTTCTCTCCCTATTAGTTGTGTGAAATATCTTTTTCCATCCCTTCACTTTTACTCTGTGTATGTCTTTGGGTTTGAAGTCAATCTCTTGCAAGCAGCATATAGACGGGTCTTGTTTCTTTATCCACTCAGTGACTCTATGTCTTTTGATTGGTGCATTCAGACCATTTACATTTAGGTTGACTATTGATAGGTATGTATTTATTGCCCTTGCAGTCTTTAGATTCGTGGTTACCAAAGGTTCAAGGGTAGTTTCTTTACTATCCACCAGTCTAACAATTCATTTAGTATGCTATTACAAACACAGTCTAAAGGTTCCTTTTTTTCCCTTCGTTTTTCTTTTTCTCCATTCTTTATGTGTTAGGTGTCATTCTGTAGTCTTTGTGTATCCCTTGATTGAATTTTGAGGTAGTTGATATAATTTTGCATCTTCTTAGTAATTAATAGTCAACTTCCTTTACTGTGTTTTTATTTTCTCTGGTGACAGCTATTAAGCCTTAGGAACACTTCCATCTATAGCATTCCCTCCAAAATATACTGTAGAGATGGTTTGTGAGAGTTAAATTCCCTGAACTTTTGCTTATCCGGAAATTGTTTAATCTCTTTCAAATTTAAATGATAATCTTGCCAGATAAAGTATTCTTGGTTCAAGGCCCTGTGCTTCATTGCATTAAATGTATCATGCTACTCCTTTCTGGCCTGTAATATTACTTTTGAGAATTCCGATAGCCTGATGGGTTTTCCTTTGTATGTTATCTTTTTTCTCTCTGACTGCTTTTAATACTCTGTCCTTGTCTTTGATCTTTGCCATTTTAAATATTGTATGTCTTGGTGTTTCCTCCTTGGGTCCCTTGTGTTCGGAGATCTGTGTTACCTCCATGGCCTGAGAGACTATCTCCTTCCCCAGATTGGGGAAGTTTTCAGCAATTACCTCCTCAAAAACACTTTCCATCCCCTTTCTCTCTTCTTATTCTTCTGGTTCCCTTATAATGCGAATATTGTTCCTTCTGGATTGGTCACACAGTTCTCTCAGTATTTTTTCATTCTTAGAGATCCTTTTTTATCTCTGTGCCTTAGCATCTTTGTGTTTGTGTTCTCTTTTTCTGTTTCACTTACTGTCTTTTCTACCTCATCTAATCTGCTTTAAAATCCCTCCATTGTGCTTCATTCCCGATACTGTATTTTTCAAAGTTTCTATCTCTCTCTTGAATTCCTCCCTGGGGTCTTGAATCTTTTTCTGCTGCTCCGTGTGCATATTTATTTTTATTTTGAAATATTTTCCAGGAAGATTGGTGGGTACAGTTTCACTTGTCCCTCTTCTGTTGTGTGTGGGATTTAGGTTTGAAGCAGGTTCTTTTGACGTTTCAGATTTGTAAAAATATCTTTGTGTAGGTGGCGCCCTCTAGTGCCCAGAAGCTCTACTCTCTGTAGCTGCTCAGCCTCTGGAGCAATGGTGGGGTTGCAGACAAGCAGCACTGGTTCCTGCCAGGAGAAAAGTGCTCTTTCCTGCTTCCTGGCTTCAATGCCTGCCTCCACTGCCAGGGCCAGTGGGCCAAGTGAGCAGGGAGCAGCCTCTGTTGTATGCCCCTGTATCTGCCATAGGTTGGGCTGCCCTCATTCTCTCGAGGTGCAGTGGTGGGTACAGCAGATTGGTGAGTTGGTGCTAGCCAGGAGAAAGGAGCGGCAGACTGTGTACCACAGTGGGGGGCCTTGGGGTTCCATTGCCAGCCAGGGGGATGGCACGCCTGAAGCTCCTTAAAGGCCCCAAACTGCTGGGAAGAGTGCCTGGACAATTTTGTCCACCTACCCTTTCTCCTGAGCAGCAAGCTTTAGCAGTCCTCTCACTGTTTTAAAGTCTCTCAAACTACCCACCTTTCTTTTTTCCCACAGCAGCCAGTTATGGGTACCTGTTCTCCACAATCGGCTGGAATCATAGTCTCTCCAGGTATTCCACCTGTCTTAACTTTCCAACCCCACTAATAACTAGAGCACCATATAATGTAGGTTTTTCCTCCCAGAGCAGATCTCCAGGGCTGGGTGTTCTGCAGTCTTCAGCTTCAACCCCACCCCACTCCATTTCTCTTCCTCACACCAGTGAGCTAGGGTGTGGGAAGGGTTTGGGTCCCAACAGATCACAGCTTTCCTACTTTATCCTTTTCCATGAGATCTCCTCTTTTCCCCAGATGTAGGCAGTCTATCATAGTCTTCTTTCCTGTTACTCTTTCAGGATTACTTGCATTTACTGTATTTTTATATTATATGTGATTATGGGAGTATGTTTCTGTCTCACTTCTCATGCTGCCAACTTTAATCCCCCCTACTCCATAATTTTATATGGGGGGAAAAAAAAGAACCTGGCTATTGCCTGGACTGTTTCCCTGCCACATTCATATGTTGAAGCCCAAATCCTCAACATGATCACATTTGGAGATGCGACTTTTAGGAGGTACTTACAATTAAATGAGGTAACAAGGGTGGGGCCCTAAACAGGTGGGATTAGTGACTTACAAGGAGAGGATGTGCATGAAATCAAATGTTTAATTGGATTTAGAGAAACAGAAATATATTTCTCTCTCGGTCTGTGTCTCTGCCTCTCTCTTTCCTTCTCTCTTTCTCTCCCTCCTCCCTTCATGTGAGGACACAGGGAAAAGGCAGCCGACTGACATGCCAAGAAGATAACTCTCACTAGAAACCTAATTGGCCAGCACCTTGACCAGCCTCAAGAACTATGAAAAATAAATTTCTGCTGTTTATGTCACTCAGTCTGTAATATTTTCTTATGGCAGCCTGAACCAGACAAATGCAAACCCCTATCTGATTAAGGCAGTGTAATTTTTTCTGTTATTAGTGTATGCATTCTTTTTATTTTCTATTAAGGTATTATTAATATGTACACTTATGAAGGTTTCACATGAAAAAACAATGTGTTTACTACATTTACCCATATTATCAAGTCCCCACCCATACCTCAATGCAGTCACTGTCGTTCAGGTTAGTAAGATGCCACAGATTCACTGTTTGCCTTCTCTGTGCTACAGTGTTTTCCCCGTGACCCCCCACACCATGTGTACTAAACATAATACCCCTCAATCCCCTTCTCCCTCTCTCCGCACCTGCCCTCCCACACCTCTCCCCTTTGGTATCCACTAAGTCCTTCTTGGATCTCTGAATTTGCTGCTATTTTGTTCCTTCAGGTTTGCTTCGTTATTATATTCCTCAAATGAGAGAAATCATTTGGCACTTGTCTTTCTCCGCCTGGCCTATTTCACTAAGCAAAATATCCTCCAGCTGCATCCACGTTGTTGCAAATGACAAGATTTGTTTTTTCGTATGGCTGAATAGTATTCCATTGTGTATATGTACCACTTCTATATTCTTTCATCTACTGATGGACACGTAGGTTGCTTCCTTATCTTGGCTATTGTAAAAAGTGCTGCGATGAACATAGGAGTGCACATATTTTTCTGAATCTCAGAAGTTGTATTCTTTGGGTAAATTCCAAGGAGTGGGATTCCCGGGTCAAATGGTATATCTATTTTTAGTTTACTGAGGAACCTCCATATTGCTTTCCACAATGGTTGAACTAGCTTACATCCCCACCAGCAGTGTACGAGGGATCCCGTTCTCTGCATCCTTGTCAGCATTTGTTGTTCTTAGTCTTTTGGATGCTGGCCATCCTTACTGGTGTGAAGTGATATCTCATTGTGGTTTTAATTTACATTTCCCTGATGATTAGTGATGTGGAGCATCTTTTCATGTGCCTGTTGGCCATCTGAGTTTCTTCTTTGGAGAACTGTCTGTTCATATCCTCTGCCCATTTTTAATGGGGGGTTTGTTTTTTTTTGTGTTGAGGCATGTAAGTTCTTTATATATTTTGGATGTTAACCCCTTGTTGGATATGTCATTTACAAATATATTCTCCCATACTGTAGGATGCTTTTGTTCTGTTGAGGGTGTCCTTTGCTGTACAGAAACTTTTTAGTTTGATGTAGTCCCATGAGTTCATGTTTGCTTTTGTTTCTCTTGCTCGAGGAGATGCGTTCAGTAAGTAGTTGTTCATGCTTAATATTAAGATTTTTGCCTATATTGCCTTCTAAGTGTTTTATACTTTCATGACTTACATTCTGGTCTTTGATTCATTTTGAGTTTACTTTTGTGTATGGGGTTAAACAATAATTCAGTTTCATTCTCTTGCATGTAGCTGTTCAGTTTTGCCAACATCAGCTGTTGTAGAGGCTTTCATTTCCCCATTGTATGTCCATGCCTCCTTTATCATATATTAATTGACCATATATGGTTGGGTTTATATTGGGGCTCTCTAGTCTGTTCCATTGCTCTATGGGTCTGTTCTTGTGCCAGTACCAAATTGTCTTGATTACTGTGGCTTTGTAGTAGAGCTTGAAGTTGGGGAGCATAATCCCCCCAGCTTCATTCTTCCTTCTCAGGATTGCTTTGGCCATTTGGAGTCTTTTGTGGTTCCATATGAATTGTAGAATGATTTTCTCAAGTTCTTTGATGAATGCTGTTGGTATTTTGATAACACTGTATCTGTAGATTGCTTTAGGCAGGATGGCCATTTTCACAATATTAATTCTTCCTACCCATGAGCACGGGATGTGTTTCTATTTATCGGTATTTTCTTTAATTCCTCTCATGAGTGTCTTGTAGTTTTCAGGGTATATAGGTCTTTCATTTCCTTGGTTAGGTTTATTCTGAGGTATTTTATCCTTTTTGATGCAACCGTGAATGGAACTGTTTTCCTCATTTCTCTTTCTGCTAGTTCATCGTTAGTGTATAGGAACGCAACAGATTTCTGCATATTAATTTTGTATCCTGCAACTTTGCTGAATTCAGATATTAGATCTAGTAGTTTTGGAGTGGATTCTTTAGGGTTTTTTATGTACAATATAATGTCATCTGCAAACAAGGACAGTTTACCTTCTTTCTTGTCAATCTGGATGCCTTTTATTTCTTTGTGTTGTCTGATTGCCATGGCTAGGACCTCCAGTAATATGTTGAACAGAAGTGGGGAAAGTGGGCGTCCTTGTCTTGTTCCCAATCTTAAAGGAAAAGCTTTCAGCTTCTCGCCGTTAAGTTTAATGTTGGCTGTGGGTTTGCCACATATGGCCTTTATTATGTTGAGGTACTTGCCCTCTATACCCATTTTGTTGAGAGTTTTTATCATGAGTAGGTGTTGAATTTTGTCAAATGCTTTTTCAGCATCTATGGAGATGATCATGTGGTTTTGTCCTTCTTTTTGCTGATGTGGTGGATGATATTGATGGAATTTCGAATGTTGCACCATCCTTGCATCCCTGGAATAAATCCTACTTGATCATGATGGATGATCTTTTTAATGTATTTTTGAATTCTGTTTGCTAATATTTTGTTGAGTATTTTTGCCTCTATGTTCATCAGGGATATTGGTCTGTAATTTTCTTTTCTTTTCTTTTTTTGTGGTTTCCTTGCCTGGTTTTGGTATTAAAGTGATGCTGGCCTTATAGAATAACTTTGAAGTATTCCCTCCTCTTCTACTCTTTGGAGAACTTTAAGGAGGATGGATATTAGGTCTCCACTAAATGTTTGATAAAATTCAGCGGTGAAGCCATCTGATCCAGGCATTTTGTTCTTAGGTAGGTTTTTGATTACCAGTTCAACATCATTGCTGGTAATCGGTCTGTTCAGATTTTCTATTTCTTTCTGGGTCAGCCTTGGAAGGTTGTATTTTTCTATAAAGTTGTCCATTTCTTCTAGGTTATCCAGTTTGTTAGCATATAACTTTTCATACTATTTTCTAATAATTCTTTGTATTTCTGTGGTGTCCGTAGTGATTTTTTCTTTCTCATTTCTGATTCTGTTTATGTGAGTAGACTCTTTTTTTCTTAATAAGTCTGGCTAGGGGTTTTTCTATTTTGTTTATTTTCTCAAAGAAACCAGCTCTTGCTTTCATTGATTTTCTATTGTTTTATTCTTCTCTATTTTATTTATTTCTGCTCTAATCTTTATTATGTCCCTCCTTCTACTGACTTTGGTCCTCTTTGTTCTTCTTTTTCTAGTTTCATTAATTGTGAGTTTAGACTGCTCATATGGGGTTGTTCTTCTTTCCTGAGATAGGCCTGTAGTGCAATATACTCTCCTCTTAGTATCACCTTCGCTGCATCCCACAGATTTTGCGGTGTTGAAGTATTGTTGTCATTTGTCTCCATACATTTCTTGATGTCTGGTTTTTTTTGATCATTGATCCATTGGTTATTTAGGAGCATGTTGTGAAGCCTCCATGTTGTTGTGGGATTTTTCATTTTCTTTGTGTAGTTTATTTCTAGTTTCATACCTTTGTGGTCTGAGAAACTGCTTGGTACAATTTCAGTCTTTTTGAATTTACCGAGGTTCTTTTAGTGGCCTAGTATATGACTTATTCTTGATAATATTCCATGTGCATTTAAGAAGAATGTGTATTCTGCTGCTTTTGGGTGTAGAGTTCTGTAGATGTCTGTTAGGTCCATCTGCTCTAATGTGCTGTTTAGTACCTGTCTCCTTACTTATTTTCTGACTGGTTGATCTGTCCTTCACAGTGAGTGGAGTGTTGAAATCTCCTAGAATGAATGCATTGCCCTCTATTTCCCCTTTTAATTCTGTTAGTATTTGTTTCACATATGCAGGGGCTCCTGTGTTGGGCACATAGATTTTTATAATGGTTATATCTTCTTGTTGGATTGACTCTTTTGTCATTATGTAATGTCCTTCTTTGTCTTGTGACTTTGTTTTGAAGTCTATTTTGTCTGATACAAGTACTGCAACTCCTGCTTTTTTCTTCCTATTAGTTGCATGAAATATCTTTTTCCATGCCTTCACTTTTAGATTGTGTATCTTTGGGTTTAAAGTGAGTCTCTTGTAGGCAGCATATAGATGGGTCTTGCTTTTTTATCCATTCAGTGACTCTATGTCGTTTGATTGGTGCATTCAGTCCATTTACATTTAGGGTGATTATCGATAGGTATGTACTTATTGCCATTGCAGTTTTTAGATTCGTGGTTATCAAAGGTTCAAGGTTATCTTCCTTACTATCTAAGAGTCTAACTTAACTCACTTAATATGCTATTACAAACACAATCTAAAGGTTCTTTTTTTCTCCTTTTTATTCATCCTCCATTCTTTATATATTAGGTATCATATTCTGTACTCCATCTATTCCTTGATTGACTTTGGGGATAGTTAGTTTAATTTTGGATTTGCTTCGTAATTAGCTGTTCTACTTTCTTTACTGTGGTTTTATTACCTCTGGTGACTGCTATTAAACCTTAGGAACACTTCCATCTATAGCAGTCCCTCCAACATACACTGTAGAGATGGTTTGTGGGAGGTAAATTCTCTCAGATTTTGCTTACCTGGAAATTGTTTAATCCCTCATTCAAATTTAAATGTTAATCTTGCCAGATAAAGTAATCTTTGTTCGGGGGCCCTTGTGCTTCATTGCATTAAATAGATCATGCCCCTCCCTTCTGGCCTGTAAGGTTTCTGCTTAGAAGTCTGATGATACCCTGATGGGCTTTCCTTTTTATGTCATCTTATTTCTCTCTCTGGCTATTTTTAATAGTCTGTCTTTATCCTTGTTCTTTGCCATTTTAATTACTATATGTCTTGTTGTTGTCTTCCTTGGGTCCCTTGTGTTGGGAGATTTGTGCATCTCCATAGCCTTAGAGACTATCTCCTATCCCAGATCGGGGAAGTTTCCAGCAGTTACCTCCTCAAAGACACTTTCTATCCCTTTTTCTCTGTCTTCTTCTTCTGGTACCCGTATAATGCGAATATTGTTCCATTTGGATTGGTCACACAGTTCTCACAATATTCTTTCATTGCTAGAGATCCTTTTTTCTCTCTGTGCCTTAGCCGCTTTGTATTCTTCTCTAAGTTGTGTTCCATTTACTGTCTCTGCTACTACATCTGCTTTTAAATCCTTCCATTGTATTTTTCATTTCAAATACAGAATTACTTAATGACTGAATCTCCATCCTAAATTCGTCCCTAAGTTCTTGAATATTTTTCTGTACCTCCATAAACGTGTTTATGATTTTTATTTTGAAGTCTCAGGAAAATTGATGAGTTCAGTTTCACTTGGCACTTTTCCTGTAGTTTGTGGGATTTTGCTTTGAACCAGGTTCATTTTCCATTTCGTATTTGTACGTGGCACCCTCTAGTGCTCCAAAGCTCATCTTTGGAGCTACTGAGCCCCTGGGGCAATGTTGGGGGTGCTAGGGGAGCGGCACTGGTTCCTATGAGGAGGAAACAGCTGTTTCCTGTTTCCTGGCTGCTGTGCCCTTCTCCACTGTCAGAACCAGTGGGCCAAGCGCATAGGTGTAAGCCTCTGTGCTTTGGGTTAGTAGCTGCCATAGGGAGTGCCTCCCTCTGGCTGGCCTGATGCCAGGGCAGGTACTGCCGGTTTTGTTGCTGGTGCCTGCAGGCTAGGAGGAAGGCACACAAGCTGTGTATCATGGTAGGGGGGCCTCAGAGCTGCCTAGCCAGCCAGGTGGATGGAGCATCTGAAGTTCCCAACCTGCCGCACAGAGTGCACCTGGACAATTTTATCCACCTATCCTTTCTCTTGAGCGGCAAGCTCTGGGCCACCCTTGCCCCTTTAGCAGCCCACTTGCTGTTAGGAAGTCTCTCAGTGTGCCCGCTTTTCTTTTGTCCCAGAGGAGCCAGATGTGGATCTGTTTTCCACAAGCGGCTGGAATCTCAAGTCTCTCCAAGTATTCTGCCTGTCTTAGCTTTCCAACCCAACAATTCTCCAGAGCACTGTAATGTAGATTCATGCTCCCAGAGCAGATCTCCAGGGCTTGGTGTTCAGTAGTCCTATGCTCCACCCCCTCCCCCCTCCGTTTCTCTTCCTCCCACTGGTGAGCTGGAATGAGGGAAGGGCTTGGGTTCCGCTGGATCCCGGCTTTGGTATGTTACCCTGTTCTGTGAGGTCTGCTCTTTCTCCAGATGTATGCAGTCTGGTGAAGCCTTCTTTCCCGTTGCTCTTTTAGGATTAGTTGTATTAACTATATTCTCATATTACATGTGGTTTTGGTAGGAAGTCTGTCTCACCTCTCACACCACCATCTTTAATCCTCTCCTCCAGAGCATATTGTTTTTAATGGTGGAACATTAAAAGCATTTCCCTCAAGTCAGTAAGTCAAAAAGTTTTGCTAAGCACTCCTAGCACCCCAAATTCTGTGACAGGTAACTAAAGCAACCCTAACTAAAAACAATTAAATGAAATATGAATATTGGATAGAAAATAAAGGCTCATCAGTTTCAGATGATGGGATTCTCTTGGGTTTTCTAGATAAGTTTTGACAAACTTAAAAGTAAGAATTTTGCATTGTCAGAATAGATCAGTATATAAAAACCACGAGAGGAAAAACCAGTAAGAAAATATATTAGAACAGACATTCACTATAGCAACAAAAATCAAATCCCCAGAAACAAATGTGTTGAAAAATATATGATTATATATAAAGAGAGCTTATGAAACCAAGAGAAGCACACAAAAGATCTGGTTTAATGAGGACCCACATTCTTCTAAAAAAGAATTACTTCTGTAATTCTCTCCAAATCAATCCTATAATTTAGTTCTGTCAAAATCAAAACTTCAAGATATGCTCACCAACAGCCATAAAAAATTTTGAAAACATTACAAAGACTTTATCCCACCACATCTGAAAACATACCAGAAAACTATAATCAAAACAATGCATTATTTATTAGGGCCATCAAATACTTCAATTAAAGAATTTAGCACAAAACATAATTTCAAATCAGTGTAAAAAGAATGGACTTAAATAAATGATTTTTGGACCTTTGAATGAAAGTAGCTCTCTACCTTACACTCTTCACAAACATCAATTCCACATGAAGATCTGATGGATACATGATAAATGTCTTAGAACAGAATGTTTTATATTTTGAAATGTCATAAAAAGATATATCAACTTCACTGCATATAAACATAAACCACTTAAAGACACTACAAGTAAAATTAAAACAAGCAACCAACAGGGAGGAAACACTAGTAACAAACATAAGACTGGTATCTAAACTATATGAAAAACCAACAAATCCATCAGATAAAATCATTCAATAAAAAATAAGCCATGTTGGTAAAAGCAGTTCACGTGAGAAATATGGTCTAAAACATATGAAAAATGCCCATCCTCACTAGCATCAGAGATTTTTTAAATTAAAACACTGGCATCAGAGATTTTTAAAATTAAAATAACATTTTCACCCATTAAATTAATAAAAAAATTAAAAATCTGATACTGTTACCTGTTTTTTCCCAGGATCGTGTCTTGGATGTGATGAAGAATGAAGCCAGCAGACAAGAGTATGGAGTAACTAGCAAAGCTCTTTTAATGAGTGAAAAGAGAAAGCTCCTGCTACTCAGGAGAGGCTCCAAGGGTGGGTGCTGTCAGGGCTGTCCGGTCTGGAGTTTATATTGCCCCCTGAAAGGAGGTCCCACCCTCCCCAGACCAAATAGAGAACTGAACTAATGACATCACAACCCCTCGTGCTTGGTTCAAAGTACGCTTCATTTGCAGAGGGCATAACCAATCAGAGCTGAGGTCTAAGTGTATTTTTGAATGGCTGAATTTGATTGGAGCTTTTTCTTGAAACTTACAAGGTTGTTGAAACTTATAAGCGCCCAGAAGCTTCTTGAAACCTACAAGGGCCTTGAAACTTACAGGGGCTCTGAACTCTTATCTGCCTGCCTCCCTCTATCACCTGCCTTAATACCAAATGTCTTTAGTGATATGGGGAGTAGGAGCTCATTCATTACTGAGGTTAAACTGAACTGTTAACAGCCATTTTGGAAGCCAACTGAAGTATCTCTTTAAAACTGCCTCACTCTGACCCAGCAATTCAAGGCCTAAGCATATACTACAGAGAAATCCTTATATGCACTTAGAAAGTCAAACAGGTTATGTTCTTTCAGCATTGTTTGTAATTAGAAAAAAAAAAGGAAACTACCAAAAGTGTCCATTTTAAGATAAACAGATTGTGAAAAAATATACAGAAGTCAAGAGGTTAGGTGAGATTATACTGAGGTAAAGAAACCAAGTAAAAAAGTCACAGAATAACATACAAATATTTATGCAAAAGCCAAAACTGTACATTTCATTTCCTGGTGTTATATATAACATGTATACACATTTATTGAAAAAGGTCTAGATGAAAAGTTACTCCTACAGAAGGTATTGGGATTGAAGGTGATATCAAAAACAGACTTGTATCTTGATGTTTTTACAAGAAAAATGTAGTCAAATACTACACTTATAATTTAAGATTTAAAGAAAAAGCACAAATTGATACATTTAAAAAAATATGTATTCACAAAATGATTCTTTGTATTTCTCCCTCCCTTCCTTGAAGATAGACACACAGGAAATGTCTGGAAGATTACCTGCCAAAATGACACTATAATACTATCTAAAGAATCGCTATTAAAAAAAAATACACTCAACTCCTATATTTTCATATGAAAAGGAGAAAAGAATTCAGCTGATGCTTTGTAAAAGCAATACAATTCCAGTTTATAGCTCTTACTAGTTTAATTACTTAGTTTCACATGGTATATGATTGACTATATATTAGAATTTTGCTGTATCTTTAGTATTTGGAGCAGAGGGTAATACAGTTATTAAACTCAGAACTTAAGTTATTAATAACATTTCATTTAGTAGCTTTATTTGGTTTATATACATTTCTTAAAAAAAAGGTAACTGGCAATATAAAACCAGATTGGCTTATTTCTTTAAAAGTTTATACCATTAAACAAAAACACATTGATATTTACAGTTATCATTGTTCCACTCCTGAGGAGGGCTATTCCTTGCAGCGATTTATTATGTAAAAGTTATTCTGTAAGAAGTTAATGAGAATATTGGCATTCAAATACAACCCTGCTGCCTTTTATGAGTGACACTACTTCTGATTATATAAACTAAAGACGGTTTGTAGAGTGTAGGTCTGCTAAGAATTGCTTATTTTTAATTCACATAGTTAGTTTTGAACCATGAAAAGAAACTGATGAGAAAAGAGAAACTGCTGGAGCTATTCTGACTTTACAATGGTTTTCAGAGAAAAGGCGAGTCAGCAGTTTCTTCCCAAATAAAAATGACATCAGTGAAGAAGAAACACCTTTAAAGAGTATCTTCAGTGGAATTTGGATTTTCCCTCAATTATCCTAGGCATCTGTTCAACTGTCTCCTACAGTGACCTGCCTTGTGAAATTGCCTCTCACATTTACTGAAAAAAGAACAAGTTCCTTAGAAAGGCTACAGTGGAGAGAGCACTAGGTCAGTACTGTAGAAAAGCCGGATCTGTCGCTGAGATCCCAAGCTGACCTCAGCAGTGTCCTCTTCTGCACTACCAGAGGGGCTGCACTAAGGGCTGGCACGCCTTCGGCTCCAAGAGTCAAATGATCCACTTTTTCACCCAAGGCCTCCAAGGAAGGCACATGCCTTTTTACTTCATATCATAAAAGCACTTTGATAACTATGTTATATATCAGATCTTCAATTTAATTCAGCAATACTTTACGCAAAACACCTAGATTATCTATGTTACAGATACTCAAAAAACAGGAGTTAGTGATGACAACTTCAAAAGGAGTCACATACATGTAACTGATGTGAAGAGACTCAGAAAAATAATTCGAGTAGATTAAGTCAGGTATTTTATTTCAAGGAAGTATTTACCATATAAAGTGGAGAATGACTGAGTAGTCAGTAGTGCTAGCATTTATTTTCTTTTCACATTGTAACTTGGAAAACGGTATGAGTTAAACTTAACCCATTTAATATAAAAGTCTGATTTACTTAGTCACTTCATTTTTATAACAAAGCACTTTTTATATAATTTAAAACACACATGCTTTGATTGAAAAGGGATTGTAAATGCATCCAGTTTTCGTCCACCTGTGATGACAGCTTTGTCATTTCTTCAAGAAGTACTGGCTCTGAAGGGAGCATTTTAAGGTGTAACTGAAAAGAGAAATATGATAGCTAAACATTTAAGAAAATTTAAAACTTTGTTTAGTCTGGATTCAACTTATTTACTAAAGAACACCAGAAGATACTATTCTGAATATTTTTTCTTAAATACTTGTTTATTACCATCTCCCATTTCCCTCTCCTGCATCAAACTTCCTTATTATGAATTCCTTTATAGTACTGTCACTCCCTTAGTAAAACTAAAGATGTCATCACTCATTT
The DNA here is from genome assembly GCA_032199065.1 of Smutsia gigantea. NCBI lineage: Eukaryota > Metazoa > Chordata > Mammalia > Pholidota > Manidae > Smutsia > Smutsia gigantea. Next base: position 31,961 of record JAVSCE010010632.1, on the reverse strand, counting down.
CACCTAAGGACAGTCCTGACGCAGACCCAGAAGCAAGGGCCTAGTTCTAACACTGAATCTTTCAGTGCTTCTTTAAGTTTCTCCTTTCACTGTAGCCCACAGGTAGGAGACAGCACATGGACCCTTTGAGTTACTGTCTAAAGATTTAAATAAATTTATATTCATGAACTAAACTTAAGAAAGGATACAGAAACAATTTGTGGCACTTCTATTTTCTCATTCTACATGCTACCACCTAAATATCTACTTTTTAAATAACTTTAAATTAGATCAAATGAAAACAATATCTAAACTAATATTTTAGATATTAATGGAACAAAAAATCATTATCAACTATCACTGAGAATCAGCATCTTTTACCACTTTCTACACATTATACTACTGAAATAAACATGAGCTCTCTATTATATTAGTCATAAAAGGATCAATGTTAATTGCCAAATAGTTTGAAACTCCTTCAACCAGAAGTAAATTATTTTGATTTCAGTAGAAAAAAAATAAAACATAAAAACCTGACTTTTTCTTCATGATCACAGAAAAAAGAGCAAAATGTAACTACTCAAAAAAGTTAATAGTTCAGTATATTGAATCAAATGGATGACACAGAAAAATCAGGGGGTTGAATCAAAATAGTGCTGAGAAAAAATAAAAAGACTACAAAGCTGACCTGTCCAGTTGTCCAATATGGGAGTCATTAAGCAAGGTGGGTATTTCAATATAAATTAATTAAATTTGTATAAATTTAAAAATTCCGGTTCTCAGTCACATTAGCCATATCCCAAGTGCTCAGTGGCTACCTATGCCAAGTGGCTGCCACCCTGGGCAGTGCAGGTATGGGTAGCAGACAGCATTGCTCTAGAGGAAGGCAAGCTAGGGGTGTGGTTTTACATCAGACTTACCTTTAGAAACAATGCAAGGTATGCCTGGGCTAACTCAAAATCTCGCTTTCTGTCCAACATCATCCCGATCATCTTTAAGAAGCTCTGCATAACTTCTACAGACCCACCACAATCTGGAGACAAGCTTCGCAGCTCTGTTTCAATTCCGGATGGCCCTAATTCTTTCAGAAGGTTAAGAGCAGCTTCATCTGAATTTAAGTTTAAAAGGAATCCAGTTATTACTTAGAACCACTTCACTTAGGAAACTACTGTTTTCACTTCATACCCCAAGCAACATATATTTAAACTGCATAGGATCATGTAAGAGGGGAAAGACCCCACCTATTTCTTACCCATCCCAAATCTACTTATTTTCCCTGGAAATAAGCACTCTTATTTCATATGCCCCCTACAAATACATATCCTATACACTTAGAACTATTTTTGTATGAGGCATTTGACATTACACTGAATTTTATCTTTTGTCCTTTCAGTATATACTAAACAGCAGTGCTTCTCTTCTTAGTCCCCACATAAACCTGACAAGTTACTCCCCCTTTGTGACCCTGCTGCTCTTAGTCATGTACAGTGGCCCATCAGTACCATTTTTTGACTTTTGCCAATGTAAGTTTGAGTGGTAATAGCACAAAAACAAAAGCAATTGGATCAGAGAACAAGAGTCAAACAGCAGAGTGATTGTGGTTTTGTTATTATTGCCTACAGCTTTGTTTATCATTATTGGGTATAGAATGTAGCTTTCAAAATTTAAACGTGTTAATACACTCAATAAATTTTAAAACTGCCTTCTTATGGGATAGTTTGGGAATACCTGAAATAACCTATGACAAAAGTCTCTGCTGTATTGCAAACTGTATTGAAAACCTTTTTGTAAATAAAAAAAACAAAAAATAGAAGAAAAGTGTAATTTTCCATAAAGTATAAAAGGTTCTCAAAAGATTATTATAATCCTTTATATCATACCAATATCATCTGAGTTCAGTGCCACTCATTAAATATGACACAAAAGCTGAAATTACGTTAGATTAAAACTAGAATTTAATCCTTTTAGTAGTTTCTACTCTTCTTTCAGTTACTAAAAAGTCTATTAATATTTCATTTAGTTTCTTCTCGTATAATGCACAACTGAAGATACTTAATAAAATACTTTATAGTTTAACTTACATTTATTATTTACCAGCCCTTCTTCAAGTTTCAAGCAGAAATCTGATTTTTGAGCCAAAATTCCAAGATTTACCACTTTAGACTTAAAAAAAAAGCAAATTATTCAGAGAACACAAGTGTAACAAAAAAAAATTCGTATTTATAATTAAAAGCTATCATTCATTTACTCTCTATCTATGAAACTGGGTCTTGGCCAGTACCAAATGATTTCCCTCATTTGTGGAGTATAACAGGGAAACAATACTGAAGGACCAAAACAGCAGCAGACTCACAGACCCCAAAAAGGAACTAGCGGTTACCAAAGGGGAGGGGTGGGGGAGGGCGGGTGGGGAGGGAGGGAGAAGGGGATTGAGGGATATCATGATTGGCTCACATGGTGTGGGAGACCATGGGGAAGACAGTGTAGCACAGAGAAGATAAGTAGTGACTCTGTGGCATCTTACTATTACTACACTGATGGACAGTGACTGTAATGGGGTACAGGTGGGGACTTGATAATATGCATGAATGTAGTAACCACATTGTTTTTTCATGTGATACCTTCATAAGAGTCTATATCAATAATATCTTAATAAAAAAAAGAAAAAAGATTTTTAAAAACTGGGTCTTGGTAAAAAACTACAAGTTTACAACACAAAACTCACACCTCACATACTTAGAATGCTCCAGTTTGGCTTTTACCTGTTGGGGATCATTATTTTGTTCAGGTGCAGCATATCTGGGTACAAGGCCAGGAATTGTTGGAATAAAAAATGGTGCTGATTTGGGTACTTTGGGTGGTTCCTTTGGTTTATTCTTTTTCTAATTAAAAGAAAATGAGAAAGGGAAAAAGACTAGTAATTACCTTGCCAACAGTTGTTAATATTTAATTCCAAATCAATTTTAAAACAAAGTCCAAAAAATAAGAAAAGGAATGAAACTTTTTCAAATTAGTACACTAAAATAGAATTCCAACCAATCAATATCACAGACATCCTTCAAGTAGGCTTCTCAGTGCAAACCTCCAGTACCCATGCTGGTTAGGCAGAAGGAAAATGATAGGGTTCATGAGAAGCTCTAAGACAAATAGAGCTCATTTTCCTGAAATGTGAATATTTAGGTGAAGAAATAACAATCAAGTAATTTTGAACTTCTTTTTTTAATACTGAAATAAAACTTTTCTCACAAAATGAGACAGAAAACAAAATTTACATTAAATGCTCAACAGTTTCTCAAATTTTTTGTGGGTCAGAGGTAGACTCTTTTGAGCCAGAGGAACCAGAGGTGGCTACATTACAAGTAATTCGGTGAAATTTTTTGGTAAAACATGGCCCTAATTGTTCTCTTTCTTTGGAATTTTTATTTATTTGTCCTTAATATTTTGTATCTTTAAAAAGCAAGAGAACACTATTGCTTGTAAAATATTTCAAGTGTGAGTAAAATTTGATCAGGAAAACCTCCATCAGAATTCCCATGGACAGAATTCAGTTTTCGTGGCCACACTGCTACATGTCTACCTCAGGAGCATTTGACATTTTAGAGCCTTTCTATGTAAAGTGCCTAACAAAGGAGCCTCACAATTTTGCCTTACACTATTCCTCTTCATTTTTTGGAAGCCAGTAACCCTAGGGAGATTTGTTTCTTGAAAGAAAGCCAGGGGTGCTTATGACCTCCTACAGCATGGAAGAAAATTACCACAGGAAAGCAGGACAAAGTAGTACCAATTGCAGTGTAGCACCGCCCTTCTCTGGGATGGCAGAGACTGTCGTGAGTCACAGTTCCCTTCTAACTCACTGTTCCTGAGTGAGAAGGCAGACTGTCACTGAGTTGTACATAAAAACAAAAGGCTTTGGAGGGGTTTCATAGGGTTCTGGAAATTAAATATGTAGTCTCATAAGGAAAACCAAAAGGAGAAAAGTTACCCATAGGGCAAATATAAAAAATTCTAACTTCTTTTATTAAGAAATAAAATTAGTAGAGGTGCTAGTATATTTCTCTCACACAGATCACTCACTCAGGTTTCTATGTAAGTTAGTATGCAGAAGAGATTGTATCTTAGCAAAGAGCCTACAAACTTAGTTCGATTAATTGGGCATTATTGCAACTGCTCCCTTTATACTCAGTCTACTTACTGGTACTTTTAATGCATTGCTTTTAAAGCTATTTCATAAAGTACTCCTTTTACAGCTGACACACTGGACAACACGATGGAGATTTCACAGTCATGCTCCTAGACCACATACCTGTATGCTGATGCCCAATCTCTCAGAAAGTGAGCAAGTAAAAAGGAGCAGTTTTAACTTCTTTAAGGAAAAATAACATGTGAAAACTTCTTACGCAACACACACATATCTTTTCTGGTGCTAATTAGTAACAAAAACATTTATCCCATCTTGTCAAAGTTATCTATGTCAGTGCTCCTTACATTTTTTTTCAGGCTAGCACACAGTGTGACTTAGTGTACACGCAACCCCTAGTGATGTGTGTATGTGTACATTTAACCAGCTCAAGTCATAAAATACTTACCCTTATCATCAGAGGATAGCCTCTGAAATCTCTACTCTATTCCTTTCAGTTATTTTGCTTACAAATGAAGGTCATAAAACAGGCTTTGAAAAACACTAATTTATGCCATCATTGTCCACTTTTCATGTAAAATTGTACATTTCACAAGGACAAAGGGGCTAGGTTTTTTCACTGCTGTTGACTTGGGACACTACCTATTACCTAGTTCATATTAATTTATGTGCCTGGACCCAACCCAGCAAGCTCTAATAATCTTGTAGTTGACAGAGTAGGCTATGGGATGACAAAGGTAACTGAAGTTTAGTAAAAAAACATAAAAAGACCATTGAAAGTCTTCTAGTCCCCAGATATCTAGCAACAGAAATACTACACATTATGGCAGCACATGTTCCTGCTTGTGTTAAAAGTTAAAAAAGTAGTTCATCAGGCTGGATTGAAAACATCCAACTTGTAATAGCTCTGTAGTTGCAAGCTGCACTTTTGCTAGATCCAAAGGTCTGCCTGGTGCTCTCAAAGTAAATATATAGAGAGAATCTTATAATAATCACACTGAATAGAGCATTCAACTAAATGGTGTTCTCTTTACTACTTTAGGCATTAACTGCTTCTCCTAAAGCCCTAAAGTAGGGGAAGCCATCTCTACTAAAGAAAATGCTTCTGGAATGTGTTTTTAGGGACCACTATTAAGTATACTATAGTATTACCTTAATAACATCAAGATTGAGAAGGTTTTTCCAGCGTGATTCAGGGAGGAGTGACAGAGTCACCAGTTGCTCACTCAGCTGTTCTGGAGAATCATACTCAATCATTTCATCACTTGGTTCTACAGATTCTTCTGATAATTCCATATCTTAAAACAAAAAATTTTCAGGTAAAACAAATTAATGCAGAATAAGGTTTTTATCATCTGAAACAAACCTAATTCATGCCAAATCCATTAGTATTTCATAGCATGCTCCCTCCACACAGCCTTGTAAAACTTGTTATACTTATTTCATGTTATATTCTCATATTAACTACAACTCCCATCACCATAACCCAGAGCATTTCTCCACTGGTATGCTATTTATTAACTTATCAATACCATATCAATTATATTTTTTTGCATAAATTCATCAAGTCATTAAAAATATTTATCAGTCAAGAAACACTTTAACTGAATGCATTAAACTTGGCCTTCAGAAGTGAAAGCCCCCATGTTAGGTTTATAATATTACACTTCAAAAATTATTTTACTATTTTGTGAATACCTTGGGTTTGACAAGTACCAGGGAGCATCACTACCGAAGGAACATAATCTATAGGAAGTGGCTGTAATGAAACAACAGAATAGAGAGAAATATTGGACCTGAGAAATAAAAACATAAGCAATATTGTAAAACATAAAAAAAAGTTACTTCAGAGAGACTTTAATTACTGGTAATAATCTCTACAGTTTTGAATTTAGCTAGATTCCAATCACTTGTAAGTTAAAAAAATATCTAAAAGATGGTATTAATTTGAAAATGTCTTGATTCATGCACAAGAAAGTTGTGCATAAACATTACTAATGGAGTCTTTGTTTTTAATGTAGTACAAATGAATACTTATTTTGAGATCAGCAATGCATAATACTTTCATGAGGTAACATAATCTTCATACATTTACACTATTTTGACAAATGTTAGCCTTCATTAAGGAATTATAACTAAAGGAAAGACAGACTCAGAGAGTTAACTCAGAGAAACAACATGCTGATCAGATCCTCATGGTTGCTGAACAGTCATGGATCTTGACCCTTCTCTAGAATGGTCCTCTAGTGGCCATGTTTCTGCTACTTGACCCTGCAGCCATGGCCTTAAATGACTAATGTAGGTATCTGTCAGAAAGTGGGCTACTCAGATTCTCTTCCCCACACATTATGAATCTGGAATGGAAAATACAAATTGGGATTATCAGGTTCTGAGTTATTAATATATTCCTGGTACTATACACTACTGCTGTTGAGGTCTCATAGTATTCTTCTCTTATCTTAATTGTTTAAGCCTCATAGATTCCAGGAGATACTCCATTTTGTTTATTAAGGATGCTAGAGTTTATTTCTAGTATGTTATTGAATTTAATATTCTAAAAATATAATTATAACATTCTATAATTAGAAGAGGAATTACTTGTAATCTCCTCTTCAATACTAAGAATTAAAAGAATTAGATATCTGAACTCAGGAAACAGACAAAAATTTTTCTAGACTCAGATGATGGACCTTTTGAACACTTACAAGTTAATCACAGAGGAGCTGGAAGATCACTATAAATACCTTTACATGGTTATGAAGAGTCATGCAACTAATATGAAACTTAAAAAGCATTCTGCCCACACCTATGCCTTACTTTATAGATGAGGTAGGCTGCAGTTGAGAAATGCCTGGTTAAGGTCATAATGCTATATTGGGGTAGTGGCAGGAAAGCCAGGGCCTGGCTGGACACTCCCCTTTTTTAACAGTTTTAAACTTTTGCTTTCTGCAGGAAAAAGCAGAAAGTGATTCAGAATACATATTTGACCAAAACTATCTAAATAAGCAAGCAGATGCTCAGTCATATACTTATGGTCAATTGACTCCATGTTAATGTTAACTAACTATGTGACATTTCCATTTTATAAATTAAAAAAAAAACTAAAAGGCAGTGATAGCAATTATGATTATCTAACAATATCATGTCCCATCTCCTCCTTACCCTAAACAGAACTATATGAACTATATGAAAGAACTTAGCATAGATAAATTCCAAGGTGGTCCACATGGGAAGTGGCCAGAAAGTCTCCAGTAGGGGACATAATAACATTGAGAGGAGCTGAGTCCAACAGAAAGCTGTCTATGAGGCTATAAGAAGAATCAAGATGTCAAAGTACTTAAACTCTACCAAAAAGGACATAATTCACAAAACACATTTTTGCTAAAAGAAAAAAGGATAAGAGATGCAATTTCTTTTTTGAATCACCAACACCAGACAGTCATCACTAACAAAGAGCTTTGTCATCCAAGTTACTATGTGAAAACACTCTCTCAATGAGAAAGACCCAGAACACTAAATAGACTGGAAATACTTTGAGCAAAAAGGAGATTGCAGGATGAAATGCTCTGTTTTTCAGGAATGGCATTCTGATAGACTGACTTGGTGGCAATTCTGAAGGTGTCACACAATTAATCTAATTATCAGTACTGTCCCATATTTTTGTTATTCCAGTGAAAATAACAAAAAGGCTTAGGAAACAAAATAAAGCAATAAAATTAAATGGGTGTAAATAATAGGAGAATGGTAATGGAAAAAGCCTTGGGCAATCCTACCTGTTTGTCAAATAGGTAACCATGCTACACATGAAAAATGAAAATTCACACCAGGAAGGGAACTCAGAATAGGCCTCTAGAAAACAAAGCAGTTGAGATAAGCCTTACCAATGGACATTGTAAAGATGCTGAGGGTAGAGAAAGAATTTCCTGGCTGAAGGAAATATAAAGAGCAAGGGGAGGGAAAATGCAATTGGATCTAGTGAGAAGTGCCATTTGGTGCATAAGCATAAGGCTATACACCAGTGTCTAAACACCAAACACGAGTTTGCTTTTATCTTTAATCAGTGGAAAATCACTAAAACTTTTGAGCAAATAGTGGTGTCATCATCACTTTCATAAGCAAATCTGCCATCAGAATGTAGAAAATATCTGAAAAGGAAGTGTAGTAAGATTATAGCAGATCTAACAGGCAGTGAAGATCTCAACTGGGATGGCAGCTGTAGGTAAAATGAAGAGGATTTAAGGAACACAGAAAAAAAGTCTACACCTTGGTTTACAATACATAAGGAGGCTTCTTAGGGTGGCTAAGAGTGGGAAGGCTTTGTTTACTTATGAGAGTATGCTGGTTTTAATCAGAGTTGTTTCAAAAACTACTTTATCTTACTGAAGCCAATGTATTATCCATGAGAAAGCACAGCAAAATGACTGAAGTTCAGAATCTACATTAAATAAAAAATTATTTCAAGAAAAAGTAACAGCAGTTAACAATTTTTCTTCATGTTCTATGCCAGGAAGTATCCTGAGCACTTGACCCAACTAATTTAATCTTCCTAACGCTCTAAGGCAAAGCCGTCCTTTCTAGAACAGATCAGAAAAACAAGGCCCAGTAAGATTTTAAAACTTGCTCAAGGTAGACGCAAACTGAGCTGGGACTGTCACTCAAGCATTCTGCACTCTTCGTCATTATGAACTCAGTAAGATCACCACGGAAACCAAAGGCCCAACAAACAGCGCAGTAGCATAGACACCCCCAGGGGATGCCTACACTAACGCTTCCTGGGACACTCTGAGCAGCTCAAATGTAAATGAATGAAGACTTTCTAGTGGAAAGTGAGTTGTCCATGATAAAATCTCTCTCACTTTGTTCAGAGAGCAATTAATTTAAATCTTAAATAATGAATGTCCCAAAGTGTGCTCAGGACAATAACTGCTGTTTAATTCTCAGTTACAGGGGAAAAAGGTGGGTAATAACCCATCTGATTATAGGTTTGCTGTTCAAACCTATTCTCGAACCTCACAAGACTGGCTTCTCTTGGGGATCAAGGGAACTGGGGAAAAGGGAACATTTGCTAAACACTTAACATATACTAGAGATTATTAAATTATTTATGTTAATTTACTTAATCCAAACAACCCAGAGCAGAATCCTTATACAGATGAGGATTAAATCTAAATACAACAGTTTCAGATGTTAACCAGTTCTTCACCTTGATCAGTATTTATACATTAAAAGTGTACATGGGGGGTGAAGCTTTCTGACACGTTTAGAACCTGTTAAAAAGAATCTATTGTTTGAGCAAATTTATTTTGATACTATAATTATTTATCAAATTCATTGTGCGACTTGATCTCCACAGCTGTTGTCTGTGGGTAGCCTGCCCTTCCATAATGTAAAAGCTTCAAATTGAGGAAGGTAGTTTCCAAATACACAGCATATTTTATATGGCCACATTTGTCCACCAGGCTAAGTGTGCAGGCTTAATTCCAGGCCTAACCACCATACAGTCTCCTGCTAATCCCTTAAAATGAAAAAAAAATGCAAAAGTCTATTAAAACTATTTAATTTTATATCTTCTCAACCCCCCCCCAAAAGAGTTTAACCTGAACTTCTAATAGATTAAAAACAACCACAAATAAAAGGTGGTAGTGGTAGAGGGATGATAGATAATTTCAGAGATAAAAATTTCAACTCTGCTTCTCTGAGAATTGTAAAAGAAATTTTCAATAATAAAAGAAAACTTCACAGGAAACAGTCCAGTACCTGTGCATTTTGTTTTAGATAGGCATAATTCCAGAAGGATTACACCTGTATGTTACCACACCCAAAGGTTTACTTATAGCTTGCTTCACTTTTCAGGCTATGTAATAACTATATCCAGCCTCTAAACATTTAACATGTGAAATACATGATGAAACTGCTTACTGAAGAAAGAACTAGGAGAATCTCCAAAGGTTGACATACTGTATATTTAAAAAAAGAGGGGGACTCAAAACACCCAATAGTTCCCTATGGTTTTATGATGAATACTGATCCTCACACTTCCCCTTTATCTTCTATACCAAGAAAATCAATTAATTTTTAGAAGATATGCCACAACCTGAACAAGACTGATATCACAACTGCTGGGAAATCTGTTTCTTCCTCCTATGTTTATTATAACAAAATGTCATTTACAAACTCTGCTGCCTTGGACAAATCACTTAACTTGCTCTGGGCCTCCATTTCCTCATTTGTAAAATGGGAATAATATGAGTAACAGTACCTACCTACCCCTATTAGGATAAGAGAGAAGATGAAAAATAAAAGCACATAAAGCTCATAGTAAATGTTAGCTTAGCTGCAATTAGGCAGCAGCAGTTGTGTGATATTGCTCTTCATGCTTTCTCACTGGCTCCAATTCAATTACTAGCTGAAGAGGTACTTCTTTTGTTCTTTATTAAAAATACATTTTGGTCCTATCAGTGTACGATACTTTCTTTTAACAATCCATATTTTAACAATCATTTCTTGCTCTGGTGTTTCTCCCAGCTTCATGCCTCTGTATTCATTTAAAACTCCCTCAGTGTTCACCTAAAAATAAGATACCAGAGTTGAAACCTATCAATTTAAATCTGTTCAACTTTTCACTGAAATAAGAAATTCAGCAAAAAGGCAAACACTGAGTCAAAGATCAGAGGCTTTGAATACTACTTTCAGATCCTAATTTTTCTGTTCCAAAGATAACCCTACCACTTAAAAAAAATATTTTGCCAATTTAGTACTACTGAATATTAACCTATCTCCCCCATCTAATGTGAACTAAAACTACTGGAAAGTAAAATGAAGAGCACATTATGTCAACTCTGTTACTTGTATAATTTTCCTACTGCAAAGCAATTCAAATTATAATGTTCATTTTTAGAATATAGCAGAAGTCCAAGAGTCAACAGGCAACCAATGATGCTTTAAAAAAAAAAAATCTTTTCTAAAAATTAAGGAAGTATCAAGTTTAGGTGAACTTTTGGAAGCGCCAGCGCCAATGAGATTTTTTGCTTTACTGTATTTTAAGTGAAAAAGGGATATACCTGTGGACAAAAGTCCCTAGTTATTAAAACTGGATGCATTAGTGACACTGTTTTGTTGTGCACATTCCAAATCTGGTATATATGATAGACAGCTGCACCTCATTCCTATAACAAACTTGAAAGGAAATGAGTACATCAGGGTTTCTCCTTTTTAAAGGTCAAATTGTTTACAGGTATGAGCTTATTCAGTTCCTGGGAAAGAAGAGGAAGTAGAATTGAACAGAGCTGAATTAAGGAATAATTCAGAGAATTAAGAAGTACCATCTTCTTTCTTATTTTTCTTATCTATCTCTTTCCTTATTCCTGTTAAATTAAACACTTTGCTGTTCCCATTACTCCTCCTTTTTTCATAATCAAGCTAAGCAATTCTATGTTGAATGATATGACTTTAAATTATATCTATTGCTACATAATTTTTAAGAAAGTGTGCACATACACACACACACACACACACACACACATGCTTATTCTTTCTTTCTCCCTCCCTGTAGGTATGCACTGTCCAAATATTTAACAGAATTAGATAATGTCTTTTTCTTCCTGTGTTATTTTAGTAGCAAGTTTCAATCTATGAAGTATATTCCTAAACAGGGCTGGGCTTACCCAAATCTTAAGCACAAATTTTCATTACTTTACAGTCTCTATAATGTCTTCTTTCAAGAATTATGTTATAGAAAGAAAATATACAATAAACATAAAGGAAAATTAGGGTTCTTGACCTTTACACTACATTCAATGAGTAACAACAAAACACACTAACAATACAAGTTTGTAGCACTAAGCTCTGAGCTCTATTTTGGATCAAAAAGGCCAAATGAACTTTCTTAAAGTTTATGGAATTCACTTCTATATCTCAATTTTGCAGGTACAGAAAACTTAAGACAGATGCATTTTCCTGTTACTGTGTACAGCACTGCTCCCTATGATTGAAGAGATCAAACACACTCCAAGGATAAAATACAGCCAGGTTGGAAAAATCCCACAATATATTCACATTCAAAAAGCACATAATTCCTGAAGTACAGGTAAAAGTCACATGTAAAGACAATGACTGAGAAATCTTCTGATAGAGTTTAGGGATTTAAAAATAAACTCACCACCCAGATGGAAGGTCCCAAGTTCTAATAGAGCAATCCATTGAAGCACTTATTAACCAACGACCATCAGGACTGAAAGTCTTTAAAGAAAAAATAAAGCATATATAATATGTATGTGTATTTATGTATGTCTGTGTCCATATACTTAACAGCTTTTAAAGAATACAAGAAAATTATGCAGACTTCATGAAAAAATAAGTTTGAATAAAATTTAGACCACCTACCCTTACTTTATATAAAAGAAAATACCATTTATTGTATTCCACTGATTTGGACATAGGTAAGGGTTAGGCTTTTACATGATTTATAAGAAGATTAAAAAATTAACAGTATAACTCAATTTTCCATTTTTACTCCATAATCTCATATATTTATAGATAATTAGGAAACAGTTTTACTACACACTGTTTTTGACATATAACTGTTCAGAGAACATCCAATTAGAAATATTTTGCCAGACTCATTTCAATTATAAGTACCTGTGAAAGCAATAAAAGCTATATTTCCTTAAAAAGAGTCTATATATCAACTGGTTTCTCAGAATTAATCCAAAATGATTTTGAAGACAAGAATATAAATTCTCTTAAAATACTGGTTACTAAAGAAGTCCTACTTTTTAACTCCAGTTAAAAATCTCCTTTTCAGCCTTAATATTTTATTTCCAAAATATAATGTAAAACCACAATAATCAGTCTTTCAAAATAAATCTAAAGAATAAACTACTTACACCACCTTAAAGAAGTCCTATTTTTTCTACCATTAAAAATGGCTAAATACCAGCTCTCATTGCCTGCAGCACATAAGTGCTCTGAGGCTTAAGTCAGGTCAGATGTGAAAAACCCAAAACAGCACAAAGAACTTTCAGGTTTATAATGGTAGTAGATTGTTCAATTAGGAGTCTAAATACACCATAGGGATTATGACCACATATTAGCAAATGATATTGGGAAATGTGAACTCTAATTTGTTTATCAGGCTGCAGTGATACTGTGGAAACTCAAACCCCAAGGTACAGAGACCTCAATTTACAGAACAGCGCATGTTAAGAAGTGATGGGAAAAACGACTCCGATAGGTAAAGTTGTGTTATGTATGCTCATTGATTTAATGGAAGAGGATTAACTTATTACTAAGTCAGAGATACTCCAGACACACAAATTCAAAGTACAGTTTAAAAAGTAAAAAAAGGGAAGAGCAAGTTGGCACTGACAGATGTTTTCAAACATGCAATTTCATCAAAATTATTCCACTCTCACCATCTCTACAGATGCTGTCACAACAAAAAATTCTGTTGATGAGTAGTTCTTCTAATCTATCCGCAGAACAACACAATATCCACTTTTTCCCCCTATTTTTAAGGATACAGGTAAACATTGCAATTCTGATTTTTGGTGTGAGAATTGATATAAATGTTTGGGATTGCCACTAAATAGCTAGGATTTTATTTTTATTTTTCTGTTTTTCAAGTAAATCAAGGTATCCATAATTGATGCAAAATGACAATATATACTTAATACAGTCCTCAACACACACTTTTTAAAAATAGAGTACATCTTACCATATCATATATCCCACTTTAAAAAACTAAGAGTAAGCTAAAGCACATTTTTTATTAATTTAACTCTTTTGGAACTAAGATATTAAACTCTAGAAATAACACTCAACCAGATTAATCATCACGTACTAGATATTCCAGGTCTCCTCCTATTTAATTTGTCATGCACGTAAAAAACCAGAAATGAGTTTTCTCAGACTAGTTAATATTAAGTCAAAAATGATATACTTATGTTTCAATGGATCACTGATTCTCCAAGTTTACTTTCGCCTTCTTTATAATTTAAAAGATAAACTCCAGGATTTATACTTCAATTTGATGGCATTAAGCCTCTGAGAAATACTAAACTTAATTCTATATTTTCCTTAAAAATCTCATTTGAAAATTAGTCTACAAATTATTTATTTTGAACATCTTATATGAGTTTAATGCTACTAAATAATAAGTTTCAATTATGTGAACATTTTAAGCATAAACAGAGGTAAAAATGAGTCAACTTTTTTTTAAACATCTCAAGTTTGTTTTACCATGTCATTTATTTGGCCTTGGTGTCCAGAAAACTCTCTGACAATCTTCCTAGTTTCTATGTCCAGAACACTAATGGAGAAGTTATCCAAGGCGAGTCCCAGAATGCCACTAGCAAGAAAAATGAACCAGTTTCAATAAACAAAAAGTCTTGAACTGAAACCTCATACTCATTTAAGTTTTGTTAATCAAGTATACCTTTGGGGAATTTAAGCAAAATGCTTTTCTTCTTTATTAAAATCTGATTTTTCCCACTTGGTAAATTACATACCTTACTTAAAGACTTTTACCAAAATTATCAAGAATATCTACTATCATTAAAGGGAAAACTTTACTTGTCTCTATGTAGCAGCATCATATTTGGAGATGAATCAAGGTTCACAGAGTGGATTAAAATTTTGTTTTTAAAGTTCCAGAACTTGAGTAATCCTTCACTTCCTGTAGTAATTGTCAACTGGTTTAATCCATCCACTGCAACACCTCTAACAGATCCTTTATGAGCTTCCAAGCACATGTTAAAAAAGAAAAAAAAAGAATTGCATTGCCTTGCTACACTACACATAGTGATTCATTTAAATATCTAAGTTTCCAGTTTACCTCTCCTAAAATCTTAAAATTAATCTGATTTTAGGAATTAAGAAGATGATTATTACATTGCTTGAGTAAACACAAAATCCATCAGTTTGATGTCACAAAGGTTTAAAAAATAGTTAAGATTTTCTGCTTAAAGAAAACAAAACTTTTAATTTGTAAGTCACTTCCCCTTAATATATCCATGACTTCATTTTCTGAGTATTTCAACAAGGTGTTTGTAATAGGTGTAATAATAATATCTGCCACATAGTGTTGACGATACCCCATTTACAACTTTAGCAAATGCCCACCACTTAAGAATTTAACAAACGCCAGCAACAGTTACTAGTCTTGTATCTGTTTTTATTTTAAATAAGAAAAAAAAATTCAATACCTTGATCCTTGCCAAAACTCCCTCAATGAATACCAGACTGCATGTTATATACATCTACAGTTCCTGATGAAAGGCCAATCACAGCAAAGTTTCCACAAGAAGTTATATCCACTGCCTTAGGAAAAAAATTAAACACAAATGATAGAAGATAACTAACATTTTTATTGTGCTTTATGGTTTCAAAAGTAATGTTTTATCTACTAATTACCTCCTTTTTTAAAAAAAGCATGATAAATTAATTGCTTCATTTTCTTAAGCATAATATATTTATATCTGGGTGTATAAAAAAATAGCTGCTTGATTCTACCTTTATTCTCTAAGAAGCATGAAGAAATTATCATCCAAGACAACAAAACAGAATTAAAGTTAACTCAGTTGAAACTTACAGTCAGGAAAATTGTGTATCAGCTGGCCTTTAATTTTTAATTTGTTCACAACAGTGCTAAAACCAAAGCATCCCATCACCTAATTTCTCTTTACCTTACCTTACTTTTGTAATTGCTGATGAGATTTTTTTTTTTTCTATTTTAAATGAGACTTGCTACGTAGTGGGCTATGGACAGAGAAATCCCTGATTGCCACTGTGTGCCAGTCAGATGTCACCCACCCAAGAGATAATTCAAAAGACTGCTGAATTTATGCCTGAAGAAATACATGACTTCTAAGACCTAAAAGAAAATATTTAATAGAGGCTATTTAACTATGTGAGACAGCATAAAGTTCATACACCACTAACCAAGTCAGGACATATTTATATAGTATTCACGTAAGTATAATCCACTTACATATATTTTTCTAGATAACTACAGCTTATTCCTGAAAATAATAAAATATTCCTGTAGATAGGGAAATATGGATTGATCTTAAAAAGCATTCTATATTCCTAAATAGAGCACAAACATACTCTTATCTATTCAGAATTAACTCATAAATGTTTTGCTATGTTGTATGGTTATGTTCTCAGGAACTAATGGGATACTAGGTCATAACCTACAAGTAAAAGAGGTCCTTGATTGTCCTGCTATACTTTCTATAAATTTTATTTTAATATGATTTACTGTTGTTAGTGGGTTTGCTTCTGGCAGTCTTCAGCTTATTTATTCATTGTAATCTATTATTAAAGAAAGCAGAAGCAAAGCAAAAGTGAATCAGCTATGAGGTGGTCACCTTTAAGTAACAAGTTGTACTTTAGAGCATGGGTTCTCTGATAAACATGTGTATTACCTACTGGTCACTGGCTTTCCAGGTTGCTCAGTTTGCCAGACAAATGACTCAACACCAGCTAAGAATTACCATACATACATGTACTAAATGAACAGTCTACGAGTGATCACTATAGGCTATGAGTTAAGAACATAGGTTCTGGAATGAGTGGTTCTAGGTTCAACTCCCAGCACTTCCATTTACTAGCTTTACTGACCTTGGCATGTTACTTATTACATTGAGCCTTGGTTTTACGATTTATAAAAGGAGGTTAACAATAGACAATATCATAGGATGTTATGAGGATAACAAAATAATATGTGCTGGATAGAGCCTGGAACAAAGTAAACACACAAAAAATGTTAGCTATAATTGTCATTATCACTACTGCTATAACAGACAATCACAAGTGTTGGCTAGGATGTACAGAAACTGGAACCCTTATATATTGCTGGTGAGAATGTAAAATGGTATGGTCACTTTGGCAGGATTACTTTACAGCCTAACATTTCCACTCCTAGTTATAAGCACAGAGAAACAAAGACACATGTCCACATTAAAACTTGTGCACTGTTTTTGGCAGCATTATTTACAATAGTCCAAAAACAGAAACAACACAAATGTCCATCAACTTGATCTATGGCTATAAAAATGTGGTTTATACAAAAAATGAAGTATTATTCAACAATAAAAGGAATAAACTATTGATACATGCTACATTGTGGACAAATCTTGAAAACACTGTGCTAAGTGAAAGAAACAAGTAGAATGACAATATATTGTCTGACTGCACTTATATGAAATGCTCAGAATAGGCAAATCTAGAGATAAAATGCAGATTGTAATTGCCTCAGTGAAAGAGATGGGACAGGAAAAGTGAGAGAATGTGCATGACTCCTGTTTGGTGGTATAAGGTTTTTTTTGAAGTAATGAGATGTTCTAAAATAAGACTGATTTGATTCTGGTGATGATTGCACAACTTTATGAATATACTAAACACCTCTGAATTGTAAATTCTAAATTATATTTAAAAAGCAGAAAGAATTCTGCAAACCAAACTTGACATCATTTCTTTGTATCTTAAAACCTGAACCCAACTGAAGGAGACTTACATATTAACAAAGAAAACAAAATTTCAAAAGAGTAGGAACTTATAAGTAAACACTAGCATTTAAAAGATGTATTTTAAGAAAGCCTACAAAGAACTCAATTAGAGTTTCTCTGAAAGGCACTTGTCACAAGAAACAAATATAAGAAAACAAGAAATAAAGGATTTAAATGACTTCTAGTCTATAATTCAATAAATCTTATTCTATTTTGAAAAAAATCAAGAAAGAAAGAAAACAAAAAACTGTTAAGATATGCTCATTGTGTATGGTACTGTATAGGCAACATAATTCAGGTGATAAGTATATTGACAGAGTTAAAATTATCTTCAAAGGGCATTTTGAGTAACTGTGTATTAATTAGAAAACTAAAATAACCAATATACTGTATCTGATTAAGCAAGGTTAATTAAACCTAAAATAATGTTTGGCAGTTGGAAAACTTAATACCATTAGGGAATAATTTCCAAATAGTAACACAATATTCTTTCAACCAAAATTATCATTAATTAAGTATAACAAGATTATCATGGAACAGTTTTATAACGAAAATGCCCTTACAAACAATCTCACTTACTGTTGCAGTTATGTCATCTGTCTTGAGCTCCTTTGGCTTAAGAAAGTAAGTGCCTATTGTAGATCTTCGGTAGTTCCAGGTTGAGCAAGATAGCTTACCTTGATGGCAAGCAATGATGCCATCCCAGTCACTTTCATGAGCTTCCTCTAAAACATAATTAAAACCACCAATCAAATTGCTTTTCATTCTCTTATTCATTCACTCATGTATTATTTATTATGCACCTATATTCATATTATCACTAGGCCCTAGGGACATGATGGCAAATAGATAATTCCTGAGCTAGCAATGAGCCCCCAATCTAACAGATTTTGACTAGAAGAAATCACAATAAAGAATGATAGTGTCCTATAAAAGCACTCAGGAAGAGGATACTAAGAGACTTAGGGAAAATAATAAATGGTTCCTTGAAGGAAGTGGTAAAACAAATAGAAATTAACCAGGACAGGTGATGGTGGGTGGGCAACGACACAACACACAGGTCCAAGATGAACTTTAAATTAAGCACAGCAAGTAAGTGAAGGATTTCTTCAAAGGGGTGGAAGGAGGGCAAGGCAAATGGGACTATATTACAAATCATCTTGAAAACCATGTTAAGGAAGGGAGATTCCACCCTAAAGGTTAAGGGGCCATTAAAATATTTTAAGCAAATGAATGACATGATTCAGATGTTTTAGAAAGATTACTCAGGCTCTAAGACAGAAAACAGAGGCAAGTGGTCAAAACTAAAGTTAAAAAAAAAAAACCGCTATCAGTTTGTTATAATAACCTTGAATGCAAATGCTGCCTATATCATCATTTCCACAATAGTTTTCACTGAACAATACTATCACCTATCTACATATTTCTTAAAATCACTCTGAATGATGCACTGCTCAAATGACAGAGTACACTAAGACCTCAATGTATTTAGATCTTTATTAAATTAGTTAGAGCTCTATGTTCTTAGTTCTTACCTTTTTATATTAGTGACTTTCATTATAGAAGGCATATGACAGAATAAAAAGAAGGGCTACAAAATGAACTATCACATATTTTTTAATAGCTCTTACAGAGAAGAGCAAAGCCTGAATAAATAACAATTTCAAATTATAAGTAACTCATTTTTAGTCTTCACACAGATTAGCATGCACTTGGAATTACCTTTCAGACGTACATCTATTTGCAAAAACATTTTTTTAAATGGAAGAAATAAAGAAATATATAGTAGGAAATAAATGACAAAGCAGAACTTCTTAGGATACAGCATGAAGTTACTTACCAGCTGCAAACTTTGTGATGGGTGGAAGTCTCACTGACATTGCATTCTGAAGTCCTTTACGTTTGACTCTCTTTTTATTTATTAATCCTGGGGTTGAGGGAGAGGGGAACAAAACTATGAATCATTCTTAAAGACAAATGTACATAAAAGAGTAACTATTCATTGTCATGTAACTATAAAGGTCAAGATATCCCATTTAAGGCAGGGGCAAAATAAAGATGATGTTAATACCATTATTATTTAACTGTGAAGTCTAGCCCATGTAATTAGACAAGAAAATAAACTACAAGATATAAATAACTTGAAAAAAGAATTTAAAAAATGAATGTAAAAATATATTTTACAGATAGTATGATGGTTGGTCATACAGTCAATTCAATCAAGAAAGTAATAGTAGTTTCACTGGATCAGATACACAACCAACATAAAAACAAAAAACTGGGAGTTCCCTACAATGCAGCAATATTTAACATAATCATATAACACTGCATTTAGAAATATAATGAAGAGCACACTCATAATATTAGCAAAACAAATTAGTAGATGTTAAAATATATTATATACCACCAAATAATCTTAAATTTGTAGGACCAACAGAGGAACACTAACAAACTTCACTAAGGAACATAAAAGACAATCTGAATGAGGATACATCATATTCTTAGATATGAAGATGCTTAAAGACATCAAATCTCTCCAATTTAATTCCAAGAGGAATTATTTTGGATATTGATTTTAAAATGACCCTGAAATTTATCTGGAAGTAGACAGATGTATGAATAGCTATATTAGCTTGAAAATAAGAGTAATTGTGAATAAAACTGTAAAACATTTTTGTGTAGTACACAAAACCTACCAAATACTGGAAAGCATGGGAAAGGATAGAGAATAAAAAGACTCTTCTTTCCAAAAAGATGAGACACCATTTACTTTGATGTTTTCTCTAAGCTCCCTCCTTTAAAATTCTGCAGTGAACAGATGGCTCAAGACAGAGATCAATGTCTTCTGGGTGGCAGCAGTATGTTTTTACTACCCAAGAAGTCTAACTCTTTTCAATAACCTTACAGCAGCACCTGAACCACTGCTACAGTAACACTGTATTTAGGAACCTTACTACTACTCTCCCACACAAGGGTCTTTTAACTTCATCCAAGAAAAGAGGATATTTATCAATGAAACCTCTGGTTGTCTAACAAAAAATCTTGAAATGTTTCTTTTGTGACCAGCAGCTTTTTTATATCTTACCATGTCCCAAGCTTTTGTTCAATTTTTCATGTATTGTGGAAAATGACTGAAGAGTTCCATCTTGACCAGTTGATACATACAGAAAATGCCTAATCAAGTTTCCTCAAATAATGGACCATTTGAATCACAGATCTTATAAAATTAAATTAT
Organism: Smutsia gigantea; assembly: GCA_032199065.1. Lineage (NCBI taxonomy): Eukaryota > Metazoa > Chordata > Mammalia > Pholidota > Manidae > Smutsia > Smutsia gigantea. The sequence continues at coordinate 11,098 of JAVSCE010010632.1, read as the reverse complement.
ATAAAATGCTTGACATTAGAGCTTAGGACACTTTAAAAAGGAGAGCTAGATTTGCAACTACTTCATTATAACGTTCAACTGTACATAGAATGTGATTTAATAAGAACAGAGGATAAAATGAGGTACTAATAATTTTCAGTAGATTATCAATAGGCAAGTGCCACATTTTCAGAATCGAACCATTCTGTTTCTAAGGATTAATAAACAATACTAAATGAAGATAGTATCATCTACAGTATTCAAAAAGAACTGCCTCATTTACCCAGATATCCTTGGCACTCAGTGGACATTTTGAATCTAAAAATATATAAACACATATTCATACATACAAAAATGTGTGAATAAATATTAAGCACAGCATGAGGCAGTAAACTCACTTGCACTAAGAATTTGTTGTCCGTTTTGTCCATAATATCTGATTTTGGTAAGAGGAGCACTATGTCCCATTCTGAATCTCAAAAGCCGGCCTTCACCCATGAGACCATCAAATATCCATATCTGCCAAGAAATAAAAGGGTAAGGTTCTTTCACAATGTGTGAAGTGATCTGCAAACAGCTACATCATCTACAGAAATAATTTGGCAGTGGGCAGTGCTTGCAAGGCTGCTGCCCGCCTGGCGTGGGGGTTGAGGGACAGAGAAGCTATCTCTCAGTTCACTGCAATCATATAACCTGCTCTGCTTTTTGTTTCCTCTGTACCAATATCTTACTCCACATTCCTATCATCTCCTAGGTTCCAGGCTGATACATGAGAGCAGGCTTATAAATCCAAAGGGGACGGATAAGCCATGAAGATTGTAACAAAATCGTAATACCCTGAGAACATTATCAGTGCCATTTGTGATAAGAAGTGGCTCTCTGTGGAGGAATGTCAGTCCAGCAATTGCTGCAGAATGTGCACTTCTCATCTGATTGATTAATTTTTTGTCTTCTAAATCCCAGAGTCCAATATGGCCACATGGGCTTCCAGCTGCCATTACTGGATGACCATCTGTTATTAAAATAACAATTAAGAAAAACATGCATTACAATCCAAGTAGACTTAACAATTCTTCTCTCCCCCTTTTAATCCATAAATAGCTAGAAAAAAACTACACACCAATAACCTACCTGTATTCCTTTGACTCTTTATACTCTGTATTTCATTCCTTTTACATTAAATTGCAAGAAAATATCAAGAAAATTTCTACGAGTTTCAAAGTAATACATTTTAAGTGTTGTTATCTCTTACCAATAAGTAAGTTAAGAGTTACCTGTGCGAAATGAAATCGAAGTAATAGGTCCCCAGTCTTGACAAAACTTCATTAATGTGTCATCAAACTTAATGTTGTGAATGATAACCTGACCCGACATAAGACCAACAGCAACAACATCCACAGCTGGTGCCTGAAAATTAAATTACTCAACTTTTTATTTTCTTAATCAAAATAGCTTTAAGAATCTTAATGATATGCATCATTACTCATGTGTTATAAAAAGAAAAAATAAAAGAAAAAATAAAAACAGTAAGTATTACCATTCTGGCATACTGTAATTATTATTTAATATGGTACTATTTAAGAATGATTTTTCCAAGTTACTTCCCAGCTTCAAATCTGGTAGTCACCATTATCTCCCCCTGGCAGAAAACATTGCTGACTGGGTAAGAGAACAGAAGAGGAAGTTGATGTGTAAAATCACTAGAGATCACTGACTGGATGGAAATAGAAAAAAGAGACAACTATTAGAAAACATATACAGTCCTGTCACATGCCTGGCAACATAAAAGGCCAACTACAAAGGAAGTGAAGAACTGTTTATTCAAGGACAAATCTGGAAAATCTATAAAACATGCTAAAAGGCAAAAAACTTTTGCAATTAGTCTGCTCCAGCTTCAATATTCTATGATTATAATCTTCATTTTATTACAACTGTCTTACATACTGGTTCTCAGTAAGTTTCTCTATTTCCGCACAGAATATCAATGGCCAGTAACACTACAGAATGGCATCAAGCTAAACATTTTATTAATTTGCTGTCAAGTGACTACAATGCATGAGATCCTGTGTAGAAGCTGGGGATACTAAAACAAGTATGATCCCTTGTCCTCAAGAAACCTAATTATCTAATACCTTTGGAGTCTTCATTAGTAAAGCAGGATTGATGGTTTTGAGAGAGGATAAAGAAATGCCTATAAATTGGGCAGCTATAAGCAATGGATATTAGAAAGACATGGGTATATATTCCAATATACATAAGATTTTCTGCAGATAGACACATTCATTTATACATGTCTGCACTGAAACAAAAGTACTTATTTCTGGAAGGGTCCAGCATTTAATGAAATATTAGGTATTAGCCCCAATTCTTAAAGCCACAACTGTCAACATCCTGACAAATATCTGTTTGATCTATAAGCTTCCTTGCTTCCCTGAGCAACTCATCTCTACTTCTGCATGAGGCACTGGATCACATGCTTATAAAATGATTAGGAAACATGGTTCATAGCAACCACAGGTTTAGAGCCTAATTCCAGGCAAAAAAATATTTACACAAATGTTTATAGGCAAAGGTGTTATTTCCAAGCACTATTTTTAGGGTAATATTTATAAAGGTAATTAGTCTATATATTATTTCGTCTTTAAGTCTATACATATGGTTGACCCCTGAAACCAGAAGATCCCATTACTAGCTTCATTTCTTCTTTGACTTAATAGAAAAATACTAACCTGCTGAAGAGCTGTCACTCCAACTTTCCAACCCAGAAATGTATATAGAATTTTACTACAAGAAGAAAAATAGTTTTGTTTTTTTCTTTTTTGAAGGGAGGAAAACAAAATCAACTACATATTAAAAAGTGAAATAATAACAGGTAATATTTATTAAGTTCTTACTCTGCCCCACCCTATTCTAACTATATATATTATTAACTCAAAACAATCCCATAAGTTAGATACTATCACCACTTTCCAGAGAGAGAAAGAAACTTAATTATGTGAAATAATTAAGCTAAGGTTACATGGCTAATAATTGATGGAGCCTATACAGACCAATTCCATATTCCCTGCTGCTAATAACTACTCTACCATCCCAACTCTTTAGGAAATTAAATAGAAAAACACGAGTAAAAACCATTTCATATTACAGATTACAATAAAAAAAACTCAGAATATAGGCAGATCTCATTTTTCACAGCAATGTGTTTCTAGAAATACATCACCAAAGAGAAAATAACTACAATACTACTAGTATGTTATAAACTGTTACATAACAATAGTGATGATCCTCTAAATTTCAGAATCAAGCCACAAATGATAAATAGTAAATCCACGGAACAGAATATCTGAAATTGTTGTTAACAATAATATATTAAATCATGTATTAAATTCTGTAAATGGGAACAGATTAGTTCAATGATTATTCAAGGGATACTTAATATACAATAAAGAGTATAAAATCACATAAAGAACGTAAAGGGATAATCCTAGAGGTAGAGACAATATCTCAGTCATTATTACTGAGCCTAGCACAGAGTATTTAGTGGTATTTGTTAAATTTAACAGAAAAACACTGATTCAAAACTATGAACTAGGGTAAACATTAACTCTTTGATAATCTTTCAAATTTAGAAGGACTTTGCAAAGGACAATTCGGAGGGTCAAGTATTTTTGTTTAGCCTACAGCTATACAGACACCTGAGCTACCACTTTTTTCTATAGATAAATGTTTAAACAACAAGTAGGGGTATTCAAAATCACGTATCTAGCCCTTCAGGTATACTAATAATATTACACTAGATGTCCTCGTGTTTGTGGCTGACAATGAAAGAACTTTTACCCTGAAAACCATTCCTAAATGCTAGCAATAAATCAACAACAATTTGCTTGCCTTTTCTTACCTTCTTAGTTTACCAAAACTAGACGTTGCAAAGTTTCAACCTCATAATAATTTTCTGATCATCTCTACAACTATTTGGATTCATTAGCGTATTTCGGGCCTTTAGTACATTTCAATGAAGCTGCCTTTCATGTGCCAGCTTTCACAGATGTGATGTCATGACTAACAACTCCAAAAACATGTATTTATAGAAAGCCCTCCAAGTAAACATAAAAAGTGGGGAGAGAATTGAGACACTTAAGTACACATTAGGGAGCAGTAGATGAGGATAAGGTAGGAACCACTTATTTTACTTTCTAAATAAAGAGCTTACTTTGATTTTACATTCCACAACTGTAGACTTCCTTGTTCACTGCCGAGAAGTATTTTATTCAAGTAGGTACTCGGATGCAAAATTGCAGAAATTTTAAATACTGATTTATCAAAAGTCAACTGTAGGTATTCTTCTACAACAGTAAAATTTACAAACAACATGAAATTGTTTCTTATAAAATAGTTTAAAATATTTTTCATACATCCAAATATTTAGCACTTAAAGTAAGTCTACCATAGCAAAGATTTATGTACTAATGTAAATCAAAGATTTATATACCAACCTAGAAACATTCCCTGAGAAATTAAACAAATGTGATGGGGGCAACCTGTAAATAATTCAGACTACCAAAATTTTCTACAAGTTCTAAAATCTAAATTATTAAAATGTCAGTGCAGAATTGGCTTACAGAAATGAAAAATAAAGATAAAAATGACAAGGGTTGGCCTTATTATTTTTATAGAATGATCAAGAAGCAGAGTAAATGTTCCAAGTAAAGTGATTCACTGACTCTTCCAGGGAGTGAAAGGTCAAATACCTAGAGAGCTTGGTGGGCCATTCAAAGATGTAAAACATTAAGATGTAAACCTATGTGAAACTAAGAACAGTTCTCCTCTTACATTTCCATAGGAGAACCTCTAAACAGAGGAGAGGAATAGAACTGAGAACCCTGTGAAGTGGGAAATGGCACAGCCAAGAGTTACTTGCTACACAAGCAAAACATTTTTTGAAATCTTACTATGCTTAAAGTTCTTGTATAAATTCTGTTTTCTACTTCAAAGTTCTTCTATGAAAACAATTTTTCATTAATTTTTCCAATAAATTGGAGTACTAAATGTGCACCTCATTTAATCTTCAGTTTCACACACTATCTGGCACACTGCTGCACATTTCTATGGGAATGTGTATCCCAGTTTAGGCATAGACACAGGTGGAAATTACACAAACTTTATTTTAAATACATTTTAGAGGGTTCCTGCCTCTATCTGTAGCTAGCAGTTTTACTTAAAATCACTACAAACAACTCTGTGAAGAAACTGATTTAATGTGCTGTGGCATCCGCATCAATAGAAAGCCTCCTGGACTGTGGAATCAGATTCTCTAATTTTATAAAAGGCCTTTTAACATTCATCTACATAAGGATTACTTTTGGAATTCTGTTCCCTCAGTTTGAGCAAAGACAAAACAAAGATGTGACTAATCTAATTAAGAACATGGAATAGCTCCCTGAAGGACATTCCCTAGGATTTTTACTAAAAATAAACATATTGCATAGAACAATGATTTAATCAAGAGAAACTAAGCTAAAGATATAAATAGATTAAAAACTTAAAATTCTTTATTCACTATAGACCCACAATCTTTTATTGAAGAAGGCTTGGAATATTCTGGTGAAAAATTCTACCCTTTGAAGATACATAGTCCCATAAACATAGCTCAGTGCCACTGTGTAAGAAAATCACAGTTAAAGAACTAGTATCCTCAGAAAAAGGATGTATATTTTCCTTTAATTACAGCATCTACAAGTTTACTATTAATATTTTCTTTGCTCCAAATTGAAAATACAAATCAAGAATTATTCAGTTGTGAACATATTCCAAATTTACAGAGAAAATAATGTAACATGTCATTATATTTGTAGATCAGTGGAAAATTTATCAGTTGGGATAAACACCTTAAATAGGTTATAAATAGCTCAACCAGCTGACTAAAATGCTTATCCATTTTTTCAATTAGAACCTTTTTCTTATACATGTTAAAAATTCTTACATTTTTTACTGCTTACATGTGAAACCTCTGGTACAGAAGTTGTTTACCTATGTTATTAATTTTAGCTAAACACATACTATCCCAAGATAAAACAACGAGTTCTTACTTTCTGAATATATATGCCAAATAATAAGAATGCTGTCAGTATCAACAGAGATAACATGATCTCCAAAAGGTTGAAGAAGACGGATTTCTGCTTTATGACCCTTATAGGTGTGTACTACCTACAATGTAAAAGTTTGAAATAATTTATTATTCATTATCATGTAATATTATTCATATTAACCAAAAAAAACATGCTATTCCTGAAGATGCTAATGTTAAGAAACGTAGCCTAACTTTTGATTATCAAAGGTTCATTAACAAGTAGCAAGAAAGCAGGCATGTTCACCTGCTCCCCCAGCTAGTAGAATAATAAAGAAGCATGGACTAAGAACCCAGAAATGAGACTCTGAGGCTCAGCATCCCAAACAAGCTTAGGGAGGAGGCTGGGTCCTCCTCACCCAATCCAACCAGCACAACTCCATGCATCCTAGAAGACAGGTATGTTCTAGAAGGCCAACCTCTCCAGGCTCCATCAGCAGCTGGCTTCAAGAAGAGATAGGGAAGGGTGATCTAGGGTACTTTTTCCCTAGAGCTTTTTGTTTTGACTGAGACCCTTACCCTTCCAGTAGCTGCATCCTCCAATGAGTATAACCCTTTTACATGGTTTCATTTCTCACCAGGCTTCAATAACACTCTCTTCTCGTCCCTTTGGCCCTAGGGGTAGTAAGAGCTTCCTACAGTTGATGGTCTCTGATGCCTTCGCACTCCTACTATCTCCCAGGAAAAAATTACAAACTGCAGTACTTTAAAGAAAAGAAAGATATTTTTCTGACTTTCTAAAAATCAAGACAAATCCCACTAAAGAACTCCCCAAGTAAATTGCCTTCCTCCGCCATAGGTAGTGATGATGGAACACTTTGGAAACAAACGCCAGTCCAAGCCAATCTTTGACAAGTACAGTGATTCTCTAAGTTGGCTAACTAGGCCTCTCCACTGCCACTTTCCCTTTCATTCTGGACCAGAAGTGCCATGTTATCAGTTATCATTCAAGTTAGTTGTCAAAAACAAACTTAGAAACCAACTGGTAGATTAAGATAAGAAACGATCCCTCCTTAGTAGTGTCGAAAACAGAATCTAGCTTTCTCTACACAGGGAACAAGCACGTGGCTCTTAAAAAGGACTCACTTGCTAAGTTGTTTATAAGGAAAACCCAATCCAAATAAAACAGTGGTTCAAAAGTGAGTCTCCAAGGAAAGCACTTTTTAAAATTAACATAACTAAATCACAACAAAATACCAAGTAGAAAACTCTTGAGATGCGACCTGACTGGGCATGAAAATTTTGAAGAAGCTGCCCAAAATTTTGACATTCATCTCTGTCAAAGAAAACCAAACTAATGTACCAGTTTTAACCAGTTTTGACAATTTGGTAAAAATCTACCCTCTCTTCCTGAAGAAGAATGATAACATGTTAAAAAAAGAAAAAGGGTACATGTTCAGAGTGTCCCAGATGAAGAATGGCAACATTACAGTTCCCTCACTATCATGACAATCAATTACTGTCTGCAAAAGATAAAGAAAACAGTTCAATGTCACAAACCTCTTTATTACAGGCAAATGCAGAGAAAACATTCCCATAAGCAGCAAAGACTAGCCTCCCATCAGCTGCCATACAGCAGATATCCTGTGGAAGAGAGTTATCTAGAAAAAAAGAAATATAGAAGAAATACAGATTTTTAAGATAGAAACTTCAAGTATATGTATAACATTATTTATTGCTGTAATTTTAGAATATACACATGTATAAATAAAAGCTGAGAATCATTATAAAATTTTGGCTTCAATGTTTTTTAGACACCTAATAATAATGATCAGACTAAGAATATGAAATCACCTTGACCTTCATTAAGAGAATATCTAGTATTTACAGCCATAAAATAATAATGCTAAAGAAATGAAGAGAAGCTTTTTGAGGTTATTTGGGAAAAAATCCTCACTAATATTCAAACACTAGCAGCCAGACATCCAGCCTTCATGTGAATGCCTTCAGTAATATCAAGTTCATTACTGACACCAGGAAAATTTTAGAAGTAAATCAAAACCTAGAACCCTGCCTAACTCTTACTTTTGGGGTAACCACAAAAAAAATTCCATGATACTCTACATGTTGGCCCCTAAATGAACAATATGGCTTCCACTCAGTCTTCTCCAAGATGAATAAGCATATCACCTCTAGGCATTTCTTGATTCTTCTTTCACTATCATGATCACAAGGGACTTTGCTTTTTATTTCCTGTTTTGGGGGCAGGAGGGTTGGAAGACAGAAGACTATTTCAAGTATTTTTCATGCTGCATATTCTATTTTGGGATATCATTTCCAAAATACTAGTTATCAATCACTTTTGTATTCCATTTAGGTAATAAGGCCCTTCTTCTGCCTTCTACAATCTTTTAAAAAATGTAAGTTTATAAGACATACACACTGGATTCCTTAGAGTTCTCCTCTGTTTCTCTCACAAAGATAATAATTGATGGTGAAACTAGAACCTCTCAGCCCTGCAAGCCTTTATTCTATCACACAGTTTTCAAAAAAAATAAATATTCCCTCCATTGGAAAAAATATCATAATGTGGGAAAAGGGAAAACTCTTCCTTACAGTAGAAAGAATGAAGAATCAGCAAATCACTATTTGATAATCATTTTAATAATTGGTTCAGGAAAGAATCACTAAATAGTAAAAACAATGAAACTGTTGAAGAGTAATATGGTATTTACATAGCCTCAATTTATCTTACAAGATAATTATTAATTACAAAGGGTAAAACTTTAAAATGCAGCCTCCTGACAAATGTCACCTCAACCAGTAATCAAAGTTATTACTGCCAGGAATACAACTAAACATCATGTGCCTCCTGATATGATTCACTAAGAATTCAACATCATTTTTTTGTTATCCCTGCCATAGTTCATAACCTGAATTTAATCATGAGGAAACATTAAAAATTCAAATTGTAAGACATTCTAAAAAAGAACTAGCCTATACTCTTCAAAAATGTCAATGATGTGAAACACAAAGAAAATCTGATGAAATATTCCAGATTACAGAACACTAAAGAGACATGATAAATTAAAGCGACATATATCCTGTCCTGGCTCTCCGCCTCCACCACCATCTAAGTTTATCAGAAATACACACTAGATTCCTTCTCTGTTCTATAAGTCTTTAAATGTAAGTCAAAATTCAAGAAATTTTTAAGAGCTATAAATATCCATAAATTCAGGATAAAGTGTACTTACTTACTGCAACCAGACTAAGTTTCTGAACCTGTTTAAAAAAAGAGAAAAATTTTTTCAAATACATTTTCTTTAACAAAAAAACAATTAAGAAATCTAATACTTTGTGATTAACATATAACCTCATACACAAATTTGCTATGCTGTCCTTCCTAAAAAATAAAAAATAAAAGAGGAAGATAGTGACCCTAGTTTTCATTATTTAAAAAGCTTGTATTTTCAACCGTTTCATCAGAAGTGGTGACGGAAAGAGTAGGCAAATGTTTTCTATAATGAGCCATGTAGAAAATATTTATTATAAGGCTTTGAAGGCTCTGTGGCCTTTGTTGCAACTATTCAACTGTTAATGAACCATGAAAGCAGCACACATAATACAAATGTGCATGTCTACATTCCGTAAGCTTGATTTATGGATACAGATATTTGTTTTTCATGTAATTTTCATATACCATGAAACTATTATTCTTTCAGGTTTCCCCAACCATTAAAAAATGTGAAATCTCCCCATCACAGAAGCACAGAGCTCAGAGGGATATAAATGGAAATGCAAACCCCAGAGACGCAAGACCACTAAGTCTAGAAAGGGTCCTAGGGGATCAAATTTAATATCATATGTTTCTTAAATAGAAGTGGATACATGTCTCTATGCCACACCAAAATTTAATTATACTGCATCCTACTACTGTGCAAATTTTACTTGGAGATTGCTGTTATATTGGAATAAATACAAACATGCATGGAAAATATCATGGGTTATACAAAAACAGTGGGCAGAACTGGCTTGCAGGCTCTAGTTTGTTGAGCTCAGTCTATGGTTACCGATCCAGCTGTGAGACCTTGAGAAAGCTACTCAACCTCCTATGCCTCAAATTTTTCATTTGTAAAATAAGGGTTAAAATAGATGCCTACTTTATGGGATCATTATGAGTATTCAATGAGTAAAAGTTGTGTGAAACAGTTAAAATGGAGTCATATAGTTAATGCTCAGTAAATGTTAGCTATCACCACTACCTCCACCTTGGGCACAGCTCTCACTTTCCTGTTCCATTAACTCAACAGTTACCAACAACCAGCGCCCTTTTTGCTAATAACCAACCCATTTGATTTTCACACTCCTTCAAGAAATGCAACTTTACAGCATGGATTACAGAAAAAGTGCTTAATTAACACTGGCTGTTATCCTCATCAAGAAAAGGTCCCTACTTTCCCAGATTATACATTCCTTTGGAGAAGACAAAAGAAACAAGTGAACAGCAACAAAACACTATTTCAATGACTGATGAGATATTAAAGGAGAAAAACTATCACTAACAAGCAGGAAGCCCCTGGGCAAGTACTTTAGTTACTTCTAAGATATAGTTTTTTAATTTATATAAGGGTGCTACGGAATGACATATACCTTGCAAAGAAATCGCTACAAGGCTTAGAGTAAGTGGTATCATGCCAGACCCTTAACGTTGATAGAAAATAGATGCTCAGAGGTAGTTTAGGGAAAATTGGTTTGTTATCAAGTGCAGACAGTCCCCTAAATCATAATTAACCTCAACCCCTCCAGTTCTCCCAATATAAATTTTAGCTTTAATTTCTAACCCAGCTTGGGTCACGAATTGCACAATAAAATGGCATTCAAGTCTTTCTCATGAAGAATGCGGAAGCTACGGATTTGTTTTAGTAACATTTCCATCTTCAAGAGTTCAGTAAACATTTACTTAACAACTATATTGCCAAGAACTTAAATGTATTTTCCCCTAGCCAGACTGCCTCCGAAACTCGCCCCCGGCGGACTGCAACGGCTAAATAA
>JAVSCE010010631.1:0-20465 GCA_032199065.1 Smutsia gigantea | reverse complement strand
TGCTCATTCATGTCATCTTCACAAAAACTCTGAGATAGATACTATAATTATTGTACTGAAGATAAAACTAACCTAGAGACAGGTTAAATATTTGCCCAATATCACCCACTAATAAATGTTAGAACCAGGTTTCAAGCTCAGCGCCCCCCAAAAACACAGAGGGGCATTCCAGACACGAGGAACAGTAAGAACAAAGACAGAGCAGTGAGAAAACAATGTGTTTGCAGAGCTTGAGTTTTCTCCAGTGCCAGGAGTGAGAGGACAGGGGGCGATCTTGAAGATCACGTGGCCTGTCAAGGTTGGGGATGTGACTTCAGGAATCATGTGCACAGAAGTAGTGATACTGGATCCAATGAATACTTCAGAGATGCTGTCACAGACCAGGCATTACTCTGAGACATTCTGTCTTTAGGACCAGGTAGTTGGTGAATATTTGGAGAAGGTCAATTAAGTATTTTCTGTGCTTGCAGTTGAGTGGATGGGTGTTTCCAGTGCAGAACTAGTAACTGGGAAACTTCAAAGGGGGGCAGTCCCATAGTTGGTGTGACTAGGACAGTCACTGATGCCCCAGGGCACAGGGCCATGCTGCCTACAGAAGAGGGTGAGAACCGGTTCTTGTCATGAAGGAGCTTGTTGTCAAGGGAGTGAGATACAACTAACTATTGTCTAGCTGGTGACACATATGAAACAATTAAATGAATTTATTTTTAAAATGATACATTTATATATTCTAAGTTGGCAGTACAAACTAAGAAAATTTTAGAATTTCAAAGCAGGGAGAGAACATTGTGGGCTGGAATAGTGGCAGCCATTTGCTAACTTGGCGTTACATTTTCTTGAGATGTTTTTGGGAACAGGAGTAGAAGGACCCCAACGAGCAATTCTTTAGTACGAATTTATGCCAGCCCTTACACTGCTATGCACCATCCTGCCTCCTCTCTGGACATCTCACATGTACCAGCATTAATATCATTTCTCCAACTAACTATAGTTGGGCAGACCACGTGGAAAGCTTCAGGGAGGTGCTGGGCCTTGGCATTCAGCAGTGGGCACCCCAGGCTCGGCACACACCACAGGGAATGAGCAGAAAGAGTGGGCTGGAAATGAGTTTCGCGTCTATGAGAAGCATTAAGGAGACTGGAATACTTCATGGTTCCTGTTAAGCAGAAGCAGGAGGTGAGGGTTAGAGAGACCCTCTGTTCGTTCTTGGAGCTCTCGTCCACCTGACCTGCAAGCTCCTGCTTATCCTTCGGACCCAATCCAAACACCCTCCCTTCCACGGAGGTTCCTGGGACTCTTCTGGGCCATCCTCTCTGAGCACTTCCAGGGCATGTGCTTACACCTCTCCCTGTAGCAGCATTTACCACATTGCTCTGAACTTGTTTATGAAGTCCGATTCCTCCATCAGACTATGAGTTAGATGAGATGGCACACTGTGTCTTTTTACCTCTCCAAGCTCCTAGTACAGTGTTCAGCCTATGGAAGGAACTTGATTAATGTCAGCCGATAAAGAATGTGGTGGGACTTAGCTCTCCTCCCAAACTGGTTTACTAGTTGTCCCCAGACATAGTAGCCCTTTTTCTGTCTCTGCTTTCTGCACATCAGTGTCCCCTGCAGTACAACCCTCTCCTCTCTCAACCTGTACATCTCGTGCACTCTTCCAGGTACTGTTCAGAGTCCACTGCCTCCGTGCGGCCTCCCTTGATGTGCACACATTCAGATGTTTTTGGTTCCTTTGCACTCGAGGGCTCTTCTTCTCTTACACCTGAATTCCCATTTAATAGATGAGGAAATGGAAACCTGCCAGTGTAGGACTGGCTTTATCCTGAAGTTGGGCAACATGCTTTCTACAGAATGTGAGTACGGCTCGGTGAAGCTCCTTTCCACTGTTCAGGCAAAGACGGGCCCAGGAGCAGTGCAAGGAGCCCCCAGAGAGGGCTTCCCTGAGCAAGGACAGCCCACTTCTCCCAGGCTCTGGCTGCATTCCAGTGCCATCAGGCGCCCAGGCTCCAGTCAGCCCTACAGCTGGTCTGCTTTGTGATGGGAGTGGATAAACCTCTGTCTAAAGGTTTATATACATACTGACATCTTCTTTCTAGATCTTGCCGACCTTCTTGCCTAGACTCCTAAGCACAGTCAAATGTTGACACCACTTCTTCATCAGCAAGTCCCCAGCAGAGCACTGTATCAGGTAAACCCATATAAAAGTGCCAGGGCAAATAGTTCAAACACTCCAGTGTCTCCAAGACTCTGTGCTACCTGTAGTTAAACTAAAAGGAATAAGCATTGCTTCTCTCCCCTGACAGCTTCCACCACTTTCAAAGTGGGCCAGTAAGTCCCCAACAGAGGAGGAGCAAACTATATTTAAAGCAGTGCCTGCTTGTTTCTGTTTTAGCCATTTTGGCAAACCACTTGAAAATGAAAATCTTTTGGCCCAAACTCAGTTAAATCTCAGATGCAGTCACTATGCCAAGATAATTCCAGTTCAGCATCACCTTACATTATTTAAAGTTGTGCCTGAAAAAGGATCCATGGGGGCCATTGAACAGAACTAGCTTGAAATTTTGGATCTTGTTTGTTTTCTCATTTGCTTGCAATGAGACTGGAGATCAAAGGTATGGGTGGAGGACAAAGATAATTCATTGGTTTATCCATTTGACTAATAGCTTTTTGAACACTTTGTGTCAGATACTTACATGAGGTGCTAGAAATAAAGGGATAGATTGGACCCAATCTCCGCTCTTGAGGGACTCATGGGGATTCAAATATTTGTAACTAAAACAAGTTCCAAAAATATAAAGTCCTAATTGCTGTATGTGGGAACACTGAGAATGGAGCACCTATACGTATGAGGAGGAGGAATTTGCCCTTAGAATAAAATTGCCCTGAGAACAAAATACACACACCTTTCCATGGCCTAACACTTTTTGATCTGGAACTTAAAACATGAGTGAAGTTTGCCTGGGAGAAGAGCATTCTAGACAGAGGAAAGAGCTTGGAGAGGACAGAAAGGCACGAAAAGGAATGTTCTAGAAGCAGGAAGTAATTGTAGGAAATAGAATGCGAGGGAGATATGAGGGACACAAGCTGAAGAAGATTCAAAAGGGTTTGATAGGTCACTCAAGTGATCCAGAGGCACACTTACATTTGAGATTGCTATCTTGAACAATCTGATCAAAATCAACAGAGGTGGTTTTTAAAAAAAGGTATGTTCCCAAACCACATCCCACACTACTAAATAAAACCCTCCACGCCTGTCATGGAGTACCTAACAGGATGGCAGGAATTATAAACTGATTTTGTATATTAACAGATACCTGCCCTGCCCCAAGTAGCCCCTAGTTTAAAATATTTGGCACAGATGGTAAATATTTAGACTGCAGGTTGTTGATTAAAACATGGTCCCTGACTATCAGCTAGAAAGCTATTTTAATGAACATGAAAAGATGAAGGTAAAAAGTTGTTAGATAGGTGGAATTGAATGCCTGTTAGAATTACTTGAATTTTTCTGAAGGTAAAAACAATTACTCAAGAAACTACTGCAGATGGAAAGGAAGGGCCCTGAGGGTTAGGGAATGCCAACTCTTCCTCTGAGATCAGACACTATTAGTTCAGCTAAGGGCAGTCAGGACTCTGAGAAACTGACTCATGCCATTTAAACATACAAAACCCGGAAAGCCAACCGAAGAGATGTAATGGGAAATACACAGTTCTAATTACTGGAACAATCATATCCAACCTGCACCCCATTCCCCATTCCCCAGCTTCGGGAAAGTCAGTTTGGTAATCAGAAGCTGGCTTCAGCAAAGAATGACAGTAAATGGTGGTGGAAGGTCCTCAGAGCTGTGCCATCCATGTTGCCGCAGGGCTCAGCCTGGGTAATTTACTATAGGGCACTATTTCTTAAACTGCATTCCAATGGAACTTGGCTCTGCCAGGTACCACCCACAGACATGGACTACTTACTTTAAAAAATAATTCAAGGCTAATATTTATAGTAAAACCAGACACAGTATAAAATTTTTTAGTGCTGTGATACCTGATCATGATAGTTTTCTGCTTCCTGCTTGGGCTTTGTTTTTTTTTTAAAGACAAATGTTTTAAATATTCCCACAGGTTTCAAAAGGGTGGTGTTGTCCAGTTCTCTACTTCTACACTGGCCTCCTCCTAGTGATCAAAACACTCAGGGCCACCGAAAGCCGCTCTTCTTCATGCAGCACTGGGCAAACTGACAGATTCCTCCTTTTGTCTGGTCTCTATGCAGAGCACTAGCCTCTTGTTAGTGATAAACCAGCTGAACTATTATCTTTCAATTTGCTTGTTAATATGAAATTTGGGAGGCCTCGATCTCGGCATCAAGCCTTCCTCTCCAGCCTTGGCGATCACTGTGCTTTATCACATGTGCCATGACAGTAAAAGGGTGGGAAGTACTTTCTTCTATTACTTCAACATGTTTATTTTTATTAGCACCAGGATTGTCATTCCATAAGGTGGACCAAAGAGTTACATTGTTAATGTTTGTCTTTTCCTAAGTCATCGTTTTTTCCTCCTACACATTTTTCTATAAACTCTAATGCTTGCTATAGCAACATTATACTAAAATCTAGTAAGGAGATAGATCTGATATTATTATTTTAAATTTAATACAGTTGTATTTCATGGGAGTCTCTTAAATATACTATCACCTCCAGGCATTTTCTTCTCCTGAACAAGATGAAAAACATGGAGAAAAAAATCCAATTCTGAAACCTTTTAACCAAAAAGCAAACAGAGGCAGTAAATATAAAACTGTGTATCTTTAAACAAAAAAAAGTCTTCTAAAGAAAATATGAAGACTTTATTTCAGAAACTGCATTTGACGCTGCAGTCATTCACTTACTCATTTAACTGACAGATGTTTTTGGAGTAGCTACTCAGTCATAGGTACTGTAACTAAAATGATGAACTATGCTGAGACCCTGCCCTCCAGAAATGCACACTCCAACTTTGAGCCCAAGTACCCAGCATCAGATAGGCTCTGAATCTAAAGGCATTCTGGGCAAACTTAACAAAAATCACTCTGCAGGCTTAAAAGAAACTTAATACATTTTTGCCCTGATTTTTTTTCTTTTCATGGGAAACTATGTTTACAAAAAAAAAAAGCTCCTCACAACCTTCAGAGTACCATCCAAACTCATCTGTTTAGCAAGAGACCCTTGCTGATCTGGAATGCTCTCCTCTCCCACTCTGCTCACTTGATTTCATCCTTTCACTGTTGACTTCTCTGTGAAGCCTCGGTGAACTCCCTCTAGCCCTACTTCATCCCTAGGCAGGGTTAATCACTGCCTGCTCTGGTTTACCACGGCACTCATTTGCTGACTCAGGACTCTCTCCAGCTAGAATGGGAGCCTGCTTGCTGAAAACACACACTGACCTTATTCTCTTTGCATCCTGAATATCTAGCCAGGTACTAAGGATGGAGATGGATGGATGGAATGAAGTGAATCACAGAAACAGAGTCTCCAATACACAATATTGGAATAAGTAGGTCTTTTTCCTCTAGGATTCTTTGCCCAATATACTCAGTAAAAGTAAAAGATGAATATTACGTTATTAAATCACTAATTTTGAATGCTGGAGAAACATGTCATTAGGGAAGCTCTCTCTACTGCTTTATGTACAAGTCTCTAGGCTGCAAAATCAAAAAACTGTTTCCTCTTCTGTTGGGTCTTTGAAAACCAAAGTGAGAATGGTCTGAGGTGCCCCACTGACAGTACTTCATCCAGCAACCTTTCTTCAATACTGGCTTGTAATCATAAAATAACTGGTTTTGGAAGGCACTAATACACCGTAGTGATGAATACATTCAAACAATAGGCTAGGTATTTTACTGTTTAGACTTTTAAGGGATTCGAGGCACCAAGCTTTTGATTTTCAATCTGACATGGCACATGGCTTCATAACTCATGCTAGATGCCATTAGTTGCTACTTCACTGATCCATTTTCCTTTCATGCTGCTGTCTGCACCTGCACAATTTTATTAACAAGACTTCGATTGCAAGACTACAAGAAAAGCCCCTGTAAACATACCTAACTCCGGTTAGGACAGGGTCACCCCCTGTTCAGGTTTCCTGAATGGGTCCTCTCATCTCGTCTGTTTGGGGCTGTCGCCTGTGACTACAGAACGAGAGAACTCTTAGTTTAACTGTAAAAGCAGTTTAATATCTTCCCTCTGTGGGTACCAATGACTGACTTCCACAAGGACATCTCAGTACAGGATTCAAGCACCTGTTAAACACTGAATGAGTACACTGTGTCAGGCAGGGGGTTGCGTGCTGGTGACACAAAGATGAACAAGACACCAAGTGGCCAGCCCAGGGAAGGTGCTGAATGAGCAAACGATTGCAACAGAATTCCAGTGCTGCAGCAGCTGTGGGTACAAAATGTTATAAGAGCACACAGAGGAGGCAGTAACTAATTCTGTCTGAGGACTCATCAGGGTGGGTGGGGTGATGGAGAGTAACAGGATATAAAACAGAAAGAACCAGATGAAGGTCCCCCAGTCCACTTCCCATTAGCCACACTTTCCTTGGGCAACTGCATTCATTTCCAAGGCTTCAGCAACTACCCAAGTCAACATCTTCCATCTCTGAAATCTCAGCTCCCATCTCTCTCTTGATTTCAAGCACATATTCTAATCTGCCTTAGAACATCTACCTCTGTAGGTCTCAGAGGCACCTCATACAAATCATTACTCTTGCCTCACCAGAACTGCCTCAGTTCCTCTTTTCCCATGCTCAGTTTTCAGTGTCCAAATTATAAACCTCACTGTCATGTTCTATGCCTCCTTATCCCTCCCCCCCAAGTCCTGTCAACCCCACTTCCAATATCCGTCTCAAACCTGTTCTTCTCTGTCCCTCCATACCCTCTGTTCAGCCTGTATCTTGCCACATTCCAACTACTACAATGGCCACAAAATTGGTCTATCTACTCAAATTCATTCACTAACAAACTGGATGCAAGGCCCTATAGGTATTGTGGCAAACAAGACATACAAAGAACATGTCCACTTTCTGGAGCTTTCCTTTCATTCACCCTAGCCAATTTCCTTTGAAAAATTAATCTGCTCAGGACACATACTGGCTTCAAATCATCAGTGGTCTCCACTGCCTACAGGAGAGACTACTAGCACCACCTAAACAGCTGATGAACATCTGGCCAGTCCTACACTTCCAACCTCTTCTGCTATCCTCTCATAGGACATCCGTGTTATTAAAACTGCATGTTTCCTCAGGCTTCGCCTTGGCAAATATCATTCCCTGTGCCTGGAACACTCTTTCCCCTCTTCTCTGCCTTGGGAATTTCCTACCTTTGAGATTCTGACTTACCATGCCCAAAGGTGGCACTCATCCTATGGTACAGAAATTATGTTTACAAGTCTGCTCCTCCCACCTGGTGGTGAGCTCCTTAAAGATCAAGAGCTGTGCACACTCACAGGAGGCACTCAGTGAGTCTTGGTTCATGAGAAAGCAATGAGAAACATAGAAATCTGGAAAGGTGAGGAGGCAAAGGTCAGGAAAATTGAGAGAGGGAGCTTGAACCTCACCTGATAGTCCGTCCAGAAAAAGTACTTATTTTGTGAAGTACTTTGGTACCCTCTGGGCTCTGAGGACATAGCTTCCTTTAGGAGCATATTTAACAAAGTCCAGGACAGAACATCTGAATAACACCATCAGGCGAGTAGCAGGACCCTCCCTTCTCATTCCTTTTGGTGTGTCTGATTTGGCTGGAGAAATGAGTGTCTGGTCTCACTTTAAATTCATGACCACTAAGTCCAAGTGGGTCCTTAATGCTGCCCAGCAATTCCACATTTCTCTCACTCACTCACTAGACCCCTTCATGTCTTTCCTCTGTCCTCACACTCCCTCTTGGTTGATCTTCATTCTTATTTCACTGAGAAAACAGACATAACCAAAAGACTGTCCCCAGGTTCCCAGCAAACCTACTCGAGCCAGTACTCATTTATTTTGACATTTTCCCTGTTACCAGAGATAAACTGCTCCGAGCTATGGTCAACTTCTCTCCACTTGGGCAACAGACTCCATTACTCCTTGCTTACTAAAATCACTTCAGCAATTCTATCCTCTCCTATTTCACCAGTTTTTTCCACTCTCTACTAGACCTGAGGTTGAAAGGGTAATTTAATTCCTCTCACAAAAAGAGAAAAAAAAACCCTCTTAAGCCCTTTTTCCATTTCAGCTACCGCCCCAGATCTGTCCTTTCTAGGAAAATTTCCCAATAGTTGTCTTAATCCTTAATGCACTGTCTCCAGTTCCTCACCTCCCATTCTTCTGGAATTTAAGCCAATTAGACTTTCACCACTAAAAGCCTAAAAATTGTTATTTTCAAGTTCACTGAAGTACTTAAGCAGCATTATAACACATGATCATTCCCTCCCCCTGAACACCTTCTTCACTTGGCTTCAAGGATATCATTTTTTTTTTGGTTTTTCTCCTATCTCAGTGGTCATCCATCTTAGTCTCTTGTGCTGGTTCTTTCCCGCTCCCCAAACTCTCTAACACTTGTGCATCCCAGGGCATAGTCCTTTCCATCAACACACCTAAGTCTCCAGGCTTTAAATACCATCTATATTATAACTCCAGACAAGGGAAACTTTAATTCTGGACTCATATATCTAACTGCCTATTCAACATCTCCACCCAGACATCTCTTAAGTATATAAAACCAAACATGCCTGAAATCAAAATCTTGACACTTCCTATTCTTCTCCATTTAAGAAAACTGGACTCCATCTCTCAAGTTGCTCAGAGAAAACTCATGTCATCACTGACCCTTCTCTTTATCTCATACCCCATACCTAGTCTGTTACCAACTCCAGTTTGCCCTACCTTAAAAATGTAACGAGAATCCAACTGCTTATCACCTCTACTGTTACCATCCAGGTCCAACTCACTGTAATGCATCATTGCATAACTCATAACCTTCTGACCTTTTACTTTCAACCTATCAGCCAGAGTGATCTTTTCATAATCTAAATCAAATCATGTCACTTGACTGCTCAAACCTTCCAGAGACTCTCCATCTCAGTCAGACTAAAAATCCATAATGGACTACAAGGCCTATACTATCCAGACACCCCCTACCTTAGGGCTTCATCTCCTCCCACCACTCCTTGCTCACAACACTCCAGCCACAACTGCTTTCCTCCTGTTCCCTGAACATGCTTTCCACCTCAGAACTTTGCACTTGGTCTTCCCTCTGCCTGGAAGTCTTCTCCCAGTTGTCTCCTCGGTTTCACTCCCTCACCTCCTTCAGGTTTTTGCTCAGATATCACCTCAGTGAGGCATGTCTTGACTACCGTATTTAAAATTACAACTTCCCTCAATCCCTCATCCCTGAATTTTCTCCATCACATTCATTACTATCTAACTTGGCTTACACTTGTTTACTTGGCTTAGTTTATGTTACTTATTGTCTCTCTCTCTCTACTAGGGTTCCAAGAAAGCAGGGATTTTTATTTGTGCTACTCACTCTTGTATCCTCAGGGCCAAGAACAGTGCTGGCCTATGTGAGTGGCTCAAAAAGTTATGTGCTGAAGGAATAAAATGAGATATTCTCAGTTTGCTGCTAGAATGTCTTTGACACTCAGCACTTGCTAACGCCCTTCTAGGGCTCAGCACCTTGATAGATAAAAACATCAAATCAGATTCAGAAACATTAAATGGAAATGTTTTGCTTTCATTTTGTTACTTGATTACTTTCTATTTAAGATACTGGGTCTCTATTTACTCTCGTAACAGTTATTTTTAATTTGTAAGTTTAACAAGTGAGTTTCTTCTAAGAAAAATGTTAAATTATAGTAGGACTAGCAAAGAGGCAAGGCAAAATAGTGAAGGCGGAATCTGACTGACTGAAGTTGAGGAACTGTCTTAGGGTAGGGTTGTGAGATAAAATACAGGACACCCAGTTAAATTTGAATTTTAGATAAACAGTGAGTGATTTTCTTTTCAGTGTATGTCTCAAACAGTGCATAGAACACCCACTAAAATATTCATTCTCTTAAGTCCTGTTTAAATGGGCATCCTTCCCCTCCTCCCCTCACTAAGCCTAACAACCCTATCTCTGTGCACCCTGTTCCTTGTCGCTTTCAGTCAAAACAAGCTAGTAGAACTCTTGTCCTATCTACAGTCTTTGTGGCTGTGGGAGAGTACTGAGGCCTGACGTCCTAAAAATCAAGGAGGCAAAGGTCCACAGTGCACTTTGGGAGGGGAAAATCCCTGGCAGCTCAGGACAAGCAGCCCGGCCGCATCAGACTGGGAGGGTCAGGGCCCAACTCCTTTCCCAGACTATCAGGCACCTGTTCGGCGGAGACCCAGGCTTGGCTGCCACTTTCCAGCCCTTACCAATGTTGCCTTCGATGGAGAGCCTTCGGGGCCCGCGCCCCGCGTGCAAGCCCCGGGAAGGGGACACGCCCTCGAGTGGGCTCTGGGCCATGGAACTGGAGGGCGTTCGCAGCAGCCTTAGAAAGAGCCGGCCCGCATACATCCTACACACGATTCACACAGCGGCTACTTCCGCCGGAAGCACTTCCGCCCCCGTTAGCATCGTCATGCGCTCCGGCGCGCCTGTGACATCAGGAGCTCTCTGGCAGGAAGTGGGTGGGGTTGAGCTGGCCGCGGAGGAGGTTGCCAAAGGCAGCGTCGTGTCTTCTGTTGTTTGGAGAGAGGCGTTGGGAGGAGGAACAGTCTTGCAGTGTGGGTGCGGGAAGTTTGCTAATAACTGGCGTTGTCACGGTGCAATTAGCCCCTACGTTTTTGTTCATTGGACAAATAGTGTTTTAAAAGAGACGTAACTCAACAATCCCATCACCCTTCATTTTTGTGTAACTTTAAAATATATTTCATAACTAAAGAAAAATAAGTGTAATTTTAAAAGAGGTTTCTTCTTTCCGGGTGTTTGTATCTATTTTTATTCCAACATGGGAAGAGATGGCCGTTTTTAAGTATGAAAATGACAATCTAATGGCGTGCGCAAATTAACATTTTCCTTTTCCCTTTACCGCTCAACACAGTGCTGGCACGTTATTGAATAAATCAACACGTTAGTTCGCTTACACCCCCAACTCATCTCTTGACGAATGTTTAAACCTTCTTTCATTCAGTTTGCATAGAGGCCAAAAATTTCATTAGGATAAAGTGGGTAGACGCTCAGCCATGTGAGTGAGACTAAAACTAGATAGACTTGAGTTCTGTGGACACGAACAATGGCGAGGTAGGGCTTCTGAAGGGCATTTGTAAAGGGTGAGAAGAAGCCGAATAGAGAGACACTCGGCTGGTCTTTAAAAATGAGCCCGCTGTTGGTGGGGCACTGCTCTGCAGAGGGGGCAAGGACACTCCTGAGCTGTGGCCACTGGGTGAGGCCCTGACTGCCTTTCCCTTCCACACTCCCGTGGTCATAATCCCAGAACTAATGTTTTATGAAACGTTGTCAAAGGGTGCTTCCACTTTCCATCTCTTAAACCATAGGAGTCAAACCAAGAGTCAACAGGCAAATGGGCATCCAGGCAGCACTATTAGAGGTGGGAGGTTTTAGGCAATAGCGATCTGACTGCAAGCGGTTGTGGACCTGTTGGTGGCTGGGACACCTATCATGCACATCAAGTACACACCCTTTCTCTTATATTCATGTTTAAGGGATAGTTGAAGTGATGATCGTAGATTAAGCACACTATTTAAAAAATAGATTATAAATGTATTTAGGATAACCTGGATGGAGCACTAATAGATATTGGAGCAGCTAAAGTCTTCCCATCTCCACGCCCACTTTCACAGGCACCTTGATGTGCAAATACTGGTCACATTTCTTTATCTGTGTAAGCCCATAGACTTGGAAAATATTCATCTGAGGGGCTCTCTGTGCTCCCAAGTTCTCCCTAACTTCACTGCCTCATGGTCCCAGTGAAGATTAAATGATAAAGTTGTCAGGTTTAGGGCCAGACAGGCAATAAACCTACAAGTTAGGGCTCCTAAAAGTTATTAGTTGTATCTTTTTTTTTTGAAGCAGTTTTTTTCTTATTAAGGTATTATTGATATACACTCTTATGAAGGTTTCACATGAAAAAACAATGTGGTTACTACATTTACCCATAATATCAAGTCCCCACCCATACCCCAATGCAGTCACTGTCCTTCAGTGTAGTAAGATGCCACAGATTCACTATTTGCCTTCTCTGTGCTACACTGTTTTCCCCGTAGTCCCCCACACCATGTGTACTAAACATAATACCCCTCAATCCCCTTCACCCACCCTCCCCACCTGGCCTCCCACACCCCTCCCCTTTGGTAACCACTAACTCCTTCTCAGAGTCTGTGAGTCTGCTGCTATTTTGTCCCTTCAGTTTTGCTTCGTTGTTATACTCCACAAATGAGGGAAATCATTTGGCACTTGTCTTTCTCTGCCTGGCTCATTTCACTGAGCATAATATCCTCCAGCTCCATCCATGTTGTTGCAAATGGTAGGATTTCTTTCTTTCTTATGACTGAACAGTATTCCATTGTGTATATGTACCACATCTTCTTTATCCATTCATCTACTGATGGACACTTAGATTGCTTCAATATCTTGGCTACTGTAAAAAGTGCTGCGATAAACATAGGGGTGCATATGTCTTTTTGAATCTGAGAAGTTGTATTCTTTGGGTAAATTCCAAGGAGTGGGATTCCCGGGTCAAATGGTTTTTTTATTTTTAGTTTTTTGAGGAACCTCCATATTGCTTTCCACAATGGCTGAACTAGCTTACATTCCCACCAGCAGTGTAGGAGGATTCCCCTTTCTCTGCATCCTCGCCAGCATTTCTTGTTTTTAGTCTTTTGGATGCTGGCCATCCTCACTGGTGTGAGGTGATATCTCATTGTGGCTTTAATTTGCATTTCCCTGATGAGTAGTGAGGTGGAACATCTTTTCATGTGTCTGTTGCCCATCTGAATTTCTTCTTTGGAGAAGGGTCTGTTCATATCCTCTGCCCATTTTTTAATTGGGTTATTTGCTTTTTGGGTGTAGAGGCATTTAAGTTCTTTATATATTTTGTATATTAACCCCTTATCGGATATGTCATTTACGAATATATTCTCCCATATTGTAGGATGCCTTTTTGTTCTGTTGATGGTGTCTTTGCCATACAGAAACTTTTTAGTTTGATGTAGCCCCGTGAGTTCTTTTTTGCTTTTGTTTCCCTTGGTTGAGGAGATGCGTTCAGGAAGAAGTTGCTCATGCTTATATTCAGGAGATTTTTGCCTATGTTGTCTTCTAAGAGTTTTATGGTTTCATGACTTACATTAAGGTCCTTGATCCATTTCGAGCTTACTTTTGTGTATGGGCTTAAACAATAATCCAGTTTCATTCTCTTGCATGCAGCTGTCCAGTTTTGCCAACACCAGCTGTTGAAGAGGCTGTCATTTCCCCGTTGTATGTCCCTGGCTCCTTTATCATATATTAATTGACCATATGTGCTTGGGTTTATATCAGGGCTCTCTAGTCTGTTCCATTGGTCTATGGGTCTGTTCTTGTGCCAGTACCAAATGGTCTTGAGTACTGTAGCTTTGTAGTAAAGCTTGAAGTTGGGGAGCATAATCCCCCCAGCTTTATTCTTCATTCTCAGGATTGCTTTGGCTATTCGGGGTCTTTTCTGGTTCCATATGAATTTTAGAATGATTTTCTCTAGTTCTTTGAAAAATGCTGTTGGTATTTTGATAGGAATTGCATTGAATCTGTAGATTGCTTTAGGCAGGATGGCCATTTTGACAATATTAATTCTTCCTATCCATGAGCACAGGATGTCTTTCCATTTATTGGTAGCTTCTTTAATTTCTCTCATGAGTGTCTTGTAGTTTTCAGAGTATAGGTCTTTCACTTCCTTGGTTAGATTTATTCCTAGGTATTTTATTCTTTTTGATACAACTGTGAATGGAATTGTTTTCCTGATTTCTCTCTCTGCAAATTCATTGTTAGTGTATAGGAATGCCACAGATTTATGCATATTAATTTTGTATCCCACAACTTTGGTGAATTCAGATATTAGTTCTAGCAGTTTTGGAGTGGATTCTTTAACGTTTTTTATGTACCATATCATGTCATCTGCAAACATGGAGACTTTAACTTCTTCCTTGCCAATCAGGATGCCTTTTATTTCTTTGTGTTGTCTGATTGCCGTGGCTAGGACCTCCAGAAGTGAGGAGAGTGGACATCCTTGTCTGGTTCCCGATCTTAAAGGAGAAGCTTTTAGCTTCTCGCTGTGAAGTATAATGTTGGCTGTGGGTTTGTCATAAGTAACGTTTATTATGTTGGGGCACTTGCATTCTATACCCATTTTTTTGAGAGTTTTTATCATGAATCAATGTTGAATTTTGTCAAATTCTTTTTCAGCATCTATGGAGATGATCATGTGGTTTTTGTTCTTATTTTTGTTGATGTGGTGGATGACGTTGATGGATATTCGAATGTTGTACCATCCTTGCATCTCTGGAATAAATCTTACTTGATCATGATGGATGATCTTTTTGATGTATTTTTGAATTGGGTTTGCTAATATTTTGTTGAGTATTTTTGCATGTATGTTCATCAGGGATATTGGTCTTTAATTTTCTTTTTTTGTGGTGTCTTTGCCTGGTTTTGGTATTAGCATGATGCTAGGCCTCATAGAATGAGTTTGGAACACTGCAAAATCTGTGGGACGCAGCGAAGGCCATGCTAAGAGGAAAGTATATTGCAATACAGGCCTACCTCAGGAAAGAAGACCAATCCCATATGACCAGACTAAACTCACAATTAATGAAACTAGAAAAAGAAGAACAAATGAGGCCCAAAGTCAGTAGAAGGAGGGACATAATAATGATTAGAGCATAAATCAATAAAATTGAGAAGAATAAAACAATAGAAAGAACCAATGAAAGCAAGAGCTGGTTCTTTGAGAAGATAAACAAAATAGATAAACCCCTAGCCAGACTTATCAAGAAAAAAAGAGAGTCTACCCACATAAACAGAATCTGACTCTTTGGAAAACTTTAAGGAGGATGGGTATTAGGTCTTCACTAAATATTTGATAAAATTCAGTGGTGAAGCCATCCGGTCCAGGATTTTGTTCTTAGGTAGGTTTTTGATTACCAGTTCAATTTTGTTGCTGTTCAGATTTTCTGTTTCTTTCTGGGTCAGCCTTGAAAGATTCTATTTTTCTAGAAAATTGTCCATTTCTTCTATGTTATCCAGTTTGTTAGCATATAATTTTTCATAGTATTCTCTAATAATTCTTTGTATTTCTGTGGTGTCCATAGTGATTTTTTCCTTTCTTATTTCTGATTCCTGTGTTGGGTGCATAGATATTTATAATGGTTATATCTTCTTGTTGGATTGACCCCTTTATCATTATGTAATGTCCTTCTTTGTCTCTTGTGACTTTCTTTGTTTTGAACTCTATTTTGTCTGATACTTGTACTGCAACTACTGCTTTTTTCTCCCTGTTAGTTGCATGAAATATCTTTTTCCATCCCTTCACTTTTAGTCTGTGTATGTCTTTGAGTTTAAAGTGAGTCTCTTGTAGGCAGCATGTAGATGGGTCTTGCTTTTTTATCCATTCAGTGACTCTATGTGTTTTGATTGGTGCATTCAGTCCATTTACATTTAGGGTGATTATCGATAGGTATGTACTTATTGCCATTGCAGGCTTTAGATTCATGGGTACCAAAAGTTCAAGTTTAACATTTTTACTATCTAAGAGTCTAACTTAACTCACTTAATATGCTATTACAAACACAATCTAAAGGTTCTTTCTTTTTCTCCTTTTTCTTCCTCCTCCATTCTTTACACATTAGGTATCATATTCTGTACTCTTTGTCTATCCCTTGATTGACTTTGGGGATAGTTAATTTAATTTTGCATTTGCTTAGTAATTAGCTGTTCTACTTTCTTTTTTTTTATTTATTTTATTATCATTAATTTACAATTACATGTGCAATATTACGATTATTAAACTATCCCTTCATCAGGTCCCCCCACCAACCCCATTACAGTCACTGTCCATCAGCGTAGTGAGATGCTATAGAATCACTACTTGTCTTCTCTGACTTGTACTGCCCTCCCCGTGCCCCCACCAACATTACATCTGCAAATCGTAATGCCCATTTTTGCCTCTTATCCCTCCCTTCCTGCCCTTTTTCCCCAGTCCCTTTCCCTTTGGTAACTATTAGTCCGTTCTTGGGTTCTGTGAGTCTGCTGCTGTTTTGTTCCTTCAGTATTTTTTCTTTGTTCTTATACTCCACATATGAGTGAAATCATTTGATACTTGTCTTTTTTGGCTTGGCTTATTTCACTGAGCATAATACCCTCTAGCTCCATCAATGTTGTTGCAAATGGTAGGATTTGTTTTCTTCTTATGGCTGAATAATATTCCATTGTGTATATGTACCACATCTTCTTTATCCATTCATCTACTGATGGACACTTAGGTTGCTTCCATTTCTTGGCTATTGTAAATAGTGCTGCAATAAACATAGGGGTGCATCTGTCCTTTTCAAATTGGGCTGCTGCATTCTTAGGGTAAATTCCTGGGAGTGGAATTCCTGGGTCAAATGATATTTCTATTTTGAGTTTTTGGAGGAACCTCCATACTGCTTTCCACAATGGTTCAACTAATTTGCATTCCCACCAGCAGTGTAGGAGGGTTCCCTTTTCTCCACATCCTCGCCAACATTTTTTGTTGTTTGTGTTTTGGATGTTGGCCATCCTCACTGGTGTGAGGTGATATCTCATTGTGGTTTTAATCTGCATTTCTCTGATGATTAGCGATGTGGAGCATCTTTTCATGTGCCTGTTGGCCATCTGAATTTCTTCTTTGGAGAAGTGTCTATTCATGTCCTCTGCCCATTTCTTAATTGGATTATTTGCTTTCTGTTTGTTAAGGTGCATGATTTCTTTATATATTTTGGATGTCAACCCTTTATCAGATACGTTTTTTATGAATATATTCTCCCATACTGTAGGAGGTCTTTTTGTTCTACTGATGGTGTCCTTTGCTGTACAGAAGCTTTTCAGCTTGATATAGTCCCACTTGTTCATTTTTGCTTTTGTTTCCCTTGCCCAGGGAGATATGTTCATGAAGAAGTTGCTCATGTTTATGTCCAAGGGATTTTTGCCTATGTTTTTTTCTAAGAGGTTTATGGTTTCATGACTTACATTCAAGTCTTTGATTCACCTTGAGTTTATCTTTGTGTATGGAGCTAGACAGTAGTCCAGTTTCATTCTCTTACATGTAGCTGTCCAGTTTTTCCAACACCAGCTGCTGAAGAGGCTGTCATCTCCCTATTGTATATCCAAGGCACTTTTATCAAATATTAATTGATGGTATATGTTTGGGTTAATGTTTGGATTTTCTATTCTGTTCCACTGGTCTGTGGGTCTGTTTTTGTGCCAATACCAAATTGTCTTGATTACTGTGGCTTTGTAGTAGAGCTTGAAGTCAGGGAGTGTAATTCCCCCTGTTTTATTCCTCCTTCTCAGGATTGCTTTGGCTATTCGGGGTCTTTTGTGGTTCCATATGAATTTTAGAATTATTTGTTCCAGTTCATTGAAGAAAGCTGTTGGTAGTTTGATAGGGATTGCATTGAATCTGTAGATTGCTTTAGGTAGTATAGCCATTTTGACAATATTTATTCTTCCTAGCCAAGAGCATGGGATGAATTTCCATTTGTTAGTGTCCTCTTTAATTTCTCTTAGGAGTGTCTTGTAGTTTTCAGAGTACAAGTCTTTCACTTCCTTCGTTAGGTTTATTCCTAGGTATTTTATTCTTTTTGATGCAATTGTGAATGGAATTGTTTTTCTGATTTCTCTTTCTGTTAGTTCATCATTAGTGTGTAGGAAAGCAACAGATTTCTGTGGGTTAATTTTGTATCCTGCAACTTTACTGAATTCAGATATTAGTTCTAGTAGTTTTGGAATGGAATCTTTAGGGTTTTTTATACACAGTATCACATCATCTGCAAATAGTGACAATTTGACTTCTTCTTTACCAATCTGGATGCCTTGTATGTCTTTGTTTTGTCTGATTGCTGTGGCTAGGACCTCCAGTACTAGGTTGAATAACAGTGGAGAGAGTGGGCATCCCTGTCTTGTTCCCGATCTTAGATGAAAAGCTTTCAGGGTCTCGCCGTTAAATATGATGTTAGCTGTGGGTTTGTCATATATAGCCTTTATGATGTTGAGGTACTTGCCGTCTATACCCATTTTGTTGAGAGTTTTAATCCGGAATGGATGCTGAATTTTGTCAAATGCTTTTTCAGCATCTATGGAGATGATCATGTGGTTTTTGTTCTTCTTTTTGTTGATGTGGTGGATGATGTTGATGGATTTTCGAATGTTGTAGCATCCTTGCATCCCTGGGATGAATCCCACTTGATCATGGTGTATGATCCTCTTGATGTATTTTTGAATTCGGTTTGCTAATATTTTGTTGAGTATTTTTGCATCTATGTTCATCAGAGATATTGGTCTGTAATTTTCTTTTTTGGTGAGGTCTTTGCCCGGTTTTGGTATTAGAGTGATGCTGGCTTCATAGAATGAGTTTGGAAGTATTCCCTCCTCTTCTATTTTTTGGAAAACTTTAAGGAGAATCGGTGTTATTTCTTCTCTATATGTCTGGTAGAATTCAGAGGTGAATCCATCAGGCCCAGGGGTTTTGTTCTTGGGTAGTTTTTTGATTACCAATTCGATTTCGTCACTGGTGATTGGTCTGTTTAGTTTTTCTGTTTCTTGCTTGGTCAGTCTTGGAAGGTTGTATTTTTCTAAGAAGTTGTCCATTTCTTCTATGTTTTCCAGCTTGTTAGCATATAGATTCTCATAATATTCTCTTATAATTCTTTGTATTTCTGTGGGGTCCGTCGTGATTTTTCCTTTCTCATTTCTGATTGTGTTTATGTGTGTAGATTCTCTTTTTCTCTAAATGAGTCTGGCTAGGGGTTTATCTATTTTGTTTATTTTTTCAAAGAACCAGCTCTTGGTTTTATTGATTTTTTCTATTGTTTTATTGTTCTCAATTTTATTTATTTCTTCTCTAATCTTTATTATGTCCCTCCTTCTGGTGACTTTGGCCTCATTTGTTCTTCTTTTTCCAATTTCAGTTAATTGTGTCTTTAGACTATTCATTTGGGAATGTTCTTCCTTCTTTAAATAGGCCTGGATTGCAATATACTTTCCTCTCAGAACTGCCTTTGCTGCATCCCACAGAAGTTGTGGCTTTGTGTTGTTGTTGTCATTAGTCTCCATGTAGTCTTTGATTTCTGTTTTGATTTGGTCGTTAACCCATTGATTAATTAGGAGAGTGTTGTTAAGTCTCCATGTATTTGTGAGCCTTTTTGATTTCTTTCTAAAATTTATTTCTAGTTTTATACCTTGGTGATCTGAGAAGTTGGTTGGTAGGATTTCAATATTTTTGAAATTACTGAGGTTCTTTTTGTGGCCCAGTATGTGGTCTATTCTGGAAAATGTTCCATGTGCACTTGCGAAGAATGTGTATCCTGTCGCTTTTGGGTGTAGAGTTCTGTAGATGTCTGTTAGGTCCATCTTTTCTAGTGTGTTGTTCAGTGTCTCTGTGTCTTTACTTATTCTCTGTCTGGTTGATCTGTCCTCTGGAGTGAGTGGTGTGTTGAAGTCTCCTAAGATGAATGTGCTGGTCTATTTCCTCCTTTAATTCTGTTAGTGTTTGTTTCACATATGCTGGCGCTCCTGTGTTGGGTGCATATATATTTATAATGGTTATATCTTCTTGTTGGACTGACCCCTTTATCATTATGTAATGTCCTTCTTCATCTTTTGCTACTTTCTTCGTTTTGAAGTCTATTTTGTCTGATACAAGTACTGCAACACCTGCTTTTTTCTCTTTGTTGTTTGCATGAAATATCTTTTTCCATCCCTTCACTTTTAGTCTGTGTATATCTTTGGATTTGAGGTGAGTTTCTTGTAGGCAGCATATAGATGGGTCTTGCTTTTTTATCCATTCTGTTACTCTGTGTCTTTGGATTGGTGCATTCAGTCCATTTTGCTTCAGGGTGATTATTGATGGTATGTATATTGCCATTGCTGGCTTTAGATTCGTGGTTACCAAGGTTTCAAGGGTTGCTTCTTTACTCTCTATCAATCTAACTTAACTTTCTTGTTTAGTAATTGTAAACACTGTCTGATGTTTATTTCACTCCTTCTTATTCCTCCTCCTCCATTCTTTCTATACTAGGTGTTTTATTCTTTGCCTTTAGTTAGTATTTGGATGGTCTGCTTTCTTTGCTATGATTTTTTTCTCTGGTGACATCTTTTTAGCCTTAGGTGTGCTTCCATCTAGAGCAGTCCATTTAAGATATCCTGTAGTGGTGGTTTATGAGAGGCAAACTCTCTAAACTTTCGTTTATCTGGAAATTGTTTAATCCCT
>JAVSCE010010630.1:0-257058 GCA_032199065.1 Smutsia gigantea | reverse complement strand
GAAGCAACCTAAGTGTCCCTCAGTAGATGAATGGATAAAGAAGAGGTGGTACATATACACAATGGAATATTATTCAGCCATAAGAAGAAAACAAATCCTATCATTTGCAACAACATGGATGGAGCTAGAGGGTATTATGCTCAGTGAAATAAGCCAAGCCGAAAAAGACAAGTATCAAATGATTTCACTCATATGTGGAGTATAAGAACAAAGAAAAAAACTGTAGGAACAAAATAGCAGCAGACTCACAGAACCCAAGAATGGACTAATAGTTACCAAAGGGAAAGGGACTGGGGAAGATGGGCGGAAAGGGAGGGATAAGAGGGAAAAAGGGGCATTACGATTAGCAAATGTAATGTTGGGGGGGCACGGGGAGGGCAGTACAGCTCAGAGAAGACAAGTAGTGATTCTATAGCATCTCACTAACGCTGATGGACAGTGACTGTAATGGGGTTGGTGGTGGGGACCTGATGAAGGGGTAGTTTAATAATCGTAATATTGCACATGTAATTGTAAATTAATGATAATAAAATAAATTATATTAAAAAAAAAAAAATGTTCAAAAGAAAGTAATCTCCCAAAATTGTAGAAATTAGACCAAAGATCAGGAAAAAGATCCCACCTTGTTAATAATATTAATGAAGATACAAGAGACAAGGAAGTAAAACTAGAGACACTGACTGTGGTTTTGACTTAAAAACCCAGCTTGGAGAGCCCTTCTCTGTAAGGAGTATGTTGAGGCATGAAGCCTGATATTGAAATTAATACTAAAGATGGTCTTTTACTTAAATAAGCAACATTTTCAGTTTTGTCATTCAAATGTATAGGTCTCTTTGGTATCAAAGATTTCTCGGTAGAAATTCCACCTAGAATTCAAGTATGTCTGAAAATGTCTTTTGCATGTTAAACAGAAGTTCATCAGTACATTTATTTTCATTAGATCAGTTTTAAAGATGATTGCTATTCTAAGCAAATTCAAATTTCTTAACAGATATTTGGATATTTATTCAAACCATACAGCCCACACATACACTCAAGGCACTGGCTAATTTAATCATATTCAATGTTCTAGAAAATAAAAGGTAAAATTATGTAAAAAATTATTTTAAGTTTATATCTTTGGATGTCAAATTTTATTTATACATTATCATCATTAACATAATAGAGGAATTTTCTTTTTTGTTCTCCCTTACCGGAGTGGGATAAAAGAGTTCTGGACATTTCATGTGGCCTTTCTATGTCTCTAATCAATTCAATAAGGATTTATTAAACGAGTATTCTGGCCTTTGTGAGAGCTACAACTATAGGATAGAGTCCATATCCTTGTTTCCAGATTACTTTCTCTAGGACATAATTACCATATAATCTCATTTAGAGAGAAACTTGGCAAACAAATCATTGGGACAGTTTGCTTTTCAGTATTCTACTAGTTGTTGGAGGTTAAGGTTTAAGGGCCATTTCAATTTTAAGAATTATACCCTTAAAGTAGTGTTAATTTGCTGGTATTGGTATTGATGCCTTAGTTCCATGTAGGATGATTGTCCCTCACACTTGGAAGAGAAAGGAAGGTGAGAAATTTTTTGTTCTGTTTTTAAATACAGTCAATGATACTATGAAAGGTTCTGCTTCTTTCTTGCTACTTTTTTGTTATTTTGTGGCTCCTCTTCCAAGTACCCCTCATACCTATAGCCCTGGACCTACACAGGCAGGGGTGCTGGAGATTCCTGTAGCTAAGCAGTCAAAGTGCTGAATGGTGAGGGAAAGGCTGAAGGGCTTTGTCGGAGTAGCTTCAATGGAAGGATTTTTCTGAGCTGAGAGGCTATTTTTAAACTTGATGACCTCTGTCTGAGCCCTCAAACCTTTTGAGGACTGCTTAATGACTCAGGCTCCCCTCTAACTATAGGCTACAGATCCCCATCAGAGCAGAAATATCTAGGATTATTGCTGGCTGTGCAAGGCCACAGAAATTAAATATGAGGGTTCATGAGTGTCTTTTTTTATGTCTGCTGGATTCCTATGTATTATGGGGCAAAAGGTAGTGAGGGTAGTTTATCAATTCTAATACACTGCTGTGAATTTCACCTTACCTTGAGGATGGGTTTATCAACATCGTGCAGAATTGTGGTTCAACTCTAAAGTTCCCCAAGTGACCCCCATCTACAACCACACATTAGGAATCTTTAATTTGGAGCAGTGGTTCTCAAACTCAACTGCACATTAAAATCACCAAGGGAATTAAAAAAATAACTGGACACCCAGGCCAATTAAGTCAGAATCTGTAGGGGTGATACCCAGTCATCAGTATTTTTTAATACCCCAGATAATCAAAATATGAGGCCAAGTTTGGGAACCATTGGAGAACAGCCCCCTTCTTCATCTAAACCAATTCACACCTAATACAAATGTGCCTCTTACTTTCAGTGAATATATCCATGCTTCTCCAATGTAAGTATTCGTGTGATTACCTTGGGATCTTGTTAAAATGCAGATTCTGAATCAGCAGGGATGGCGCTGAGATTCAGGATTTCCAACAAGGTTCCAGGTGACGCCTCTGCTCCTGGTGAAGTGGAGCACATTTTGAGTCGTAATGAGTTTTGTTGCTGTAAATGGCCATGTGGGTGAACCTTCAATTAACAAAATAAAAAAACTAGAGCACAGCATTTCATAGAGAGGGCCACAGTGTAAGATAGTTAATTATATTTGGTTTGCCTGTGCTAAAATTCTGGTAGATGTTATTTTATTTGGGTAACTTAATAAGACAATTAGGGAAAAATGTGTAGTCCCAGATAATACTGCAATGTTTCAGATAGAACCCCTTACCAGGCATATTTTTAAAAAGATTCGGGCATTGGGTTGTTCACTGTATTAGAGCAGTGTTTTCAAATTTTTAGCAGTGACGGAGTTCTTTTTAAAAAATTTTTACCTGCAAAAACCCATTATATAAAGCAGACATAATAATTATACAAATTTTACCACACTGTTGAAATTTTGGTTTGTTTGATGGGAATATACTGCCACTGTTCCTGGAAACCCTGAACCATTTACATACAACCTCTGAGCCTTCTGAGAATAGACTGGAATCCTATGATTCAACATACAGAAAATACAAGAAATCTATTCTGAGGTATTCACTTAGACTTAAGTTGAGCATAAATATGAAATCTTATATGGCTGTGGCCATAAGGTTGATTTAGTTGTTCATGGCTTGTCAAAAACCAACCAACCCTTCATTTTCATTGCAGGCTTACTATGAGTCAGCCATAGTTACAGGAAATGAAATACCAGTGGGAAGAGCTATTCAAAATTAACAGAGGAAAGAATTTTTCACTCCCCAATTGAAATATAATTATGCAAAAATTAAGAAAATTTGCACAAAAGGAAAATTCAGAAACTAAGTCAGACACCTACAATTTCATCATCTAGAGACAACCACTATTACCATTTTGTTAAATATACTAGACTTTCTTCACACATACATACACATATATATTTTCTTTCCTTCTTCTGTTGTCCTTTCCTTTGTTTTTCTTTAGTGAGATTATATCATTTATATATAATATATAACTGGTAACCTGCTGTTTTCCTTCAGTCACATGTCATGGATATCTTACCACATGCAGACTTCATATTTGCCTGACCCTGGGCAATGCCAGACGAGAGCTTGAGTTGGTGTAGGGGAGGGCAAAGACACCTCCATGAAAATGCAGTTCAAACAAAGGGTTTGCTGGACAGTGTTGCTTCAGTATAAGCTCCCTGGTGGGACCTGACACTACCCTTACAACTAGATTGTCCCTATTACACCCTTTCCATAGAGCCATCACTACCAAAGGGTGAATCTGACTAAGATGTTAGGATTGGATGAACAATTACACATTTTGTTTTACTGTTTCTCACACCATAGTTATTCTACAGAGGCTTCTTTGTTTTCATTCTTTCCACACATTTTAATAAACAAAAGTGATTTTTTTCCTCCAACCCACTTAAATGGCGAGCCCCCCCCGCCATCCATTCCTTGCCAAAATTCACAGGAAAATGAGGTGAATTAAGCTTGTTCTCCGGCCTCTGTGCCCCGTCAGCATTCTGCAAACTAGACTAAACATTCCAGACAATGACAGAGTTACAAGAGGTTGCTTTTTAAATCTTAAAGTATAAAGGGAATACATACTGAAATACTGGCTGTGTTAAAAACAATATGGTAGATGAAAGACAGCAGTTTCCTCTTGGTCTTGGTAATCACCCAAATGCCACAAGGAGAATGAGAAATAGAAATACAAATGCCATTTTTGATAAATCCAGGAGATGCTAATAACCGTGAAGCACAAAATATGAGGCAGGGCTATTGTGACAGAAGAGTCCCTGTGGCTGCAGAGCACAGACCAAGCCAGCAGAAGATTGGTCTCCAAAGGCACACCTTGATTTGAGAGGCGAAAACCTGTTTGGAATAATAGGAATAGGGTGGGCAAGCAGCAACAGAAGCTTCCCTGCAATCCTGCTACCTCTGTAGTTCTACCTCCTCTATTTCTAGGTCATTCCCTCAAGTACCTTAACTCCAAGAATCCCTCAAGCAATCCATATTGGACAAATCATTCATTCTTTTCTGTTGCCCTCACCTACCTCATATCTTCACTTCCTTGCTTACCTAAAATTCCATGATCAACTACTGTAAGCCGTTATTCGCACACACTCTCAACTACTTTGTCCTTTTTTATTCCTCTTACTTACCTGGGAAAACTCCAACCCTGCTTGAATTGCACTTTCTCCATTCTGAGTTTTGACTTGTGCTGCTGAATGTGGGTGGCGAGAATCCCACAATCGTGCTGCTGAGTCTTGCTTCCAGTACTGGACTGGTGGGCTCTTAATTGCTGCCTTGTGGTCAAACTTTATTTCCTTGGTCCTTTCACCCTCTTACTCCTCTCAATGCCTCATTCATGCCTTCACTTTCATCTTCAAACCCCAAATCTTAACCTCCTCTCACCCAAATTCACTGTCAGTTGATGACCATGCTTTATACACATAGAAAAGAATAGAATCGATTAGCAAATAGAAGATTCCGCTGTCAGTATTACACGCCCATCACCTGCCTTCTTTTGCCTGATGGAGGTACTCTGCCCAAGGGAACCTGCCGTGAGGTGTATAGCTGGCTGGTGACCTCCAGTTGGCACACTCTTGTTTTTCCTGCAGAGTTTACATGGAGAGCCCTCCCTTCCCTCTCCCCGATTTCCCCCACTGTGGGCGTCTCCCAGCCAGAGACTGAGTTTAGTGAGAATATTAGATCTGGGTCATTTTTCCCTCACGTGTGATTCCTCTGCTGGGAAGCCCCTGCTCAAACACCCTGTATGGACACAGTCAGGATTTTGAGTGGCACTTCAGTCTGTATCTCTTCCTACCCAATCCTTTCTTTTTCCCCTCATTTTTAAAGCTTTATGGAGATTTAGTTTACATGCCATGCACTTCACCTATTTTCAGTGTACGATTGAGTCATTTTCATTATACTCACAGAGTTGTATATTTTACAGAGTTCAATTTTAGAACATTTTCATCACCCCCAAAAAGAAACCTAAAGCCTTCAGCCATCACTTTCCAACCCTGCCTCCCCCACCCCGCCAGCCCTCGCCGCAACCTGCCACAGCCTCAGGCAACCACTCATTTACTTTGTTTCTGTAGATTTGCTCTTCCTGGATTATTCGTATAAACACAGTCCTATGATATATGGTCCTTTGTGAATGGCTTCTTTCACTTAGCATGTTTTCAAAGCTCATCCATGTTGCAGTTCACCGACCTCATATCTTCACTTGCTTGCTTACCCTGTGAAAATTCCATGATCGACTACTGCAAGCAGTTATTTGCACACACTCTCTACTACCCTGTCCTTTTAAAATTTCCTCTTATCTATCTGAGAAAACTCCAACTCCAGTAGTACATACCTATTACTGAATAATATTCCATTGTCTGGAGATACCACATTTATTTATCCATCCATCAGTTGGGAGACATTTAGGTTGCTTCCACTTTTTGTCTATTATGAATAATATCGCTGTGAACATTAGTGTACAAGTTTTTGTCAGGACAGTTTTTTTTTCTTTTCATTTCTTTTGGGCATATACCTAGGAGTGGAGTTGTTGGACCATATGATAATCTATGGAGCTAGCCAATCCCCTTTTATTCGTTTTCTTTCACAGGTCTCAGACTTGCATCATGGTCTGAAGGCTCTTTGCTCCCACTCCCGCTCTCTTTTCCCTTTATTCTTCATAACTGTTTCTCTCAATGAATCTCTTGCAAATTTGATTTTATCCTGACACCTGTTTCTCATGGGACCCCAAATCACACATCCTCATTTAATGTTCTGAGCTTCCATGTAAGGCCAAACGTTTCATTTATGATCCAGATCCTATCTGCTCTTCTTATTCAAGGACATTCTCCAACAAGGCCCCTCTCCTTCCCTCATCACTAATGATTACCTTTCTTCTGGACCATTCATCTGTATTACATATGTGCTGTTATTTCTCATCATTAATTGTTTAATTGACTAACCAATTCTTCTTTTGGTCCTACTTCCCTTTCCAGCACTTGCCACATTTGTCTCTTCTTGTTTAATAAAAACTTCCCCTAATAGCTATCTATACTCATCATTCTCAATATCTCTGCCTATTGTCTCTTGACTCTATTAGGTCAGGACTTTGTCACACTAGTGTATAACTGCTTTTGTTTAGGTCATTATCAATGACCTCCAGAGGGTGAAATACAATAGACAGTTCTCAGTCCTTACCTTACTTGAAGTAGCAACATTTGATGCAGTTGTTACTACCTCCTCTTTAAAATCCTTTATTTGGCTTCCAGATCACTACACTCTATTGAATTTTCTAGCTTATTTTTCCTCCTTCTTAATCTCATTTGCTTAGTTCTTTCTAGTATCCCCGAACTCTGGGCATTGGGGTATACCAGTTCTATATGCCTGGTCCTCTTCTCTTTTCTACCTACATCTACATTCTTCTCTCAGTGATTTCAACTAAGCCCATGGTTTTAAATATAATCTGTATGCTGTTGACTGCCAAATTTATATCTCCAGCTCAGACATCTCTCCTAAACTTCAGTCTAATATATTTAACTGCTTATGTGACTTCTCCTCTTGCA
The DNA here is from genome assembly GCA_032199065.1 of Smutsia gigantea. Classification (NCBI taxonomy): domain Eukaryota; kingdom Metazoa; phylum Chordata; class Mammalia; order Pholidota; family Manidae; genus Smutsia; species Smutsia gigantea. The sequence continues at coordinate 249,927 of JAVSCE010010630.1, read as the reverse complement.
TATCTAATAAGCTTTTCTTACTTACACCCAAAACTGAACTCTGAAGCCTGATTCTTACCCAGTCTTTTTCATCTCAGTTAAAGGTGGTGCCATCATTACAGTAGCTCAGTTCAATATTTTGGAGTCATCTTTGATTACTTTCTTCTCACATCCTAGATCCAATACATTAGTATATCTATTGACACTATCTTAAGAATATATTTAGAATCCTATAACTTCTCACTACTTCTAAGGATACCACCATGGTCCAGTCCAAACCACTTCTCACCCGGCTGTTGTGGTAAGCTTCTTCCTGGTCTCCTTACTTCTACTGTTGGCTTCTGCAGTCTATTCTCAAGACAACATCCAGAGTGATCTGATTAAAATGCAAGTCAGCATGCCAACTATAAAAAGACCTCTTTGAGACAACCAGAGATATTTAAGTATGAACTAGATAATAGATGATATTAAGGAATTATTTTTACTTTTTTGTGGCGTGGTGATGGCATGATAGTTATCTATTTTTTAAGTGTGTATTAGAAATAGTTACAGTTACAGATGTTAAAGTATTTACAGACAAAATTAACGCATCTACGCGTGTGGGGGAGTAGAAAAAACAAGGTTGGCAAAATGTTGATAGTTCTGAAGGTGAGTGATGGGCTTAGGAAAGTTTATAATCCTCTACTCAACATTAAAAGAGAGTAGGGAAATAAATTCAAAGTCCTTAAGGGAGAGAAAGCACAACGAAGAAATTGTAACCAAGCTTGTTTAAGTAGAGAAGAAACAGAAGAACATCTTGAATATGCACTAATTATAGACCAGTTCTCCTAAACCTTCTTTGAAGAAACTGCTGAAGGATGAATTCAGAGATAAACAGAGAAACTATAGCAAAATTACTAATAAATATTGAATCTCTTTTATTGTAAAAACTAAGAATAAAGTAAATGTGGAGGTTATAGCTACAGAAAACAATGTAAATTTTTAAAAGGAACAATATTGGTTATGAGAACAGTGCCAATACTACCCGTGTTTTAAGCTAAGAGACATCTACTTTAAGAAAACATTCTCTATGCAGAGAGAGCTAGCTTCAAATAGCAACTTTAATACTTAATTGTTATGTTATTTTGGGCCAGTTAACTTCATTGAATTTAATTTCTTGTCTGTAAAATAGAGATGATAGAATTACCTAATAGCATGTATAGTAAAAGAATGAAAAGTTCATTCATTCAGTAGATACTTATTGGCATCTACCACATAGCAGGTGCTGTCCTAGGTGCTGGGTAGACACTATGACTATAACAGATACGGAGCTCACCTTCTACTTGAGGGAAGATACACAAGTAAATAAAATGAAATATACTGGATGTGAAATGGTAATAAGTGCTATGGAGGAAAACAAATCAGAGGACTGCTGTAGGGAGTGCTGGGGTTTGGGAGACTTTGTAATTTCAGTTGCATCAGACTTGAAAGAGGTAATGAAGCAAGTCATGTGGATATAGGAAGGTAAGGAAGGGGTCCAGGGAAGGTCCCTCCCTGCCTTGACTCCTGACTGCAGCTGTATTAGAGTTGTATCTCTTAAATGACCCACATTGGCTTCCCTGAGGCAGCAACTCTGACTTCTGCAATTTCAGACCAAGGTCTTCCATTGGGTTGGACTCCATAATAATGCCACAAAAAGTCCTGCTTTGAGCTCTCTGTTTCTTACAAAAGCCCTAAATATATAAGTATTTTATTGGGCATGCTCTTAATTACAGTCCTTTCTCTCCATTCCCTTCCTGACTTAGATGCAGGTGCTGGATGGCTGGATTGGAGGGCAATCTTGAAGAACACCATCCTATGCTGACCTCAGTTATCGTTCATCATACCTCTTGATACTCAGTCATTTTCTCCAGACTAAACTTCTGTACCTCAAACTCTTCCCTTAAGGTGATTTACTTCCATATTCACATCTCTGTCCAGGGAGTTAAGTAGTAACTTTTTTCCTGATAGCTTATGGGTATTATTAGCACAGAGGATTTTGTCACTAACCCTCATCTTGTCCTGTTATTTTTCTTATTCATTAATTCACTTATACAACAATATTTATTTAGTACCTACTATATGTCAGACTTTGAGTGGTACTGGATATGCTCTGGAGAATTAAACAGGTATGTTTCCTGCCTTCACAGACTGCAAGGGTGTCTTTGAGTTCCTATGCAATAGATTCTTCCTATACCTACTCTACCAGACAAGAAATAGATACAAAGCTTGGGCTACATCATTTTTGCAACCTCTGTAACTTACCCAACATGGTATTCAGACTTGATGATTTTGTCTAATCAATGATCTCTATTATCTGTAACTTTCTTCAGATTTTAGAATCTGTTTGATTTGTACTAAGTGTACTTGCTATTTGACTTTAAGTCATTGCATTGTAACTTAATGTAACCTTAATAAAACTAGGGGTTTCTCTATGGTGTAGGTATTTTACAGTAGCTTCATCCAAATAGGCACAAGTTTAATAGCCAAGTGTAACTGAAAAGAAAATTTGAGGGTTTTTTAAGGGTGTAAAAGTGAATCCAATTTATAACACAAGGCAAAACATTTAAAAAATGTCTTTCACTATCCCTCATATTTCCCTCCCTACTATAGCAATGTGAAATTAAGATCTATTCTTTTTGCTCATCCCTCAAGTCAGTACTATATCTAGGCCTCACATATCTTTTATCTTTCCCTCCTTCCTCTCTTCTCTGCATCACCTGTTTATTATGAAAGTCAACCTAACCTCTTGGGCTCATTTCTTCCCTTTTCACCTCACCTCTTACATGGGTTCTCTACAACAGTGGTTCTTAGACTTTAACATGCATCAGAATCATCTGGAAGTCTTGTTAAAACCCAAGTGTCTGGGCCTCACTGCCAGAATTCGACGCAGGAGATCTGAGCAGGGACTGAAGAATTTACATTTCTGATGGGTTCTCATGTTGTGCTGACCCTGCTGGTGGAGGGACCACATTCTGAGAAGCATTGCTGTACACATAGGAGCCCTGGGAGGTGATCCCACAGGTAAGGCTCTATCGCTGGGTAGAAGTCTTTGTTATACATCAGGTATGTAAGTAATGTCACTTGATACCTTAAGAATTTAATGAATCATATTCCACCACCATATTTAACATTCTATAGGTAGGGATGTGTTTTTGGTAGATTGTGCTATAAGGTGAGATGAATAAAGGAAGTAATATCTATTACTTGATTGATTATTCAGGAGACAGTAGAGTGTGATTGGCTCTGACGTCATGCTCTCTGAGGGTTCAGTCCTGACTCTGCAGGATTTCTGGAACACCCTGGGGAAATTATTCCTTTGTGCCTCAGTTTTTTACTTTTGAAATGGAGATAAGGAAAGTAAACCACCTTATAGACTTTCTGTGAGACTCAAATGATTTAATATATAAAAAGCCCTTTAAGAATGATTGGTGTGCTTATGTACTCCAGGGTTACCTGTTATTATTATCAGGAATTTGTTGAGTGTTTTCCATATGTTATCTCATTATAACTTAAAATCAGTCCTAAAAGGTAAGTACCCTTATTATTCTCATCATGGAAACCAGGAAACAGAAGTTTGGAAAGGTTGAATAACAACTGATCAAGGTCCCCCAGCTAGTAAAAATCTCTGGTCTTTGTATTTCACCAGCATTTTCCTAAAGGAATTATTTTCTTCTGTAAGAAAAAACAGTGCAAAAAACTAATATCAGAAGTATATTTGAATGTGATTGAATAATTACTTGCTTGATAAAGATGGCTGATGAATTTTATAATCTAATATTCTTTTGTCTGCTTTAAAATGTATGAAAGATAAGCACTGGAGGCAAGAATAAATAGAATTGTGATTGTATAACATACTAGTGAGTGCTAACATTTGCAGAGTTATCTGTCACATAATAGCTGTTTAATAAACATTTGCTGATGTATTAGAATATGATTTGTAATTAACATTACTTAAAATTAAAGATTCATAATATCAGGAGTTAGTGAGATTATAGAGAAATGGACATTGATACGCTATTATGAGATTTATGAAAGTTGATTTGGCAATAGTCACTAAATTTTAAATGTATATCTCCTTTGGCCCAAAGAGTCTAGTATCTATCCTAGGAAATACTTTTGTGCTCATGAAATGTATGTATAATGATATTCAAGTTTAGCACTGTTTATAATTGTGAAAATAATAAACCTAAATGATCATAAATGGGGGGAATTATTTAATAAATTACTAGTCACCTATTTTATTAGGCACTGTATAAGAGTTGAAAAGACTAAGAGAAAGCAACAAATATTGAAATGAAAGATCTCCAGGATGTGTTAAGTGAAAAAATGGTAACAGCAAAAAGTGTAGAATTATCCATTTTGTATACAGAGCTCAAAAGTACATCTGTAGGAAATATGTAGGAAAATGCTTGGAAAAAAGCTGAAAAGTCACACACCAGACAGTTATCCATGTTTATCTGTGGGAAGTAAAGAGGGCTAGGAAAAAGAGGATCCAGAGGAACTTCCACTTTATACACTTTATATTCTATATTATTTGGATTTTCTGAAAGTATTGTTAATGTTTACTTGTGAGACCAAAAGAGAAAAAAGTAGCTTGCTCAACAGATATACTTAAAAGCCCTTTGATATGGATAAGTGATTTTAAAATGCACAGGAGAAAGCCTGAAAACATGCCTATTCCAGTCACTATCAGTTACTTTAAAAATTTTCCGAAGTCTTCATTCTTGCTAACAACTTTATTACTTGTAATGTTGATTCCCAGAACATTTCCTGTGAGTAAAGTAGTTGAACCGGCATCTGAGTGGAAGGCACATGATAGTAAAGTTCCTAGCATTAGACTTAAATCTCATTACAACTAAAATCAGTCCTAAAAGGTAAGTATCCTTATTATTCTCATCATGGAGACCAGGAAACAGAAGTTTGGAAAGGTTGAGCCAAAGAGTTTGCCTTAGGATTATTACATCATTTCACACTTGATCAATAACAGATGAAGGTGATAGTTGAATAACAACAAATAAACAAAAGCACCATTACATACAAGGAGAAAGCAAAGAAACAGTATTCTTTTTCTTCAAATAAATGGTTGTATCAGTGTTCAGTGGGAGAAAGGATTAGGATTGGGTAAGAGAAAAGAAAGTTATTCCAAAGGCTTTTTCTCAGTAGTTTGAGGAATGTAGGGTGGTATATTAGTTTCCCAGACTGCCATAACAAAACACACAAACTGGGTGGCTTAAAACAACAGAAATTTATTCTTTCACAGTTTTAGAGCCTAGAATTCTGAAATCAAGGTGTCATGCTTCCTCCAAAGCCTCTAGGGAAGATTCCTTCCTTTTCTTTTTAACTTCCAGTAGCCCTAGGTAGTCCTTGGTTATGGATGCTTCACTCCAGTCTCTGCCTCTGTCTCTCATGACTGTTTTCTCCCTGTGTCTTTCTTTTCTTCTTCTCATACGGACACCAGTCATATGGATTAGGGCCCACCCTGACGACCTCATCTTAACCTGGTAACATCTGCAAACACCCTTTTTCCAAATAAGGTCACATTCACAGGTGCTTGTGGTTAGGACGTCAACATATCTGTCTGGGGGACACAATTCAACCTATAATAGATGGGAGGAAGTCTATCAGTTATTAATAACAATTATTTAAAATGTTTGGCTTTTACTGAAGACTTTGATTCAGTGGGCTTTTAAGTACTTCATAGCCATTCAATTAAAATAATCCCTAGGTGTCTTTTTTTAAGAAAACAAATTAAAGGTAAACAAATTCAGGCATAGACCGCTGTAATAGGTCTCAGGTCTAGAAGAGAATTGAGAGGACAGAAATGTGGATAAAGTAATATTTCCCTGAAGAAGGTGCTCCCTCAGCACCAGCTGCCTCTGCTAGGAGGAAAACGCTGGCTTTCCCTTTGACAAGCCTTCATGATGGAGAGAGAGAGAGGTGCAGCCTCCAAACCTTAGAAAGAGAAGGTATCAAGGGAGACACAAGGGGGAGAAAAGAAAGTCAAGATAAGGATAAATTATAGACATTGCGGGTATGTAGCCAGGTAGAAGCCAGGTAGATGTTAAGAACTGATTCATGCAGCATTTTCTGGTCCGGTTATGTATTTTAGTGGTGAAATACATGGTATTTAAACACTCCAGTGGGATGCCTTAATATCAAATCAGATTTTCCTTAGGTCAGTAGGGTAACTAGAGGGAGTCACCACAGCAGCTATTACAGCTGTGGTCCAGAAGATTCACAAAATTAGGTTAGAGAGAAAGCAGGGAGCAAAAAATCATGAACAGTGGCGAAGGGAGTAGTGGGACGAGCACGTGAGAGTGAGGAAAAACTCCCTGTAGGAAATCTCCATCATACACAAAGACAGCTTATTTCTTGCTAATCTATGGGTTCTGTGTCATCTCAGACTGTGACTAATACTTATATAGTTATGCTTTGCTGTATGATTGAAAATAGACTTCCAAAATTTGTGGGTAAATTGTATTTTTAAAAGACATTTTTCCTATTGTGATTTGAGTATTTTTTTCTTTTCTTTCCCCTTTTTCCTCATCAGTGTACTATAATATGTGTCTTATTCCAGTTTATTTTTTTGCAGGTACTCTGACACTACTAGATCTAGCTTAAATAAAAAAGGAGAAATTTGTTATAAGTATTTTCAAGATACCAAATACAGGAAGTTTCTTTGAGCCTTATAAGGAAGAAGAAACTGAAAAGCTATGAAGACTCCTTGCTGGTGTGTTTGTTCTCTTTTCCTCACTCTCCCTTCTGTGTCATTCTTTGCTCCCACAGCAAATCAGCTTTCTGTGTAACTCCAAGTACAGAAATAAAGATGGCAGCCTCACAATACCAGCCTTAACTTCAGATCACTGGTACCTTCACTTCAAGTGAACAGAAAATCTGAGCAACAGTCTTTAAATCCCAATTCCAACTTTCCAACTTCCCCGGAAGGAGACCTTGATTGGCTCAGCTTGAATTAGTGACAACTCCTGGTGCAGTCAAGGAGTGTGGGGGCCGTGGTTACCAACAATAACAGGGCGGAAGGCTGGCTACCCTGGGTGAGGGGATGGTTCTCAGGGAAAGAGGGCAGGATCCTTAATTCAAGTAGGGCTCAGGAATTAATGCTCATAATTAAACTAACAATCATGCCAGGGGAATTTCTATATTTAAGAGTGAATCTTGGCAGGATTTCTTTCACAAAGAAAAATATTTTTAGTGAATTGATACCTATACCTCTGCTTTAAGTTGTATTTTTTTGTGAAGTAGAGCATAATTATAATAAACATTTTGCAAATTTTGCCAAATAATCATCTTACCTGAAGGAAGTTATTAATTCCTGGATTTCAGAGGGGAGATCTGTTTATGTTTTCATGAATCAAAGTTAAACTTACCTGGTTATCTTAAGGGAAGGAGGGGCCTATTTGCCAAGAACACATTTTTCCTTGGAACAGTATGGATGAGAGGATTGATGTAGATACCAAAGTGCAGAGTAACTTTTGTAAATTTTTTTTTTTGCTGTATCTAACCAAACTTTGAGATGAATGGCTCTAAAATATTTGAAAGTAAAAAAACTATTGCTTCCTTGTCTGTCTACCTCTTTTATACTCCTGCCTTTGCCTTTCGGCTTATTACTAAACCTGGAATAAATCAGGCTCTCTCCATAGCTCCTTCCTTTCTGCCTTCAGAAAAATACATCTCTCCTTTCATGTATCTACTCCTCCCATGTATCCCCAAACTTTTGCTTGAGACTGTTTGCCCGTCCAAGGGCTTTCCTATCTTTTTGTAGCTATTGTTCTCACATTTATGCTCCTCTTAAGAATTTTTTCATTATTTTATCACTTAACGTTTTTTAAAAAATTCAAATGCAGGTCTTTGCAATATTCTCTATTATAACTCAGCCCTTAATATTTCCAGCCCACACAGTTCCTTGTAATGCAATAAATTGTGACAAATGCTTCAGGATTCCTAATTAAACCCAGTGAATTTCTTATACTTCCCAACTTGGTGATTTCTGTAAATTGTCCTTACCACAACCATAATAGGCATTTAATAACTGTGCTAAGAATTTAAAAATACTTTTTCATTTAATCATAAAACAGCTCTTCAAGGAAGATATTATCTCCATTGTACTGATGAGGAAATGGAAACTTAGAAAATTTGTGTAAATTCTTTGATAAAATCGGTGATTCAAATCTGGGCTGGCCAGACTTTCAAGCTTAAGTTCTTTAACACTGTGTCATGGATTTTTCAACCTTGGTTTTGCATCAAAATCACCTAAGAACTTTAAAAACAGAAGTCAAAGACCCACCTTACATACAGTCACAATCTTCTTGCAGGGGTGGGTGTGGGGAGTTGCCATCAAGAACCATTGCTGCTATGTTCTACGGTGATGGAAGGACAGAATCTTGGCATACCCCTACACATCACCCCCGTGAAAATTAGCTGCTAGTTTTTACTTTTAAATATGGCCATATAGTCAGTTTTTAATCTAAATGTGTCATCCAATCCACCCACATTTCTTGTTTTGCCATATTGTGTGAAAGAATGTCGTGAAAGAGTTGGCCATATTTCTTTTCTTGGAATTCTCTTTTATCCTTAGGAAAGAATAGGGGAAACTTTCTGAAATGTTTGCCCTGGGAGCAAATTTCTAGCTATGCCACTATTAGGGATCACATAAAAAGTTAGTAATTCTCTACAATGTGAAGAACTCAACATTCCAGGGTAGTGTTGGCTTAAAATCATAATATCTTAGTGAGGAGAGAGGGTTTCACTCTGAATGACACTAAGCAAGTCACTTTATCTCTCTGAGTAGGTAGATTTCTCAATTCTATACTGTGAATGGCACATGAATAATATATTCATATATAGCCTATGGATAATATTTTTCCCTTGTCCACCCTGTCTTCCTTATCCAAATTACTATTATAAAATATAATCCCTTCCTCCATAAGAAACCCTCCATCTCCATTAGTTCCAAATGGTGTCTGCCTACACACAGGCAGTGGACAGTAACAGGTACCATATCTGATTGAATAAGCACATCATTGGATAATATGGGAACATCACTTACTGCAGTGAATGCATTTGCACTGTTTCAGAGTTCTGAAGCAAACATTTTTTTTCTCACAAAAGAGAATGTTTCCATTTCTACAGTTCTGATTATTTAATTTTGACCCTGGCAATAAGGCTACCATCAAGCACTTTATCTTTTTTTGTGTGGTATGTGTTCTGATTTCTACTCCAGTAAGAGTTTTCTTTTACAGGAAAAGGGAACTCTCACAGTGGTTGCTGCTTGTAATTTCAGCCTTAATATCCTGAGCAGATTTTAGATTTGCCATTAAGTCACAAATCCTATTTCTAATTTCCTTTTAGAAATTAAAAATAAGGACTCTCCAGCATATTTTGCTTCTAAGACAGTAGCCACAGGACTGCATTTCCTCTATAAATCCCTCCCTCTTCTGAGAAAACAAGAGCTCTCGTTCATTATTTACTTTAAAGAAGCTAGTGTGAATTCAAGTCATTTCCTATGCTGCTATCATTTGCTCAAAGACCTTTTGCAATGGGTCTTGTGCAAGAAGAAATGCAGGAGCTGCTTTGGTGAAGTTTATTTGAAGAAACCATTAAATACAAGCTAGACCTGACCTGCAGCATCATTGTGTATGAGGAAACAGGGTCTATAAATGCATTGTTTCTTTCAGACTGACAGAAAGACGGCAATAATAAGTGAAGATCCTAAGCGGTGGGGTCTCAGAGCTACTTCTTTGGCCTCACATCTTACCTTCATTGTCCTCCAGACACAGTGCCATCTTTCCCTATCCTTTGCTTTGCAACATTCCCTTCTTAAGGGCTTTGCCTTTACTGGACCCTCTGCCTGAAACTCTTTTCCCGGATAGCCACAGGTCTGGCTCGTTCTCATCCTTCAGATCTCTGCTCAAATGTCACTTAGTCTGAGAGGTCTTTCCTGGCCACCCTCACTGAAACAGCACACCGCCTCCTTACTACTCCTTTACGTTGTATTGTTTTCCTTAATGGCAATTATATCGGCACAGTATCCATTTAAATCACTTTTGTTGCTTTATCAGAATACGAGCTCCCGTATACATAGCATCCTTGGGGCCTACCGCCTGGAACCTCTAGTAGAGGCTCTGTAAATACTTGCTGAAAGAATGAATGAAACGCTTAGTGGAAGTTGTTTCTCGTTCGCCCGGTCTTGTCAAAGGCAATTGGGCGCCTCACCCCGCCCTTCTCCCCATTCTTGCAGGGGGTGACAGATCGGAGTCAGGCGCTCCGGGTGGCACTGGCAGAAAGCGGCGCGCGTGAACGCGCTGCCGCGAAACTCGGCGCCCCGTGCCTTCGGCTAGCGGCCTGGTTTGGGGAGGAGCAGGTCTGCCGGACCCGGAACGTGGAAGCGAAAGCAGAAGGGGAACAGGGCGCGCGGGAGGGTAAAGTCTCAGTGCAGTACCAGGCTGCGCGCAGCGGCGCCTTCCCGCCGGGGCTGACTCATTCCCAGCCGCCTCCACGGCAGGCGGCGGCCACACTCAGCCGCTCTGGGGAGGGCAGGGCCCGGCTGCCAAACTTTCCGCCTGCTCACGCCCAGGGCCGCCCCAGGCGTCTCCGCGCGCGCCCGCCGGCTGCCGAGAGGCCGGGTCCTGCGTGGCCGAGGCCCTGGGTGGGGTGGAGCACGCGCGCAAGCGCAGTCCGCGGCCGCGCGCCGCGTCCCCGCCCCCGCCCTGCTGCAAGGCGGCCACAGTCCGACGAGGACAGGCCGCCCGCCTGGAGCCCGATTTCGAGGCTGAGCCCGACACAAACAGGGCGTCCGAGCCAGAGTCGTCTGCGCGTTGGAAAGACGGCGCGGCCCCGCCGAGGGTGGAGACCGCCACTGTGTCGGGCTTCCGAGGTGGGAGTGGTGTGGCCGGAGGAAGGCGAGAGGAAGAGGAGCAGAAGGGGGCAGCAGCGGCCGCGGCTAACGGCCTTCCTGGGCGCTGACAGGCTGGGCGGGCGCCCGGCTGGCTCGCGAGTTCGCGGTCGGCGCCCGGGCCCGGCCTTTCGGCGCGCGTCGGAGAGCTGTTGTCACTGAGCAGGGAGAGGCCCGGTCCTCGCCGCCGAGGGATGTGAGCGGGAGCCGAACCCTCTCGGGAGGGCCGCGGAGAGCCCAGCCCGACAGACCCTCGGACCCGCGCGCACTCCGGAGCTTCGCAGTCGTCGGCGAGCTGCAGGCGCCGGGTAGGAGCCGCCGCTCCGGGCTGGGGGCGCGTCCTTGTCGCTCGATCCCTGCAGCAGGTGGGTGTTACTGCTGCCTGGCCTCTCGGTCGGGGACAGCAGTTGTCTCTCCACTCCCATCGCACTTTCTGATCCTCTCTTGTCCCCTGCTAGTGAGTGTAAAGTTCTTAGCTAGAAAAGCTTCCTCTTTGAGGGGAAATCTACAAGGGCGTGTTTTGCTGTTGATATTTGCATCCATGTGTGCCTGATACCCACACCCCCAACCCCCCTCACCCCTCTTTAAAATTTTCTAGACGTCTGAACAACCTAGAAAAGAGCATTTATTTTCCCTGGATTTCTGCGACAGTAACTACTGATTTTTTTTTTTTTAATACAGGTTTCAGAAGCAGGCAAGGGAACAAGATGTGAACTGTTTCTCTTCTGCAGAAAAAGAGGCCCGTTTTCCCCTTCCCGCGACGGTGGGTCTGCGATCCTGGTTGCTGTCCTTTATCTCTGCAGTGAAGGCGTGGTGTTGTGGGTTGTGCGTGTGTGCGTAGGAAGGTCGGAAACGCGTGTAGACAGAGCTCATTGTTGCTACTCCTCTGAAAAATGGCAGTGAGGAATTTAAAATGTTGGTCTAGGAAGGTAATTTGGGCGTGTTTATCGTTGCTCTTGGATCTTTTAAGAAACATTCATTGCTTCTCTGATGATGATACAAATACCTCGGCTTTGTAGAGAAAATGTCAATTATCCTTTCTCCTACCCTTGCAGCCAGAGATTCTTAATATTTCAAAGAGGAACATTTTCAAGTAATAAGAGACACCTATTGAGAAAACACGTTAGCTGTTCTTGCTGGGGTTTCTGCTACCACTTTGAGTGCTTCCTGGATGGTTTTATCTGCTTAAGTTTGCTGTGTCGGTTGAACTTACCCAGTTTGCTTTCCGGTGGTTATTAATCTGTCAGGAGAAACTCTTTTTCTCTGAATGAAAGGATAGAAGTGGCTGTGTCATAGAGGGGAGGAGAAATGTGGAGAAGGAAACTAGAAGTGGGAATAAGAGATGACGATGGCTTTTGGTTTCATAATAGGTTTGTACAAGTGATATTCTGTGCTACTGCAAACACTCTGATATAACACCCAGCATATTTGAAGACGAATAATCAACTTTTGGCTTCCTTTTCCCCACCCCGTACACCTTTTACCACTTCAAAAATCACTTGCTTGTATGTGCACATATCTGTTAGTGCGTAACATACCTGCAAACTGGATGTGTCCGACACTTGCCTTAACAGTATATGTATTTACCTGTACTGGAAAGCTGCAGTACTTGCTCCCTAGGTAAGCTCATTATGCTTGTTTTTGCTCTAACCGAATGTCCTCTATTTGGAGTTTATAGCATAAACTCTAGGGACCAGTTAAGGACTACTTTTATTTCATTAACTGGTTTTTCCTAGTGATTTGAGACAGGTGTCTCAGGTATGGGAAGGAGCATGGTATCTTTTCTCTACTTCACCTGGCTATTGCTGAAAGGTGGATGCTTTTGTGGTGGAATAGGTAAAAGCATGGGCTCTGGAGTCAGATCTGGTTTGAATTCTGGTGTTCCTGCCACTTAGTAGTTGCATTATTTAAAATCTCTTTTAGTCTCACTTTTCTTATAAGATTGCTATGAAGACTGAATAAGATTATGCATGCAGAGTAGTATATTCCTTGGCTACTATAAAAGTCTTGACTTACCATCATGGCTGGTCAGGCAAAGGAGATTCAGAGAATGACTCTTTCTGCATAAGGTGATTTGCCATTGACCATTGTTTCTTTTTCCTTAGTATAAGGAGAAAAAAGACTTTCAGGTCTTGAGCTGGTTAAGGGGTCTTTTAGCCTTTTTATGGAAGAGTTCATCTTTATCATCTCCTTGACTCTCTTCTCCCACATTTTGCTGCCTCTAGGAACTAGCGTGCTGCCCCCCTGTGGTCAACTGTGCTAAGAGCTTTGTTTTGCACCTCCCCTATGCCATTCTTTTTTTCCCCCTTTTTAGGCCCCTTCCCTTTGCTCCCAGTTTCCCAAAGTGTGTGCTGAGGTGTCCCAGGGCACCAGTGAACTCAGGTTTGAACTATTAGTTTGAGGTAGTTCACAATTTCAACCTTAAATCGACACATTATTTTCTATAATGTCATGTCTTTGCAAAGCTGTATTTTTAAAGATGGCTCTGATAAAAAGCAACTATGCATGAAAATCAGTGTGATACAGGAAATGAGAGTGTTAAGCACCAAGTTGTAAGGACATTGACATGTGATGTTGAATGGTTTGAATCTATTTACTTTGGCCTAGGGTTACTGTGAAAAAATTACTAAGACTAAATAATTACTGTTTTTCACTAAGTAATAGTAATTATTCCTGAATAGAGAAATTTTGGGAACTTCTGTCTTAGCCTTTGGTTGGCTTTTCTGAAATGGAAAAATTGTATTTTTTGATGTTAGTCACTAATTGGTCCCCTGTCCTACTAAAGTTATTATTATAATTATTGATACAAAGCTAAAAGCTGATCAATGACTTAATATATTTCCTCTCCTATTTAATATCTTTATAGATTCTGCCAGTTCTTTCATTTTCAAACTAATACCATTGTTTGTCATTCTAGTCACTTCCTGGTTTTACTAGTACTGGTCATATACTAGTGATTTTTATCATCTCCTTAAACTCAGCATGTCCCAAATGAAAATCATCATTTTATATCCTTTTGTAGTTTCCTTCTCTCCTGGTCATATAGGCTTTAAATTAGGCATCATCTTTAGACTGCCTTTCATTTACCTCTTATATTGACCCACTCAACATGTCATGTCCATATTTCTTTTGCCCTCATATCTTCTCCAACTTTACCACCTGAATCTCAGGACTTGTTTCCTCACTTTAAAATATTAAAAGTCATATGAACCCCTCAGAATCCAGTATCTCTGACTTCTATTTATCTTTGATAGAAATGTCACCTGATACTCCTTATGTGGCATTCTCTTGCCCCCAAATGTTCAGTGGCTTCCCACTTTCCACCTTTTAAATATAACTACCTTTTCCTGGCTTGTGAGATACCCTGTCATCAGTCCCTGCCCTGTTTATTCAGTCTTTTGTTTAAGGACCCTCAATGCATTCTCTGCTGTAATCTTGCAAACTGCTTCCCACACTTCCTAATAACAGCTATGCTTATTCCATCTTTTTACTTTCACTCCTGTTTTCCACTCATCCTCTGTGAAGCCCAATTCCCTGTCCTGTTGCACTTTTCACGAGGTGTGGAATAACTGGGCCTCAGTTCCTCATTGAAAGATGAGGATTGTTGTACTTTCTCCATTGGATTGTAGTGAAAAGTAAATGAGTTAACATATGAAAATACTCAAGACTAGTGCTTGGCACATAAGCATACCTCAACTTTTAGCTATTATTATTATTATTATTTATTGCCTCTAATTTTATTACTACTTTGACTATATGCCCAGTTAAAATTCTTTCTCATTTGTGAAACTGTTTCTCAATAAATATTGCTTGATTCCTGGCTGTACTTCTGTAGTTCTTTTAATCTTAGAATATCTTCACATAGTTTAATTGTATACTATGCTGTGCCTGTTTGATAGTTCCTCTCCTGGCATCAGCCGTATCTTTTCAAACTGGTTGTGTATACTTTGAGGAATAATACCTAGATTAAGAAAAAACAGTGTTGAGCACATGGGGAGTATTTAGTAAAAGCTGTATTTTAAAATAGAATTTTAGACAGTCTCTAAACAAATATTTATTAATACCTACAATGTAAAAGGTACCTTACTATGTCCAAAAGCAGTGCAGAAAAATATAAAATAGATTCCTTTCACCGAGGACTTAAAATGTAATTGGGGAGATAAGATAAGTAATGAAAGCTATAGAATTTGAGACCACTTAGAGTTGAAATGAGCAGAAAAGGCTTCAGAGAGGAGGTAGGATCAAAAGTAGGCAGGTTTTGACTTTGCATAAGAGAAGGGAACTTGTAAAATAGGCAAATAAGAGCAATATATGCATGGCATGTCCAGAGAACAGTACAGAAAACAGCTTGACTGAAATGAAGGTTTGTGTGAGAGTAGAAAAGAAATTAGGTTGAAAAATGTAGCTAGGAATTAGATTATGGATGCTTTTTAAATGCTAGGATGAGAAGAATCTATTTTGCTCTATAGGTAACAGAGACACTTTTGGGTTTGGGGTTGAGAAAGAGCTTGCCAAAAGAAGTATTTTAGGAAAATCAGTGGCACCATTGGTAGGCATGGTGTGAATTGGCAAGAGAAGAGATAGAGCTAGGAAAATAATTTAGGCCTGAAGTAATGAGGATTTCGATTTAGTGGAAATAAGACTGCACAGATACCACACAAGGCTTTATTATGTATTGGATAAGAAAGGAATATGCAGGAGTGGGGAAGCAAAGTAGTAATTAAAGATGACTTTGAAGTTTTCATCCTCAGTGACAGAGGAAATCAAGAGTATTGGAACTTCAAGACATCTGAGAACATCTGAGCCAGTCTATATGTTTTATGCGTTAGGAACCTGAGACCCAGACAGATTTAAAAATGTGTCTAAAGTTACTCAGGTAGTTAGTGACAAAGAAAGAACTAGAATTTTATTAATGGCAGTACTGGCAGAAATAGGCAAGAAGGTGTTAGCTGGTTGAGGAGATAACAGACAGCTGGACTTATGTTTTGGCCATGTTAGGTTTGAGGAGACAGTGGGATAGTCAAATGAAAATAGCTACACAGTGGGACAGATGACTAGAACTTGGCAGAGAAATTTATGGCTGGAATTGTGGACTTAGGGTTGAGCTATGGGACTGCACGTAAGTGGATGAAAGAAGGGGAATGGGCAAGGAGAAAAAGAACAGTATAAGAGGCAAATGGCTGGGTGGGTTTAAAAGGTGTGAATAATTAACATGTTGATCACTGTTGGTTATTGCCAAGAAAAAAGAAGAATCAGAACTGGAAAAAGGCCTTCCAATGTGTACTGGTAATATGAAATCTAGAAAAGCAGAAGAAAGAAGGAAATAGCTTATAGTTGCCATGCAGAAATAACTAGTATTAACATTTGTTCTCTCTCATATAAATGGAGGTACTTACCTCTATTTTTCTAATAACATTACCCACCATCAGTAACACGTCTGCCTGTGTTCTTTCCTCCTTTACAATAAATGAGCTGTTTAGCATCCCATCTAAGTCTTCTTCATCTACTTGTGTAAAGGAACCCATCCCCTTTTGCCTTCAAGTACCTTGCCTTTGTATTTTTCCATTTTTCTTGCATTCTCAGTTTTTCCTTCTACTGGGTCTGTCAGTGTGTATTCAGGTTGCTATTGCTCTGTGATATAGCTACTATAAAACTTAGTGGTGTAAAACAACTACTTTGTTAGGCTCACAGGTACTTCAGGTCAGTAATTCAGGTAGGGCACACCAAGGAGGTTTCTTTGTATTTCACAGTGCCTAGGACCTCAGTTGGGAAGACTTGTTGGCTGGGGGTGACTTGAAGATGGGGACTGGAATCGGCTGGAGGCATCTTCATTCATCAACTAGTAGTTGACACTAGCTGATGACTGAGAGCTCAGCTGGAGCTGTTAACTGGACTTCCTTATAACATGGGGGCCTCAGTTACATGGGGAGTCAGGTTTTAAAAGTCAGTGTTTCAATGAGCATGGTGCAGAGTGGGATTAGACACCACTTATTAATTGGAAAGCAGCAAGGTCACCTTGTAGAAGAAAACGTGGGTTGGAAGATATGGCCATTTCTGGTTCTATAGTTTGCCCTTTTATCACCCTTCCCATTCCTCCCATGTCCAAAATACATGCAAAATACATTAACTCCCTCCTCAGAGACTTCTAATTCACATCCCATCAAAATGCAGAATCTCATCATCTAAGTCAGGCCTAGATGCAGATGAGGTTCCTTGAGTATGTTTCTTGAGAATAATTCCTCTGTAACTGAAGACCTGTGAAGAAACAAGTAATATGCCCCCACATAAACATACAAGATTGGAAAGGCACATCATGTTAACTGCAGTCGACATTCCTGTTCAAAGAGGAAAAGGGAGGCACTTGGCAGTCTAGCAATTCCAGAACCTGGCTGGGCATGTTGGCAGTTCCTTGATTAGGGTGCAGTCCTGCTCCTTCGATGTTGTTCTTAGGGGGCTATGGCTGCTTCTTTTGGTCATTGATTTCATCTTCTGAGTCATTCTTTTTTTTCCAGGAGACTTGATCTGTGTTTTCAACTGAAAAACCTGCTAACCTTTCTTTCTGTCTATAGTTGTTCAGGGTACAAAAGCCTCCTTTTATTTTATATGGTGTCCCTTTCATTGTAAGCCAGTACAGCTCTCCTAAAAACTTTGTGGACTTCCTGTGTATAAATTCATAATCTGCTCCATCAGACAAAAGCCATACTCACAAATCTCTTGAAAAGAGCTTTTTTTCTACCTTAGGCTCTCTGTGAGACTTCTGTGGAATGATATCCTTAAGATCCTTAGATAATCTTTTGTCTGAAAGGATTGATGAAGTACTGACTTAGATCTTTCTGAGGTCATAATGATGGATTTTACAGTCCCACTCTAGATTTAATCTTTGAGGCTCTTTCTTACTTTAAGAACACTTTGCTGGGTGCAAAGACTGTTTTGAGCCCTTTACATTTCTTTGAAATTCCACTCAAAAAGTGAATAGCTCATTTTTTGGTTCATCTCTTTGCACTCAATTATAAAGGCAGCTGGAAGAAGCCAGCTGCTCCTTCAACATTCTACCTAGAATCTCCTTAATTTGTTAAATATGTATTTTGTTTTCCATGTTACTGTAGGTGATCGTTTTGCCAAACTTTACTGTATAACAAGGGTCTTCTTTTATTCAGCTTTCAGTAGCATTTTTCTTACTTTCCTTTATGCCTTCACTGCCAAGTCTCCTTGAGGCCTGTTAGGCTTCCAGTAAGTCTCCTTAGGGCCCTTTAAATATGTGAACACAAACCCTGGGTGTGTCCTCATCTTTTCCTAGCTATACTAGAACTGTACCTAACCCAGTGGTTCTTACCATAATTACCTACAGGGCTTATTGAAACACAAATTGAAATCCCAGAATTTGTTTCAGTAGGTCTGGAGTAGGACCTGAGAATTTGCATTTCTAATATGTTTCCAGGTGAAGGTGATGATGGTGGCTTGGGGACCAGACTGTGGAGAATTTGCTGGTTTAAACCAGGGGTTGGCCAGATAGTGAATATTTCTATTAAGGACCAGAGAGTGAATATTTTAGGCTTTGTGGGAAGACTGTCTCTTTTGTAACTACTCAACTCTGACTTTATGGTGCAAAAGCAACCACAGACTTATAAAGCTTCACTTACAAAAATAGACAACTGGCTGAATTTGACATGTGAGCTGTAGTTTGCCAATTCCTATGTTATACCATTACATGTAATTAAAGTTAGGGTCCTCAGTTTTTAAGCAGAAATTGAGGAAGAACAAGTTTCAGGCTTATTGGTCAACAGAGCTGAGACTGTATCATCTTTTTTCCTTTTAAATAATAGCACAGTTGTATAATACAGGAGCTGTAGCTGATGCTGTCAGTGTCCCACTCTCTTGTTCCCTAGGACCTTCAGTGTGCTTTAGCAAACTTCTGACTGTTACTATTTGCATCTCCACCCACTGACTTTTCTTGGAACTGTAGCAAGCCAGGGTTCCATTTCTTGTGGCAGGCCAGCAGTGTTGTGTTATTTTTTTTCTTTTCTTTTTTTATTGACGTATAGTTGAAATACAGGTGTTGTGTTATTAACACTCCTGGAAACAGCCTTCAGCCAGTAACTCTTTGCAGTTGGTGTTTTATAAATACTACAACTGATCCCTTGGGTGGGATAATTCTGAGACATTATGTTTCATATTGTTTTCCTAGAGCTTTTTTGAGGGGTTAAGCCCATTGTGGTAGCTGGTTTAAGACTACACTTTGATTGGCTGCCTTCCCTTCCCTATGTCACTGCTCTATTTCCCTGCCAGTGTTATCTGAACTTCAAAATTAATCTTTCATTCAAATTCTGTATCAAGTTTTGCTTCTAGATATATTTAAACTAAGACAGCATGTCTTTTGGTGGTAGTGCGACCAAATTTCATTGAGAAGTTTCCTTTTCAGCAGTTTGATTTTTCAACATACATGAATTGCCATACTTTTTCACTCTCACTACCTATATGACTAGGAAAAAAAAGAAGGAAAAAAAAGGCGGGGAAACCGTACCACTGTTGAATAAAGTGTGAAGAGAAGGGAAAGGGAAAGTGCTGGTCTCTGAATGAGATTATTTCAGATTATTGCATTTAATCCTTAGAATGACCCTATGAAATAGTGGCTGTTACTATTTTTTAAAGAGATGAGGATACTGAGCTCAGAAAGATTAAAAACTTCAGAGTAATGACACCAGTAACAGGGTTCAAACCCCATTCTTTTTCAAACTTGGTCTTTAACAAAGGCTGCATTGTTCCTTTTTTTCTTCTCATTTTGGTATTAAATATTTTAAAATATTTTTAACATACAGGAAATTAGGAAAAATAAAATAATTCAATTGTATGTATTTACTGTAAAGTTTTAACAAGTTTGGGGACAGTTTTTTGCTTTAGAACCTATTTTTTCTAAAGGAAGAAATGTTATGGATATAGTTGAAGCCCATCTATCTATCCCTACTCCAATATTTATCTCCCATTTATCACACTAAAAGTAACAGTGAGCCTGAAGTTAGTATAATTTTTGTGAATATTTTAGACTTTTACCACATTTATGTATCAATAAATAGCATGGTACTTTGAATTGTGGATTTAAATAAGTGGTATCATGCATAAATATCAATCTACAACTTGGTTTTTAAACCCTACTTAGTTTTATGACATCCATTTTTCCATGTTTTGATACATATAGCTCGTTCATTCATTAAAATTGATATATAATACTCCCATTGTATGAAGACTCCATAATTTATATACTGTTTTTTTCTACTGATGAATATTTATTTTTGTTTTTTCTTATTACTGCAAATAATGCTACTGTGAATATTATGCACTAACATTTATTTTTCTAGAATTTTAACTAGAAATGGAATTTCTGGGTTGTAGGATAGGTATATTTTCATATTAATTAAATGTACCCTAATTGCTGTCTAAAACCAGTTTTTGAAGGGTTATTCTGTGCATCCTTTCCACCACACATAGTATTTTCAGATTCCTTAATTTGCCAAACTAATGGGTATAGTTTGGTATCTTATTCTAATTTTAATTTTCTTGATGACAAGGGAGATCTGCCATCTTCTCCTACGTTTAAGATCTTGATCTATTCATATGTTTTGCTCCTTTTTTCACTGGGGTTTCTTTTGCTTACTGACTTATATTCTACAGTTATGTTCTTTTTGTTTGTAGCTTGGCTTATAAACCAACATAGATTTTTACCATTTTTGACCTGTCAGATTGATAAAAATGTCCTTTTTTGGGGACTATCCTTTCAGTGTGGTTTTCTTATGTCTAAGTACTATACACCTTAATTTTTAAAAAATCCAGTCTGATGTTCTTTGTCTTTTAGAAGGTGGCTTAATTGGCTTATTATTTATTTACCTTGGTTGTATTTATTGACATTTGGACTTAAAAACCTTTGCTGAGAGATTCAAGATGGCGGCATGAGAGGTGACACGGAGAACTCCTCCCAAAACCACAAATACTACAAAAATATAGTTAATTAATACAACTAACCCTAAAATAGCAAGAAGGAAGAAGGCTGAACCAGACTGCATACAGACATCATGAACAGAGCAGACCTCACGAAACAGGGTGATGTAGGGAAAGCCTTAATCAGGCGGGACCCAAGCCCTTCCCACAACCCAGCTCACTGGCAGGAAGAAGAGAAACAGAGCAGGGAGGGGGTGGAAGCTTGGGAGTACTGAACACCTAGCCCTGGTGATCTGCTTTGTGAGCGGAAGCCTATATTGTGTGGTGCTCTGGACGTTGGGAAGCTCGGATGGGCGGAGGGCATGGGAGACTGACATTCTGGCCATTGGTGGAGGACAGGATCCACACTCAGCCGCTTGGTGTCAGAGAAAGGGCGGGTGGTCTGAGAGGCTTCCTAGCAGCGAGAGGGCTGCTGAAGGGGCGGGGTTTGCACAGAACTTGCTGCGCAAGAGAAGGGAGATCTGAACAAAGTTGTCTGGGCAGGCTCCACCCAGCTGGTTGGGACCTTTGAGGAGCTTTAGGTGCTCCATCCCCCTGGCTGTCTACTCAGCTCTGAGGGCCCCCACTGTGACACACAGCCTGCCCAGCCTTCCTACTGGCCAGCAGGCACCTGCTCACAAACTGGCACTCACTGTGCTGGCATCAGGCCAGCCAGAGGGAGACCCCGCCTACAACAGCTAGAGATGCAAAGCACAGAGGCTTACACTTGTGTGCTTGGCCCACTGGCTCTGACACTGGAGACAGGCAGGGCAGACGGGAATCAGGACACAGATCTTTCCTCCCCCCAGGCACCAGCTCTGCTCCCCTACGACACCAAACCTCACTCTAGAGGCGGAGCAGCTTGAGAGACTGGAGTTCCTGTGCACTAATGGGCACCACACGGAAATATGAAACGTCAAAAGAACATGGTTCAGCCCTAAATCTCACAAACCCCAGAAAAAGGGCCAAATGAAACTGAACTCACCAATATTCCTTAAAGAGATTTCAAAATAAAAAATATAAACATGCTTGTGGAGGTACAGAAAAATATTCAACAACTCAGGAACAAATTTAAGTTGGAGACTCAATCATTAAGAAATTCCGTATCTGAAATGAAACATACAATGGAGGGATTTAAAAGCAGATTAGATGTAGTAGAAGAGACAGTAAATGGAATAGAAATTAGAAAAGAGGAATACAAAGAAGCTGAGGCACAGAGAGAAAAAAGAATCTCTGAGAATGAAAGAATATTGAGAGAACTGTGTGACCAATCCAAACAGAACAATATTTGCCTTATAGGGGTACCAGAAGAAGAAGAGAGACAAAAAGGGATAAAAAGTGTCAATGAAGAGGTAACTGCTGAAAACTTCCCCAATCTGGGGAAGGAGATAGTCTCTCAAGCCATGGAGGTGCACAGATCTCCCAACACAGGGACCCAAGGAAGACAACATCAAGACATACAATAATTAAAATGGCAAAGATCAAGGATAAAGACAGACTTTTAAAAGCAGCTAGAGATAGACACTTCTCTAAAGAAGAAATTCAGCTGGCCAATAGGCACATGAAAAGATGCCCCACATCGCTAATCATCAGAGAAATGCAGATTAAAACCGCAATGAGATATCACCTCACACCAGTGAGGATGGCCAACATCCAAAACACAACAACAAATGTTGGCGAGGATGTGGAAAAAAGGGAACCCTCCTACACTGCTGGTGGGAATGCAAATTAGTTCAACTATTGTGGAAAGCAGTATGGAGGTTCCTCAAAAAACTCAAAATAGAAATACCATTTGACCCAGGAATTCCACTCCTAGGAATTTACCCTAAGAATACAACAGCCCAGTTTGAAAAAGACAGATACACCCCTATGTTTATCGCAGCACTATTTACAATAGCCAGGAAATGGAAGCAACCTAAGTGTCCATCAGTAGATGAATGGATAAAGAAGATGTGGTACATATACACAATGGAATATTATTCAGCCATAAGAAGAAAACAAATCCTACCATTTGCAACAACATGGATGGAGCTAGAGGGTATTATGCTCAGTGAAATAAACCAAGCCGAAAAAGACAAGTATCAAATGATTTCACTCATATGTCGAGTATAAGAACTGAGAAAAAAGCTGAAGGAACAAAACAGCAGCAAACTCACAGAACCCAAGAACGGACTAATAGTTAAAAGGGAAAGGGACTGGGGAAGATGGGTGGGAAGGGAGGGATAAGAGGGAAAAAGGGGCATTATGATTGCAGATGTAATGTTGGGGGGGGCATGGGGAGGGCTGTACAACTCAAGAGAAGACAAGTAGTGACTCTATAGCATCTCACTACACTGATGGACAGTGACTGTAAAGGGGTTGGTGGGGGGGACTTGATGAAGGGGGTAGTTTAATAATAATAATATTGCACATACAATTGTCGATTAATGATCCAAAATAAATTATAAAAAAAGAGTACTTAGGAGAAGCTAATAAAAGAATAAGTGATTAAAAAAAAAAAGAACATATGGGATGTGAACAATTTCCAGGGATGTGTTGTTTTAATTTGTCTGATTTTTCTCATACTATTCAAGATCAAATAGACAACATTCACCATGTTATTGATAAGTTTTCACAAATGCCTGGATTGTTAAATTGGTTTTCTTTGTTTCATTGGATATGGCCTATAATTGTAGGTCTAATACTGTTATGCATTTGTATTCCTGTTCTCCTAGTGTGTGTGTGGAAGGCAGTTGTTGGTCTTTTAAAGCCAATACAAGCATATGCTACTTTTCAAGAATTAACTTCAAGAAATAAGTGATTCCTTTTAAACAACTTTGTGAAATCATATACGGATTCCCCACCTGCATTTGCTGCAAGAAAATAATCACGTATATTGTGATTTTATCCAGAATTATAGCTGCTGGCTGTCCTCTCTTTCATATTTTATCTCCTTGTTTGGTCCCAGGAGATGGCTGGTTAGCCAGAGACGGGTAAGATTCCTCATGGGAGGAACAACCTAAGACAGGCACAGTCGCAAGGGACCTCAGGTGAGCAACGTGGGGGCCAACTGAGGTGAGGCATAGAACCTCACCCCTCCAGACGAGAGAGACATTGCCTGTGACAAGCTATGTCACAGGCCGAGCCCAGCTAATCATTATTCTGGTACCTTCCACAAATATATGCATATGCATTTGCGTCAATTAAAACAAAAGGGGAAATGTGGGATTCACTTATAATTTAAGTATAAGAATCATATGAGTAATCATAGTTAACTTGATTGATTATAGTAACTGAATTAGTTTCTCTGATATGACTGCCTTTGCATTGTTCACCTTGTGAGAACTTGTTCACCATGTTTCTTACGTTGTTCACCTTGTGGGAGCTTGTTCACTGTATTGGAACTTGTTCGTTGCATGGTGAGCAATAATGTCTTGTGTATTGAAAAGTTGTTAAGAGAAAAAACCTCAAAAGTTCACATCGCAAGAAAAAATAATTTGTAACTATGTATGTTGAAGGATGTTAACTAAACTTACTGTGATAATCATTTCACACACAAAAAAAAGCAGCTAGAGAGAGAAAAAAGATCACATACAAAGGAAAACCCATCAGAGTATCATCAGACTTCTCAACAGAAACCTTATAGATCAGAAGGGAGTGGCATAATATATTTAATGCAATGAAACAGAAGGGCCTCGAACCAGAAATACTCTACCCGCACGGTTATCATTTAAATTTGAAAGAGGGATTAAACAATTTTCAGATAAGCAAAAGCTGAGAGAATTTACCTCCCACAAACCACCTCTACAGTGCATTTTGAAGGGATTCCTATAGATGGAATTATTCCTAAGCCTAAACAGATGTCACCCAAGGGAGAGACAAAGTACAGAATATGATTCATAATATACAAAGAATGGAGGAGGAAGAAAAAGGAGGAAAAAAAAAGCTTTAGGTTGTGTTTGTAATAGCATATGAAGTGAGTTAAATTAGACTGTTAGATAGTAAGGGAATTACCCTTGAATCTTTCGTAACCACAAATCTAAAGCCTGCAGTGGCAATAAGCACATGCCTATTGATAATCACCCTAAATGTAAATGGTCTGAATGCACCAATCAAAAGACATAGAGTTACTGAATGGATAAAAAAACAAGACCCATCTATATGTTGCCTACAAGAGACTCACTTCAAACTCAAAGACATAGACTGAAAGTGAAGGGATGGAAAAAGATATTTCATGTAACTAATAGTGAGAAAAAAGCAGGAGTTGCAGTACTTGTATCAGACAAAATAGACTTCAAAACAAAGAAAGTCACAAGAGACAAAGAAGGCATTACATCATGATAAAAGGGTCAGTAAACCAAGAGGATATAACTATTATAAATATCTATGCACCCAACACAGGATTGCCTACATGTGTGAAACAAATAATAACAGAATTAAAGGGGGAAATAGAATTCAATACATTCATTTTAGGAGACTTCAACACACCACTCACTCCAAAGGACAGATCAACCAGACAGAAAATAAAGAGACAGAGGCACTGTACAACATATCAGAACAGATGGACCTAACGGACATGTACAGAACACTCCATCCAAAAGCAAGGGGATACACGTTCTTCTCAAGTGCACATGGAACATTTTCAAGAATAGATCATATACTAGGCCACAAAAAGAACCTCAGTAAATTCAAAAAGATTGAAATTGTACCAACCGGCTTCTCAGATCACAAAGGTATGACACTAGAAATAAATTACACAAAGAAAATGAAAAAGCTGACACACACATAGAGGCTTAATAACATGCTCCTAAATAATCAATGGATCAATGACCAAATAAAAACAGAGATCAAGCAATATATGGAGATAAATGAAAACAATAATTCAACACCGCAAAATCTGTGGGGTGCAGCAAAGGCCATGCTAGGAGGGAATTATACTGCAATACAGGCCTACCTCAGGAAAGAAGAACAATCCCAAATGAACAGTCTAAACTCACAATTAATGAAACTAGAAAAGCAAGAACAAATGAGGCCCAAAGTCAGTAGAAGGAGGGAGATAAAAAAGATTAAAGCAGAAATAAATAAAATTGAGAAGAATAAAACAATTGAAAGAATCAATGAAAGCAGGAGCTGGTTCTTTGAGAAAATAAACAAAATAGATAAACCCGTTAACCAGACTTATCAAGAAAAAAAGAGAGTCTACACACATAAACAGAATTAGAAATGAGAAAGGAAAAATCACTGTGGACAGTGGAAAAATACAAAGAGTTATGAGAGAATGCTCTGAAAAATTATACGCCAACAAACTGGATAAGCTAAAAAAATGGACAACTTTCTAGAAAAATACAACCTTCCAAGGCTGACCCAGGAAGATTCAGAAAATCTGAATAGACTAATTACCAGCAAAGAAATTGAATTGGGAATCAAAAAACTACCTAAGAAGAAAACTCCTCAACCAGATGGTTTCACTGCTGAATGTTATCAAACATTTAGTGAAGACCTTATACCCATCCTCCTTAAAGTTTTCCAAAAAGTAGAAGAGGAAGGAATATTACCTAACTCATTCTATGAGACCAATATCACTCTAATACCAAAAGCAGGCAAAGACACCACAAAAAAGAAAATTACAGACCAATATCCCTGATGAACATAGATGCAAAAATACTCAACAAAATACTAGCAAACCGAATTCAAAAATACATCAAAAAGATCATCCATCATGATCAAGTGGGATTAATCCCAGGGATGGAAGGATGGTACAACATTTTAAAAACCATCAATCTCATCCACTACGTCAACAAAAAGAAGGGCAAAAACCACATGATCATATCCGTAGATGCTGAAAAAGCATTCGACAAAATTCAACGTCCATTCATGATAAAAACTCTCAACAAAATGGGTATAGAGGGCAAGTACCTCAACATTATAAAGGCCATGTATGACAGACCCACAGCCAACATTATACTTAATAGCAAGAAGCTGAAAGCGTTTGCTTTAAGATTGGGAACAAGACAAGGATGCCCACTCTCCCCATTTTTATTCAACATAGTCCTGGAGGTCCTAGCTATGGCAATCAGACAACACAAATAAATAAAGGCATCCAGATTGGTAAGGAAGAAGTCAAACTCACTGTTTGCAGATGACATGATATTGTACATAAAAAAACCCTAAAAGAATCCACTCAAAAACTTCTAGACATAATATATGAATTCAGTAAAGTTGCAGGATACAAAATTAATACACAGAAATGTATTGCATTCATATACACTAACGATGAACTGACAGAGAAATCAGGAACACAATTCCATTCACAATTGCATCAAAAAGAATAAAATACCTAGGAATAAACCTAACCAAGGAAGTGAAACACTTATTCTCTGAAAACTGCAAGACACTCATGAGAGAAATTAAAGAAGAAACCATTAATGGAAACATATCCCGTGCTCATGGATAGGAAGAATTAATATTGTCAAAATGGCTATCCTGCCTAAAGCAATCTACAGATTCAATGCAATCCCTATGAAAATACCAACAGCATTCTTCAATGAACTAGGGCAAATAGTTCTAAAATTCATATAGAAGAACAAAAGACCCCGAATAGTCAAAGCTATCCTAAGAAGGAAGAATAAAGCAGGGGGAGTTTTGCTCCCTGACTTCAAGCTATACTACAAAGCCACAGTAATCAAGACAATTTGGTTTTCGCACTTGAACAGAGCCATAGACCAGTGGAACAGACTAGAGAGCCCAGATATAAACCCAAGTATATGTGGTCAATTAATATACGATAAAGGAGCCATGGATATACAATGGGGAAATGACAGCCTCTTCAACAGCTGGTGTTGGAAAAACTGGACAGCTACATGTAAGAGAATGAAACTGGATTACTGTCTAACCCCATACACAAAAGTAAACTCAAAATGGATCAAAGACCTGAATGTAAGTCATGAAACCATAAAACTCTTAGAAAAAAATATAGGCAAAAATCTCTTGGACATAAACATGAGCAACTTCTTCATGAACATATCTCCCCGGGCAAGGGAAACAAAAGCAAAAATGAACAAATGGGACTATATCAAACTAAAAAGCTTCTGTACAGCAAAGGATACCATCAGTAGAACAAGACATCCTACAGTATCGGAGAATATATTCATAAATGACATATCCAATAAGGGTTGACAACCAAAATATATAAAGAGCTCACACACCTCAACAAACAGGAAGCATATAAGCCAATTAAAAAATGGGCAGAGGAGCTGAACAGACACTTCTCCAAAGAAGAAATTCAGATGGCCAACAGGCACATGAAAAGGCGCTTCACATTGCTAATCATCAGAGAAATGCAAATTAAAACCACAATGAGATGTCACCTCACACCGGTTAGAATGGCCAGCATCCAAAAGACAAACAACAAATGTTGGCGAGGATGGGGAGAAAGGGAAACCCTCCTACTCTGCTGGTGGGAATGTAAACTAGTTCAACCATTGTGGAAAGCAGTATGGAGGTTCCTCAAAAAACTCAAAATAGTAATACCATTTGACCCAGGAATTCCACTCCTAGGAATTTACCCTAAGAATGCAGCAGCCCAGTTTGAAAAAGACATATGCACCCTTATGTTTATCGCAGCACAATTTCAATAGCCAAGAAATGGAAGCAACCTAAGTGTCCATCAGTAGATGAATGGATAAAGAAGATGTGGTACATATACACAATGGTATATTATTCAGCCATAAGAAGAAAACAAATCCTACCATTTGCAACAACATGGAGCTAGAGGGTATTATGCTCAGTGAAATAAGCCAGGCAGAAAATGACAAGTATCAAATGATTTCTCTCATTTGTGGAATATAAGAACAAAGGAAAGACTGATCGAACAAAACAGCAGCAGACTCAGTCCAAGAATGGACTAACAGTTACCAAAAGGAAAGGGACTGGGGAGGATGGGTGGGAAGGGGGGGTTAAGGGGAAAAGGGGCATCACGATTAGCACACGTAATGCTGCAGTGCATGACACGGAAAAGGCAGTATTTATAGAGAAGAAAAGTAGTGATTCTATAGCATCTTACTATGCTGATGGACAGTGACTGTAGTGGGATATGTGGGAGTGACTTGATAATAGGCGGTCTATTAACCATAATGTTGTTCAAGTGATTGATCTTGGGTACATTCAGGCATTGGTATTTAAAGTTCCCTGTGTTATTCTTACTTTTAGCCATGGGTGAAAAACATTGCTTTAAATTACTTCAGTATGCTGTACAGTGATTATGATTATTTTAAAGATGGAAGTCAAAGAAGTAGTGTGGTGAATGCTAAAACTCATACTGTGTGAAGATTAGACAACTGACCAAAATCAGGTCTGGTAATTCTGAGACTGGTTTATAAGTTAAATATTTAAAAATATTAAATGAAAAATAAAGAAAGATATGTTTAGTAAGTTCTTACAATGAATTTTTTTCTTGCAAATTAATTTTTCAAATTGATTTTGTAAAGTAGAATTTATTTTGATTAGGTATTTTAGAAAAATAATGGTGGCAGTACTGAACATCTTAAAATATGGGATATTTTTAAGGGTAATTAGTGATGATTAGTTTTTTTTCTGAATAGAAATGAGTTAAGCTTTTACTGTGTTTAGAGATTAGTATCTTTAAGAGAAAAAATTTTTTAGCAAATTTTAAAATATCTTTGCTTTTAAACCTACCTGAGAGATGACTTATAAAGTACAAAATAAAATCTGGGACTTCATTTTTGGAAATTTTCTTGTTGAATAACCTGAAAACACTCACATTAAGAAATGCTTGATAAAATGTAACAAACATCCTTTATGAAAGCTTTTCTCTTAGGGATAATTTTGAACATTCAAAAGTAGACCTAATAGTATAGCAAATATCATCACTAATCATACTCGGCCTCAATAACTCTTTTACTTGTAGCAAATTCTGTGCCATGTATTTTCCCCACTAGTGTATTATTTTGAAGCACGTTGTAGATAGCCTTTCTTCCATTAATATTTTATTACATACCTCTAAAAAGAACTCCTTTTTAACAATAATTATAATACTTAATATCTTTATTCAGCAAACAATTGAGCATCATAAATGGCTTTTATTATATATATATATGTATTTTTTTAAAAGATATTATCCAAATAAGGTCCACACGTTGTGACTTTTACAGTCTTAATCTACAGTTGACCCTTGAACAACACAGGGGTTAGGGGCACCAACCCCCATGCAGTAAAAAATGCGTATGTAAATTTTGACAGACTCAAAAC
This sequence comes from Smutsia gigantea, assembly GCA_032199065.1. NCBI lineage: Eukaryota > Metazoa > Chordata > Mammalia > Pholidota > Manidae > Smutsia > Smutsia gigantea. Next base: position 219,803 of record JAVSCE010010630.1, on the reverse strand, counting down.
TTAACTACTGAAGCCTACTATTGACTGGAAGCCTTACTGATAACATAAACAATTAACATGTTTTGTATGTTATATGTATTATATACTGTATTCTTAAACAATAAATTAAGCTAGAAAAAAGAAACATTTTTCAAATTGTAAATCTCCAAAAAGTTTTCTGATATATTTATTGAAAAAAATCTGCATGTAAGTGGACCCATATGGTTAAAACCTATGTTATTCAAGGGTTAACTATATACATTTCCTGCATCTCTTCTCTTTCTTCTTTCTTAACCAGGTTGGTTATAGTTTCCCACAGTCCAGATTTTGCTGATCACATCTTTATGGTGTAGTTTAATGTGTTTCTCCATTCTCTGCATTTCCTGTAAATTGGTATTTTACACACTTGATTGTATTCAAGATTTTTATATACTGCCAGAAAATATTTTCTTACATATTCTTGTCTTACTATTTCTACTTCCTCAGATGATTGCCCTCCAGTTCTTTTTATAGGTCTCTTCTGAATTGCCAATCCCTTGTAAGTTGGATTTTCTATAAAATCAGTCCCCTTCTACTTCCTTATCTTCATTGAATGTTGCCTTTCCTAAAGGTGTTGCATCACATCTACCGTAGGGTCCAGAGGGGGTTATTTACATTACTGCTATCATAGCATTTTATTAACCTAAAAAATGAAACTCTTGTCCTTTGAGATTAATATGATACAGTTTATATCATCTTCATGTCTCTTTGGCTGTCTTCTGTTCTTTGCCTACCTACTCCCATGTAATTAATTGAGAATTTTTGGCATCTGACTTAGTTTTCCTTGAAACTCCTTCCCCTGTCATTACTGAAGGTTACTTCATTATCCAGGTGAAGAAATCACCCAAAGACACCTTAGAGTTACTTAATATCTTTGACTCTGCTGTGTCATCTATACTTTATGTCAGTACTCTATCCTCATGACCTCATTCTGAATAAACCTTGTTATTACCTCAAATTAGTCAATCTCTGAAGTTGTAAAAATATTAATTATACCAATGTGTGGTCTTATCTCTCTGTGTTTTTAGTTCTCTTACTGCACACCTGTGCTGTTGATGCTGTCCCTTCCTACCCATCTTAGGGCTAACATCTTGCTCCTTTGTTTTCCCCTTCTGTCTTTGGTATTATTACTGTTCACTAGTACCTTAAGTGAAGCAGCTTAAGAATTGTGTTTTAGCTTATTTTTATATTCTCTAGTATCATAAGAATTATGTTACGCCCTTTTAGTAACTTAAGAATTATATTTTAGCCTACTTTTATATTCTCCTTTGCTCTTTCACCAGCGACTACCCTTTCTTTCTCTTTTTTACTCTTCGCCTTTATAGCCTGCCACTTTGATATCCTTATTTCCTAATTATTCTTTTAAAAATTTTCCCCATGTGTTTCATATACATGAGTTTAAAAGTGAAATCACACAGAAGAGCTTACAGTGAAAAACAATCCAGGAAATATGAAAAGCTTAATTCTTTTCTCCAAGGGAGTTACTTTGAACTGTTAACTTCTGGTTGTTTAGTCTCTATTTCACGTACACTGTTTCAACTTGCTCATTTCACATTGACTATCATTGTAACTGAAGGTTGTGTATTTGTAACTTTGTTTCTTGTTCCAGCAAACATAGGCAGTATTTGTTTATTTCTCACTAACATTAATTGTCTTCTAACTTCTCTTTAGCAACCCTTTTTTTCTTTTTAATTAAAGTATCATTGATATACAATCTTATGAAGGTTTCACATGAACAACATTGTGGTTTCAATATTCACCCATATTATCAAGTCCTCACTCCCCCCAGTTGCAGTCACTATCAGTTTAGTAAGATGCTATAGTCATTACTTCCCTTCTCCGTGCTGTACTGCCTTCCCCGTGACCTATTGTGATTGCGAATTATTGTGCCTCTTAATCCCTTTCTCCCTCCCAAACGATCCACCTACCCCTTCCCTTTGGTAACCACTAGTCCCTTCTTGGAGTCTGTGAGTCTGTTGCTGTTTGGTCCTTCAGTTTTACTTTGTTTTTACACTTCACAATGAGTGAACTCATTTGGTACTTGTCTTTCTCCACCTGGCTTATTTCAGAACATAATACCCTCTAGATCCATCCTTGCTTTTGCAAATGGTAGGATTTGTTTTCTTCTTATGGCTGAATAATATTCCATTGTGTATATGTACCACATCTTCTTTATTCATTCACCTACTGATGGACACTTAGCTTGCTTCCATATCTTGGCTATTGTAAATAATGCTGTGGTAAACATAGGGGTGCATCTGTCTTTTTGAAACTGGGCTGCTGCATTCTTAGGGTAAATTCCTAGGAGTAGAATTCCTGGGTCAATGGTATTTCGATTTTTTAGTTTTTTTGAGGAACCTCTATACTGCTTCCCACAGTGGTTGAACTAATTTACATTCCCACCAGCAGTGTAGGAGGGTTTCCCTTTCTCCACATCCTCGCCAACATTTGTTGTTGTCTGTTTTTGGATGCTCGCCATCCTAACTGGTGTGAGGTGATACCTCATTGTGGTTTTAATTTGCATTTCCCTGATAATTAACGATGTGTAGCATCTTTTCATGTGCCTGTTGGCCATCTGAATTTCTTCTTTGGAGAAGTGTCTGTTCATATCCTCCACCAATTTTTTAATAGGGTTATATGCTTTTTGAGTGTTGAGGCATGTGAGTTTTTAAATATATTTTGGATCTTAACCCCTTGTTGGATATGTCATTTACAAATATATTCTCCCATACTGTAGGATCCCTTTTTGTTCTGTTGATGGTGTCCTTTGCTGTGCAGAAGCTTTTTAAGTTGATATAGTCCCATTTATTCATTTTTGCTTCTGTTTCCCTGCTTGAGGAGATGAGTTCAGGAAAAAGTTGCTTGTGTTTATATTCAAGAGATTTATGCCTATGTTTTTTTCTATGAGTTTTATGGTTTCATAACTTACATTCAGGTCTTTTATCCATTTCAAGTTTACTTTTGTGTATGGGGTTAGACAATAATCCAGTTTCATTCCTTGCATGTAGCTGTCCAGTTTTGCGAACACCAGCTGTTGAAGAGGCTGTCATTTCCCCATTGTATATCCATGGCTCCTTTATTGTATATTAATTGACCATATATGCTTGGGTTTATATATGGGCTCTCTAGTCTGTTCCATTGGTCTATGGGTCTGTTCTTGTGCCAGTACCAAATTGTCTTGATTACTGTGACTTTGTAGTAGAGCTTGAAGTTGGGGAGCATAATCCCCCCAGCTTTATTCTTCCTTCTCAGGATTGCTTTGGCTATTCGGGGTCTTTTGTGGTTCCACATGAATTTTAGAATGATTTTCTCTAATTCGTTGAAGAATGCTATTGGTATTTTGAAAGGAATTTCATTGAATCTGTAGATTGCTTTAGGCAGGATAGCCATTTTGACAATATTAATTCTTCCTATCCATGAGCACAGGATGTGGTTCCATTTATTGGTATCTCCTTTAATTTCTCTCATGAGTGTCTTGTAGTTTTCAGAGTATAGGTCTCTCACTTCCTTGGTTAGGTTTATTCCTAGGTATTTTATTCTTTTTGATGTAATTGTGAATGGGATTGTTTTCCTGATTTCTCTTTCTGCTAGTTCATTGTTAGTGTATAGGAATGCAACAGATTTCTCTGTATTAATTTTGTATCCTGCAACTTTGCTGAATTCAGATATTAAATCTTGTAGTTTTGGAGTGGATTTTTTAGTTTTTTTTTTATGTGCAATATCATGTCATCTGCAAACAGGGATAGCTTGACTTCTTCCTTGTCATCTGGATGCCTTTTATTTCTTTGTGCTGTCTGATTCCCATGGTAGGACCTCTAGAACTATGTTGAATAAAAGTCGGAAGAGTGGGCATCCTTTTCTTGTTCCCGATCTTAAAGGAAAAGCTTTCAGCTTCTCGCTGTTAAATATGATGTTGGCTGTGGGTTTGTCATATATGGCCTTTATTATGTTGAGGTATTTGCCCTCTATGCCCATTTTGTTGAGAGTTTTTAATCATGTATGAATGTTGAATTTTGTCGAATGCTTTTTCAGCATCTATGGAGATGATCATGTGGTTTTTGTCCTTCTTTTTATTGATTTGGTGGATGATGTTGATGGATTTTCACATGTTGTACCATCCTTTCATTCTTGGAATAAATCCTACTTGATCATGATGAATGATCTTTTTGATGTATTTTTGAATTCGGTTTGCTAGTATTTTGTTGAGTATTTTTGCATCTATGTTCATCAGGGATATTGGTCTGTAATTTTCTTTTTTGTGGTGTCTTTGCCTGGTGTTGGTATTAGAGTGATGCTGTCCTCGTAGAATGAGTTTGGGAGTATTCCCTCCTCTTACTTTTTGGAAAAGTTTAAGGAGGATGGGTATTAGGTCTTTACTAAATGATATAATTCAGCAGTGAAACCATGTGGTCAAGGAGTTTTGTTCTTAGGTAGTCTTTTTTTTTTAATATAATTAATTTTATTATCATTAATTTACAATTACATGTGCAATATTACGATTATTAAACTACCCCTTCATCAGGTCCCCCCCACCAACCCCATTACAGTCACTGTCCATCAGCGTAGTGAGATGCTATAGAATCACTACTTGTCTTCTCTGAGTTGTACTGCCCTCCCCGTGCCCCCCCAACATTACATCTGCTAATCGTAATGCCCGTTTTTCCCTCTGTATCCCTCCCTTCCCGCCCATTTTCCCCAGTCCCTTTCCCTTTGGTAACTATTAGTCCGTTCTTGGGTTCTGTGAGTCTGCTGCTGTTTTGTTCCTTCAGTTTTTTCTTTGTTCTTATACTCCACATATGAGTGAAATCATTTGATACTTGTCTTTTTCGGCTTGGCTTATTTCACTGAGCATAATACCCTCTAGCTCCATCCATGTTGTTGCAAATGGTAGGATTTGTTTTCTTCTTATGGCTGAATAATATTCCATTGTGTATATGTACCACATCTTCTTTATCCATTCATCTACTGATGGACACTTAGGTTGCTTCCATTTCTTGGCTATTGTAAATAGTGCTGCAATAAACATAGGGGTGCATCTGTCCTTTTCAAATTGGGCTGCTGCATTCTTAGGGTAAATTCCTAGGAGTGGAATTCCTGGGTCAAATGGTATTTCTATTTTGAGTTTTTTGAGGAACCTCCATACTGCTTTCCACAATGGTTGAACTAATTTGCAGTCCCACCAGCAGTGTAGGAGGGTTCCCTTTTCTCCACATCCTCGCCAACATTTGTTGTTGTTTGTGTTTTGGATGTTGGCCATCCTCACTGGTGTGAGGTGATATCTCATTGTGGTTTTAATCTGCATTTCTCTGATGATTAGCGATGTGGAGCATCTTTTCATGTGCCTGTTGGCCATCTGAATTTCTTCTTTGGAGAAGTGTCTATTCATGTCCTCTGCCCATTTCTTAATTGGATTATTTGCTTTCTGTTTGTTAAGGTGCATTAGTTCTTTATATATTTTGGATGTCAACCCTTTATCAGATACGTTTTTTATGAATATATTCTCCCATACTGTAGGATGTCTTTTTGTTCTACTGATGGTGTCCTTTGCTGTACAGAAGCTTTTCAGCTTGATATAGTCCCACTTGTTCATTTTTGCTTTTGTTTCCCTTGCCCGGGGAGATATGTTCATGAAGAAGTTGCTCATGTTTATGTCCAAGAGATTTTTGCCTATGTTTTTTTCTAAGAGTTTTATGGTTTCATGACTTACATTCAAGTCTTTGATCCACCTTGAGTTTACCTTTGTGTATGGGGCTAGACAGTAGTCCAGTTTCATTCTCTTACATGTAGCTGTCCAGTTTTTCCAACACCAGCTGCTGAAGAGGCTGTCATCTCCCCATTGTATATCCAAGGCACTTTTATCAAATATTAATTGACTGTATATGTTTGGGTTAATGTTTGGATTTTCTATTCTGTTCCACTGGTCTGTGGGTCTGTTTTTGTGCCAATACCAAATTGTCTTGATTACTGTGGCTTTGTAGTAGAGCTTGAAGTCAGGGAGTGTAATTCCCCCTGTTTTATTCCTCCTTCTCAGGATTGCTTTGTCTATTCGGGGTCTTTTGTGGTTCCATATGAATTTTAGAATTATATGTTCCAGTTCATTGAAGAAAGCTGTTGGTAGTTTGATAGGGATTGCATTGAATCTGTAGATTGCTTTAGGTAGTATAGCCATTTTGACAATATTTATTCTTCCTAGCCAAGAGCATGGGATGCATTTCCATTTGTTAGTGTCCTCTTTAATTTCTCTTAGGAGTGCCTTGTAGTTTTCAGAGTACAGGTCTTTCACTTCCTTCGTTAGGTTTATTCCTAGGTATTTTATTCTTTTTGATGCAATTGTGAATGGAATTGTTTTTCTGATTTCTCTTTCTGTTAGTTCATCATTAGTGTATAGGAAAGCAACAGATTTCTGTGTGTTAATTTTGTATCCTGCAACTTTGCTGAATTCAGATATTAGTTCTAGTAGTTTTGGAGTGGAGTCTTTAGGGTTTTTTATGTACAGTATCATGTCATCTGCAAATAGTGACAATTTGACTTCTTCTCTACCAATCTGGATGCCTTGTATGTCTTTGTTTTGTCTGATTGCTGTGGCTAGGACCTCCAGTACTGTGTTGAATAACAGTGAAGAGAGTGGGCATCCCTGTCTTGTTCCTGATCTTAGATGAAAAGCTTTCAGCGTCTCGCCGTTAAGTATGATGTTAGCTGTGGGTTTGTCATATATAGCATTTATGATGTTGAGGTACTTGCCCTCTATACCCATTTTGTTGAGAGTTTTAATCAGGAATGGATGCTGAATTTTGTCAAATGCTTTTTCAGCATCTATGGAGATGATCATGTGGTTTTTGTTCTTCTTTTTGTTGATGTGGTGGATGATGTTGATGGATTTTCGAATGTTGTACCATCCTTGCATCCCTGGGATGAATCCCACTTGATCATGGTGTATGATCCTCTTGATGTATTTTTGAATTCGGTTTGCTAATATTTTGTTGAGTATTTTTGCATCTACGTTCATCAGGGATATTGGTCTGTAATTTTCTTTATTGGTGAGGTCTTTGCCTGGTTTTGGTTTTAGAGTGATGCTGGCTTCATAGAATGAGTTTGGAAGTATTCCCTCCTCTTCTGTTTTTTGGAAAACTTTAAGGAGAATCGGTGTTATTTCTTCTCTATATGTCTGGTAGAATTCAGAGGTGAATCCATCAGGCCCAGGGGTTTTGTTCTTGGGTAGTTTTTTGATTACCAATTCGATTTCGTCACTGGTGATTGGTCTGTTTAGTTTTTCTGTTTCTTGCTTGGTCAGTCTTGGAAGGTTGTATTTTTCTAAGAAGTTGTCCATTTCTTCTATGTTTTCCAGCTTGTTAGCATATAGATTCTCATAATATTCTCTTATGATTCTTTGTATTTCTGTGGGGTCCGTCGTGATTTTTCCTTTCTCATTTCTGATTGTGTTTATGTGTGTAGATTCTCTTTTTCTCTTAATGAGTCTGGCTAGGGGTTTATCTATTTTGTTTATTTTTTCAAAGAACCAGCTCTTGGTTTTATTGATTTTTTCTATTGTTTTATTCTTCTCAATTTTATTTATTTCTTCTCTAATCTTTATTATGTCCCTCCTTCTGGTGACTTTGGGCCTCATTTGTTCTTCTTTTTCCAATTTCAGTAATTGTGTCTTTAGACTATTCATTTGGGAATGTTCTTCCTTCTTTAAATAGGCCTGGATTGCAATATACTTTCCTCTTAGAACTGCCTTTGCTGCGTCCCACAGAAGTTGTGGCTTTGTGTTGTTGTTGTCATTAGTCTCCATATATTCTTTGATTTCTGTTTTGATTTGGTCGTTAACCCATTGATTAATTAGGAGAGTGTTGTTAAGTCTCCATGTATTTGTGAGCCTTTTTGATTTCTTTCTAAAATTTATTTCTAGTTTTATACCTTGGTGATCTGAGAAGTTGGTTGGTAGGATTTCAATATTTTTGAAATTACTGAGGTTCTTTTTGTGGCCTAGTATGTGGTCTATTCTGGAAAATGTTCCATGTGCACTTGAGAAGAATGTGTATCCTGTTGCTTTTGGGTGTAGAGTTCTGTAGATGTCTGTTAGGTCCATGTGTTCTAGTGTGTAGTTCAGTGCCTCTGTGTCTTTACTTATTTTCTGTCTGGTTGATCTGTCCTCTGGAGTGAGTGGTGTGTTGAAGTCTCCTAAGATGAATGCATTGCTGTCTATTTCCTCCTTTAATTCTGTTAGTATTTGTCTCACATATGCTGGCGCTCCTGTGTTGGGTGCATATATATTTATAATGGTTATATCTTCTTGTTGGACTGACCCCTTTATCATTATGTAATGTCCTTCTTTATCTTTTGCTACTTTCTTCGTTTTGAAGTCTATTTTGTCTGATACAAGTACTGCAACACCTGCTTTTTTCTCTTTGTTGTTTGCATGAAATATCTTTTTCCATCCCTTCACTTTTAGTCTGTGTATATCTTTGGATTTGAGGTGAGTTTCTTGTAGGCAGCATATAGATGGGTCTTGCTTTTTTATCCATTCTGTTACTCTGTGTCTTTTGATTGGTGCATTCAGTCCATTTACATTTAGGGTGATTATTGATAGGTATGTACTTATTGCCATTGCTGGCTTTAGATTCGTGGTTACCAAGGGTTCAAGGGTTGCTTCTTTACTATCTAACAATCTAACTTAACTTTCTTGTTAAGTTATTGTAAACACAGTCTGATGTTTCTTTCTTTCTCTCCCTTCTTATTCCTCCTCCTCCATTCTTTCTATAATAGGTGTTTTATTCTTTGCCTTTAGTTAGTATTTGGATGGTCTGCTTTCTTTGCTATGATTTTTTTTTCTCTGGTGACATCTTTTTAGCCTTAGGTGTGCTTCCATCTAGAGCAGTCCATTTAAGATATCCTGTAGTGGTGGTTTATGAGAGGCAAACTCTCTCAACTTTCGTTTGTCTGGAAATTGTTTAATCCCTCCATCATATTTAAATGATAATCGTGCTGGATACAATATTCTTGGTTCGAGGCCCTTCTGTTTCATAACGTTAAATATATCATGCCATTCTCTTCTGGCCTGTAAGGTTTCTGTTGAGAAGTCTGATGATAGTCTGATGGGTTTTCCTTTGTAGGTGATCTTTTTTCTCTCTCTAGCTGCCTTTAATACCCTGTCTTTATCTTTGATCTTTGCCATCTTAATTATTATGTGTCTTGGTGTTGTCTTCCTTGGGTCCCTTGTGTTGGGAGATCTATGAGCTTCGGTGGACTGCGAGACTACTTCCTTCCCCAGCGAGGGAAAGTTTTCAGCAATTATTTCTTCAAAGACACTTTCTATCCCTTTTTCTCTCTCTTCTTCCTCTGGTACTCCTATAATGCGAATATTGTTCCGTTTGGATTGGTCACACAGTTCTCTTAATATTCTTTCATTCCTAGAAATCCTTTTATCTCTCTCTGCCTCAGCTGCTCTGTACTCCTGTTCTCTGTTTTCTATTCCATTAACAGTCTCTTGCATCTCATCCATTCTGCTGTTAAGCCCGTCGATTGCTTGTCTGATTTCTGCATTGTCTTTCCTCAGTTCCCTCACTTCCTCCCTCAGCTCTTGCACATTTCTCTGTAGGTCCATCAGCATGGTTATGACTTTTATTCTGAATTCTTTTTCAGGAAGACTGTGCATTTCCATCCCTTCAGACTCCCTCTCTGGGGTTGTCTGGTTGATTTTGGTCTGAACCATATTCCTCTGTCTTTTCATGGCTATAGAATTGGTCACTGATAGTTGCCACGTATGTCAGCTGGGCTCTTTAAGACTTTAAAAAGAGAAGAAAAAAAAGAGAAAAAAAAAGAGAAAAAAAGAAAAAAAGAAAGAAAGAAAAAAGAAAAGGAAAAAAAGAAAGAAAAGAAAAAACAAAAACAAAACAAAAAACAAAACAAAACAAAAAAAACAACAAAAAAAATGCCCACCGGACGTAGATTCTGTGGGAATGCTCTAGGTGGCGCTATTGCCCCACTATTCCACAGCTGTGACTGTGCCGCTCCGCAGGGCCCTTTATCGCTCTGGCAGGGGTGGGAACGAATAGGAGGCTGTTGATCTCAGTGAGAAGTGTTAAGTATGGCTACGCTTCCTCAGTCGCCAGCTAAGGCGTCTGAAACTCCCCAGGACTCCCAGCCTGCTGGGCTGAGTGTGCTGGGCGATCCGGCTCCTCCGCTGGGCTCCTGTCTCTTTAAGACCGCTGAGGAAAGCGCGCACTTTTTTTTTTTCCTTCCCGGAGCCGGCTGCAAGCCCCCTGGCGCGTTCCCCGCTCAGATCCTGCCCCTCTGTCTCTCCAATCTCCGCTGCACTGCGCAATGTGGGTCAGCGCTCCCCGCGCAGATCCCCGGGGCTGGCTACTTCGCGGGGTGCACTTCCACTCCCTCCCGGCTCTGAATCCTCTCCTCCCGCCGGTGCGCTGGGGTGGGGAGGGCTCGGGTCCCGCCGGGTCGCGGCTCCGTATCTTACCCGCCTCTTGGGGTGCCGAGTGCTCTCGGGTGTAGCTGCACGCTGTGCGCTTTCCTGTGTATTCTCGTCTCTCTTTTAGGAATAGATGTATTTTCTGTGTTTTCGTAGATAAATATAGTGTTGGGAGGAGATTTCTGCCGCCCTGCTCACACCGCCATCTTCCCGGAAGTCCTTAGGTAGTCTTTTGATTACCAATTTGATTTCATTGCTGGTAATTTGTCTGTTCAGATTTTGTGTTTCTTCCTGGGTCAGCCTTGGAAGGTTGTATTTTTCTAGAAAGTTGTCTATTTCTTCTAGGTTATCCAGTTTGTCGGCATATTTTTCATAGTATTCTCTAATAATACTTTGTATTTCTGTAGTGTCTATTGTGATTTTTCCTTTTTCATTTCTGATTCTGTTATGTCTGTATACTTTCTTTTTTTCTTGATAAGTTTGGCTAAGCATTTCTCTAGTTTGTTTATATTCTCAAAGTTCCAGCTCCTGGTTTCATGGATTCTTTCTATTTTATTTGTTTTATTTCTTTCCACTTTATTTGCTTTTCTCTTCTCAATTTTATTTCTGCTCTGATCTTTATTATGTCCCTCCCTTTACTGACTTTGGGCCGTATTTGTTCTTCTTTTTCTAGTTTCATTAATTGTGAGTTTAAACTGTTCATTTGGGATTGTTTTTGTTTCTTGAAGTAAGCCTGTATTTCCATATACTTTCCTCTTAGAACTCCCTTTGGTGTATCCCACAGGTTTTGTACTGTTGAGTTGTTTTCATTTGTCTCCATAAAGTGCTTAATCTCTGTTTAATTTGGTCACTGATTGATTATTTAGGAGCGTGTTGTTAAGCCTCCATGTGTTTATGGGCTGTTTTGTTTTCTTTGCATAATTTATTTCTAGGTTCATACCTGTTTGGTATGAGAAGATGGTTGCAAAATTTCAATTTTTTTGAATTTACGGAGGCTCTTTTTGTGCCCTGGTATGTGATATATTTTGAAAAATGTTCCATGTACACTTGAGAAGAATGTGTGTCCTGCTACTTTTGGGTGGAGTGTTCTGTACATATCTGCCAGGTCCATCTGTTATAATGTGTTGTTCAGTGCCTCTGCCTCCTTACTTATGTTAAGTCTGGTTTATCTGTCTTTTGGTGTGAGTGGTGTGTAGAAGTCTCCTAAGATGAGTGTGTTGCATTCTATTTCCCCCTTTAATTCTGTTAGTATTTGTTTCACATATTTAGGTGCTGCTATATTGGGTGCATAGATATTTTGAATGGTTATGTCCTCTGTTTGACTGACCTCTTTATCATTATGTAATGTCCTTCTTTGGCTCTTGTTACTTTTCATGTTTTGAAATCAATTTTGTCTGATAGAAGTTCTGCTACTTCTGTTTTTTTTTCTCCCTGTTATTTGCATGAAATATCTTTTTCCATCCCTTCACACTGTTTCTGTATGTCTTTGGGTCTGAAATGAGTCTCTTGTAGGCAGCATATAGATGGGTCTTGTTTCCTTATCTGTTCTTCCACTCTGTGTCTTGATTGATGCATTCAATCCATTTACATTTAGGGTGATTATTGATAGATAAGTACTTATTTCCATTGTAGGCTTTAGATTGTGTTTACCAAAGGTTGTAGCATAGCTTCCTTATATCTAACAGTCTATCTTATCTCACTTACTACTCTATTTGGAACAAAATCTAAAGGTTCTTTTTTTATGCTCCTCTTCTTCTTCCTCCCCCACTCTTTTTATATTAGGTGTCATATCCTGCACTCTGTGTATTCCTTGACTTTGTGAATAGTTGATTTTATTTTGTATTTCTTAGTAATTAATTGGTCTACTACCTATATTGTAGTTTTGTTTCTCTGGTGACAGCTATTTCGCCTTATGAGCACCTTCATTTGAGCAGTTAATTAAAATTTCTTGTAGAGATGTTTTGGTGGTGGTGAATTCCCTCAACTTTTACTTCTCTGGAAATTGTTTAATCCCTGCTTTAAATTTAAATGATAATCTTGCCATTCAGAGTGTTCTTGGTTGGAGCCTCTTCTGATACCTTACATTAAATATATTGTGCCACTCCCTTCTGGCCTGTAAGGTTTCTGCTGAGAAGTTTGCTGAAAGCCTGATGGAATTTCCTTTATAAGTGGTCATTTTTCACTCTTTGGTTGTTTTCAATACTCTCTTCTTGTCCTTGATCTTTGCCATTTTAATTACTGTTGTGTCTTGGTGTTGTCCTCCTGGGGTTCCTTGTGTTGGGATATCTGTCCTCTTCCATGATCTCAGTGATTATTTCCTTTCCTATGTTGGGAAGTTTTCAGCAATTAGTTCCTGAAAAAGACTTTCCACCTCTTTGTCTCTCTCTTCTTCTTCTGGTACCCCTATAATGCTAATATTGTTCCATTTGGATTGGTAGCACAGCTCTCCGATTATTCTTTCATTCCTAGAGATCCTTTTATCTTTCTGTGCCTCAGCTTCTTTATTTTTCTGTTCTCTAATTTCTATTTCATTTATAGTTTCCTCTACCTCATCTAATCTACTTTTAAATCTCTCCATTGTATGTTTCATTTCAGATACTCTGCTTTTCAAAGTTTTATCTCTTTGTTCAAGTTCTCCCTGAGATCTTGAATATTTTTTGTATCTCCATGACCATATTTATGACTTTAATTTTGAAATTTTTATCAAGAATATGGTGATTTCAGTTTCATTAAGCCCTCTTTCTGGCATTTTTTTCTTGTAATTTTGTTTGGACCAGATTTCTTAGCTGCTTCATTTTTTTAGTGTTTCCTATGGAATAATAAGTTTGTGTTTGTGTCGCCCTGTGATGCCCAGAAGCTCTACTCTCTGGAGCTGCCATGCGCTTGCAGCAATAGTGGGGGTCACAGGGAAGTGGAATTGCACCTGCTGGGAGGAAAGAGCTTACTTGGGAAGGTTTCCTGCCTTCCTAGCTGTAATGCCTGCCTCCCCTGCCAGGTCCAGTGGGCTCTGTGCCCAGGGAGTAGCCTCTTTGCTATGCCCCTTTAACTGCCATGGCAGGACCACCCTCCAGCTTGCCTGGTGCCATAGCAGGGGTAGCAGGTGGACCAGTATCTGTTGGGAGCAAGGACTGGAAGCTTGCTTACTTTATTGGGGAGGCCTCAGGGCTGCGTTGCCAGCCAGGGGAATGGAGTGTCTAAAGCTCCTGAGTTCCCAACATGCTGGGCTGAGTGTGTTAGAAGGTTTGCCTGCCTGCCCTTTTTCCTGAACAGTGAGTTCTATGTAATCTTTGCCTCTTTAGCTCCTTTTTGCCGCTCGAAAGTCCATCAAACTGCTGCCTTTCTTTTGTGGTGGGGATTTGGGGAGTGAGTGGGGCTAGTTATTCATACCCGTTTTTCACAAGTGGCTGGAATCTCAGTCTCTCCAAGTATTCCCCTGTCTTTGTTTTCCAACCCCACAAATCTCCAGAGCACTTTGTAATGTGGGTTTGTGCTCCCAGAACAGATCTCCAGAGTTCTGGGCTTCTACTCTCCCTCTGCTCTGTTTCTTTTCCACTTGTGGGCTGGAGTGGGGGGAGGGCTTGGGTCGTCCTGCCAGATCGTGGCTTTGCCACTTTACCCTCTTCAGTGAGGTCTTCTCTTCTTTGCCAGATTTAGGCAGTCTCTTCTTCAGTCTTCAGGTCGCTTTTTTCAGGTTTAATTGTATTTGCTGTATTTTCGTGTTTTATGTGGTTTTGGGAGGAGGCTTCTACCTCACTTCTCACACTGCCATCTTTTTTCCCTTCCTAGCTGTCCTTCTTGATTTCACCTCTCAGCTTCCAAACATTTGTATTTGTATGTTAAGATTAACATTTACATTTTGTTTAGTAACCATAATTAACACTTCACTGCTGTGTCAGTGATTTTAAATTTGCAAAGCTATAATAGTGCTTATATTACATTGAGCATTGTTACAAGGCCCAGTATAATGTAATTTCATCCCCTTTCTTGTTAAGTTTTCATCCATTGGAATTGCCTTTTCTTTCTTTCACTGCTTTCCTTTATCATATCCTCTGTTGCCATGTTGTTTTGTTTCATAGCAAGCTGTCTAACACCCGCTTTTTTCTGAAGTCTTTCTTCTAGAGTCCCTCTGCTCCTGTGTGTGCTAAGTATGCTTCAGGCCTGCTACCCAGCTATAATCATATGATTTGACTTTACTGCTTTCCAGTGTTGGATCTGAAATCATCTTTTTTGCTTTACTCCTTTAGTTTGGTATGTTATATCTTAAGAAAGTAATTTCCTAAATGCTATTTTTGAGGTAAACTTTGAATATTCAAATGCTTGAAAATGCCTTTGTTCTTCAGGGTAAGAATCTTAGAAAACCATGAATAAGGTTAGAAAATTCAAAATATTGATACAAAATGGAAGGGAAAAGCCATCCTTATCCTTCATATCCTTTCCCTACAAATAGTTGTATACTAACTTAATTACCAAGTTCAGTGGACTTTTTTCCCCCTCTGTTTCTATCCTATTTAACCTCTTCATTGTATTTGAGAAGCCTTCTCATGAAACTCTTCTTTCTTTCTTTTTAAGGGAACCTAATTTTTATTAAAATACATATATAGCAAAGTGCACTACTCAGGCGTATACGTATATTGCACAATGAATTTTTACAAAGTAAACACTCTGGTTTTTCTCCTACTTCTCTGGTCATTTCAATTTGTTTTCAAGAATCTCTTATATTCCTCTATGTCTTTCCATCTCTGATAATTCTAACTATTCTTTAAATGTGACCTCAAGGATTTGGTCCCTGACCCTCTTCTCTTTTTACCTTATATACCTTATATCTGGGTATCATGTATGTCTCTGTGCCTCATAACTCCAAAATCTGTACCAAAAACACATAATGTTCTCCTTAACCTTAATAAATCTAGCTGCCTGTTGTATATCTCAATCTGGATGTATCATAGGTAACTCAACATTAAATACCAAATTGAATTCATCCTTCCTCAAGGCTCTTCTTCCATATATCCTATTCTATGAATTATAACACTGGACACAGAGCCTCTCAAACTGCAATCAAGAAATCATTCTGAGTTCATATATCAAACTGATTACTATGAAGCTTTTTAAAATTGTCTTATAGGTGCTTCAGATTCTAATATCTAAAATCCGTATTTCCTTTCAAACTTATTCTTTTTTTCTTTCTCTCTTGGTACTTAGTACTGCTTTCTATATACATAGTCTGTCAGAAATCTCAGATTCAGGTTAGAGTCCTTTCCTTTCCCTCATGTCCAAATTGGTGGTCAAGGTAGATTTATGCAGTACATAGCCCTGTCATTTCACTTTGTATATTCTATCACAGTTTCTGCAACACTTTATGTATTGCAAGCACACATTATTTCCCTTATACTCCAGATGAAGAGCTTTTGAAGCAGAGGGTTGTATCTTTCGAAAATGTTGAATGAGTAAATGAATATGAGGTAAATTGAAACAAAGGCAGATGATGTAATGATATACAAACAGAAAAGTGATGGAATACATTTAGACTGGAAAATTTATGTGAACAAGTTTAAACTTTTTCTTAAACTAACAAATGTGGCATATCTGTTTTATCTAGGTCTTGGCTGAATTACTCCTCAAATATCTCTCTAAAGAGTGGGGAAAATATAAGTAAACATGGTATAATGACATTTTATCTTGTTTTATCAAGGATTTATAAAGCAGCAATTTATGTTTTACTGTGTCACCAGGAAATTTCTATGACAGTCACAGATTATTGTGGTATACTTTCCAAAATAGGCTCCATTCTGTTAACATTAGTTTTAAGTGATTTTTTTCTACTCTTAATTTTTTGCAAATAATAGAGAATAATTGAAACCATTATATACTTAAAGGAAATACAGCTGAATTATAATAAATCAATTAGAAAATATTCCAAATATTAAAAGTTAACACAAACATATTTTCAAAATGTATAACAAAATTGTTTTACAGTTAGCCCAAAGTTAATTAAGGAAGTAATTTTTAATAGTACATCAAAGAAAATTTCTACTTAACGAAAGAGGTATTAAACAGTAGGGAAATATTGCTGATAACAGAAAAACAGGTTTTTAAGGAATTAGTTCCTTTTATTTTAGATGAAGTATATAGTAAATCCAATTGCCTTAACTGTCAAATAACTTAAAAGTAGGTGAGGCTAAAAAATAGTTTGATACCTCCTGCAGTTCCCTTTCTAGCTGTCATTCCTCAGTTGTTAGCTTAGCCTATGAGGAGTGTAGGGATACAGAAGGATAGGTACATTAATTCTGCATTTCTCTAATGCTCTCATTGTCTCAGCCAATGCTTCTTGGTTATTACATTAGAAATTACATTTGAAAAAAAGTGAGAACGTTTTAAAAATAATAGTTGCTAGGAAGAAGATCCAGATTCTTATTCACTGCTGATTTCTGTTGAATTTTTCTATAGAAGACATTATGTTCCCATTACCATCAACAAGAAGCTCCAATTGGACACTCTGCCCTTGTGCAATTCATGTTATGTAACTTTTCTTGGCTGTCCCCCTACTTGGATGTTTGATTATAGTTTAGGGAGGTATTGCATTAGATATAATTGGTCAAATGTGAATTTAAAAAGTATGTCTGTGTAAATATCTGGTTGAAACCAACAAACCTAAGGTAGAAATGAGAAGAGGTAAAAGCAACAGAAGTTTGTTTTGGTGCTAACAGGTATCTGGGGGAATTGTTGAACATTTCTCCTGTGTTTCTACTAAGAACAGGATAGTTTTTAAAAAGCAATTTTATTGAGGAATAATTCATATACCATTCAACCTACCCCTAATCATACATTTTTGTTTTAAATTGAAGAAGCAAAACTAGAATCTATATAATGTGCATAGTGAGAAATTATGTTTAGATATTGCTCACAACAGCTTTAACAATAGATTTTGTACTTTTCTCAAACCATTCTCAAAGAACTTTTTAGGTTTATTAGATGAGGATGAGGGATTATGGAAATGTCAACTGTCTGCTAGAATGGTATAATGGACAAAAGAACAGAAGGGAAAGGTTTTCCATGTTATAGAATTTTCCATTCATAACCAATTTCCTCACTTTGTCATGTGATTTTGAAGTTGTTTCTGTGATTTAAGAAACTACATGAGGCAAGGGAAACAAAAGCAAAAATGAACAAGTGGGACTACATCAAACTAAGAAGCTTCTGTACAGCAGAGGACACCATTAGCAGAACAAAAATGCATCCTACAGTATGGGAGAATATATTCATAAATGACATATCTGATAAGGGGTTAACATCCAAAATATACAAAGAGCTCACGTACTTCAACAACCAAAAAGCAAATAACCTGATTAAAAAATGGGCAGAGGATCTGAACAGACACTTCTCCAAAGAAGAAATCCAGATGGCCAACAGGCACATGAAAAGATGCTCCACATCGCTAATCATCAGAGAATGCAAATTAAAACCACAATGAGATATCACCTCACAAGAGTTAGGATGGCCAACATCCAAAAGACAAACAACAACAAATTCTGGCAAGGATGTGGAGAAAGGGGAACTTCCTACAGTGTTGGTGGGAATGTAAATTAGTTCAACCATTGTGGAAAGCAGTATGGAGATTCCTCAAAAAACTAAAAATAGAAATACCATTTGACCCATGAATTCAACTCCTAGGAATTTACCCAAAGAAAACAGGATCACGAATTCAAAAAGACATATGCACCCCAATGTTTATTGACACACTATTTACAGTAGACAAGATATGGAAGCAACTTAAGTGTCCATTGGTAGATGAATGGATAAAGAAGGTGTGGTACATATACACAATGGAATATTATTCAGCCATAAGAAGAAAACAAATCCTACCATTTACAACAACATTGATGGAGCTAGAGGGTATTATGCTCAGTGAAATAAGCCAAGCAGAGAAAGACAAGTACCAAATGATTTCACTCTTCTGTGGAGGGTAACAACAAAGCAAAAATTAAAGGAACAAAACAGCAGCAGACTTTCAGAACCTAAGAATGAACTAATGGTTACCAAAGGGAAAGGGACTGGGAAGGGTGGGTGGAAAGAGGGATAGGGGAGTTAAGGGACATTATGATTAGCACACATAAATATGGGGTGCACGGGGAAGGAAGTATAACACAGAGAAGACAAGTAGTGACTCTATAGCATCTTACTATGCTCATGGACAGTGATTGTAATGGGATATGAAGTGGGGACTTGATAATAGGGGGAATGTAGTAACCACAATGTTGCTCATGTGAAACCTGAGCATAAGATTGTATATCAATGATACCTTAATAAAAAAAATAAAGTAAGGATTTTGATTAAAAAAAAAGAAACCACATGAGATTCAATAGGCTTTGACAGTGAGAGTCTATTTCTATGCTGTGCTTGAGAATTTTTTTTGCCCCCTTTATAAGAAACTACTAAAATTAGTAATCAGACCTCAGGATTGGAATTGGTTAAGAATTCCTTTTTAGTTTCTTTTCAAACATAAATGTGCTTTTGTGGGAGATCCTTCTGCTTGAAACCTGTATGGGCTTGAAGATAACATCATCTTGTCTGGGTGTGCATATAAGCAGTACTTAGAATAAAGGCAGGATAGGGAGACCTGGAAAGGCAGCAGTTCAAAGAAAGGTTTTTTTATTTACTTGAATGTTTTAGGTTGCATGAAGAGTTGAAATCTGAAGAAGTGACTGTTTGTATTTGGTTTGGTTGCATATAACCGAAAAAATAGATAATAGTGGATTTTTGTTTCTCTCAAGTAAAAGACATTTGAAAGTAGATTATGCTGGACTTTGTGGTTCCATGATTCTTTCTCTTCTACCTTTGCATTGACTTCCATCCTGAGTCGCCTCGTTGTTGCAAGAGGGCCTTTATAACTCCAGTCATTGTGTTTTCATTCTACATAGCCTAAAGGAGGAATGGGGAAGGAAAAAAGTATGTACTTCATAGCTAAATCAGCAGACTGGAATTGTTGTGTAATTGTAAGGATGTATATATAACTTTGTAAGAAACTGATGAATAGCTTTACAACATGGTTGTTCAGTTTTACATTCCCGCCAGCAATGAGAGTTCCAGCTGCTGTACAACTTTGCTGACATTTGGTGTCACCAGTCTTCTTAAATTTTTTTGCCATTTTAATGGGTGTGTATGGTTTTAATTTGTATTTTCCTGATGATTAGTGATATTTAGCAGTTCTTCATTTGCTTTAGGGCAATTTTTTTATCATCTTTTGTTGAGTTCAAATATTTTGACTTTTTTGTTTTGGATTGTTGACTTATAGGAGTTTCTTCTGTATTCTAATAAAAATCCTTCAACAGATATATGTATTGCATATATTTCTCCCAGTCTTGCCCATGCATTTTCTAAACATAGTCTTTTGATGAACAGAAGCTTTGAGTTTTGGTAATATCTAATTTATCACTTTTTTTTTCTATTATAGCTGACACTTTGTGTCTTGTATAAGGAATCATTATTACTCTAAAGTGATCAGTTGACCATATATGTATGGTTCTATTTCTGGAGTGTCCATCAATAGTTGAATGGATAAAGATGAGGCACATATATATATATATATATATATACACACACATGTAAATATTTTTACATATATAGTGGAATATTATTCAGCCATAAAAGAATGTAATACTGCTATTTGTGAAAACATGGATGGACATAGAGGGTATTATATTACATGAAATGTCAGACAGAAAAAGACTAAACCATATGATTTCAGTTTTATGTGGAATCTAAAGAACAAACAAAACAAAACAGAAACAGACTCATAGATACTGGAAAAAAACTATTGGTTACCAGAGGCAGGTAGGAGATTGTGGTCAGGTGAAATAGATGAAGGGAATTGAGAGATATAATCTGCCAGTTATAAAATAAATAAGCCATGGAGTTGTAATGTACAGTATTAGGGATATATCCAATATATTGTAGTAACTTTGTATGGTAACAGATGGCAACTAGACTTATTGTGGGGATCATTTGGTAATGTATGAAAATATTGGACTACTATGATATACACGTGAAACAAAGAGGCTATTTATATCAATTATACTTCAGTTTTAAAAAATTAAGTTCTTGGAACCCAATGAAATTGTTAGAAGTTAATATTAAAAGGATATCTAGAAAATCTCCCATTGTTGTAAAACTAACATATTTCTAAATAACTATGGTTCAAAGAAGAAATCAAAAGGAAAATTAGAAATTATTTTGACCTGAATAATAAGAAGAATAAAATTTTTTAGATACATATAACACAATTTTAGAGGGTAATGGTGTAGCTTTAAATTATAATGTTAGGAAAGAAGAAAAATCTGAAATCAAATACTTAAGCTTGCCGAGTAGCTAGAAAAAGAAACCAGGGAAATAATAAAGGAAAGGATGAAGGGTAGAAATCACTTATATAGAAAACAACAGGAAAACAAATCAATATAAACAAAAGTCAATTTTTAGAAAAAATTCATAAAATTTATAAGCCTATAACTAGAATGATCAATTTTGAAAGAGGGAAAACTATCAATAGCAGGAGTGAAAACAGAATGTCATACATCGTATAGACAGTTTGATTATGATTTGAGTAGATATGGATTTATACTGATTAGGGGTAGATGAACTTTTTGGATTAGTGGTTTGATGTTTTTAAACCAATTTAGAAGAAAATTAGCTAATATTTTACTTGTGTTGGACTGCTTGATATTGTAGAGTTTACATATGAGTTCTATAACTTTCTGTGTTATGTGAATCTTTTCCTATAAATTTTTTTTACACGTGTATCATAGTAAACAAAGTCTCTAAAGAAATTCCAACATTTTGGTCTGTTACAGGTCCATTTCTACTATATATTTTATGTCTTCACTCTATATCATATTTTTCTTTATGTTAAATAAGTTTCAACTGACTATTGTCTATTGTGGGTGCTTTCTTGTATAAACTCTGGATAGTGTGGATTTTAATCTTTCTCTGAAGTTTTTTTTTTTTTTTTTTACAGCAGACAGTTAAAAAACTGGCTGATTGACTTGGCCCTGTGAAGGCTTAGTTTGAGGCTTTGTTAGGACAGGTCCATTTCAGTTTTTCCCTTGGTTCTAATATGTGGTCCTTATTTCTCATTTGTGATCTTTTTTCGAGCTTCAATGGAAAGCCTGAGATATTTATCAGTTACCTCTAACTCTAAACTGAGACTCTTCAGATCATATAGCTATTCAAATCTTTTCCCAGACCTTTCAGGTTTTCAGTTGTTGCCTCTCTCTGGACTTCTTGGATTTTCATCCTATGCATAGGAAGGAGTTCAGAGGTCAGCCCCTTACAACTCTTTTTTTCTGGGATTTCTGCCTTCAATTTTTACATCTTGGAGCAGCTTCAGAGTTTGTTTACTGGTTCTTCCACCTAGTAAGACTGCAGCTTTGTACATGAGCTCTATCCTCCTTTCTCCAGCCCCTAACTTGGTGTTACACATTTTGTGCAATTCCTTCCAGATAAAAGATGGTAAATGTGGACTTCATCCAGTGTGTTTCCCTTCTGTCAAGGTTCAGATCTCTAATTGCTGTTTGCTTTTACTTGCCAGTGTCTTCAAACAGTACTTTTTAAGATATTTTTTTCTAGAGTTTATAATTGTTATCAGCGGGAGCATTAGTCTGGTGTAAGCTACTCTGTCCTATTGGAAGTCCATATTTAAAAATTTTAAAGTTGTTATTATTGTTTACCATTTCACTGCTGTTTGTGGAAAAATGGGAATGCTCATGATTGTTCCAAACTTGTCATTAAGAGAATCAACACAGTCCTGGACTTGAGACCCTGTTCTTGAATTTTCCACACAACAAGTTCTTATAATTATGCTATATATCTTGGAATAGTATACAAAATTACATGAATATTAAAGATAAAACATAACATTTATACTCTTGGCTACTTCTTAAGGCCTCTTCACTGCCATGTGGGGCATTTCAGTGGAAAAGTTGAAAAGCACTGTCCTATGTGAACTGACAATCCAGCCAAATTTGCCTCTGTTTTGTTCCAGGAACATGCTGTATGCATTTTTCTTTCGATGTTTTTCATGACTTTCTCCTATCAATAATATCCCATTTTGCATGACTTGCCTAATTCTGGTTTTCTCTTCAAGTCCAGCCTATGTTATAATTGTTCTGTGAAAATTCTAAAACCTTTCTTTGTTTTTAATAATCATGGTCATTCTCTGCTTGTCAATTTTGTAACACTTAAATTATTCTATTTGATATTTATATTGTGCATTAATTATCTGGAAATCATATAATTTGAGATGAACATTGAGAATAATTTTATTTTACAGGTGAGGAAGGTAAGATTCATTGTCATATAACTAGCTTACAGTAAGAAAGGATTAGAAGTTACTCTGAGGTCTCTTAGTTCCCAGTTTAGTAATTTTTCCACTCAACCATATTACTTTCTTATGGGTATTTACTAATAATAAAAATTGCATTTCAGATGTTATATAGTATAGAGTAAATTTTGAAAATACCAACTTTCAAAATTTAGTATTTGAGGCATATTGTTTTTCAGTGTACGTGAACCACAGGTTGATTAAATTTCAGTATAATTGTTATTTATCTTTCATTTATTCAACAGATTTATTAACCAACACAAGTTGATTAAACGTCATTATAACCTTTATTTATTCTTCATTTATTCAACAACTTTCATGTGTCAGGCACTGTATTAGGCACCAGAAATGCAGTAGTGAGTAAGACATGCAGGTCGCACCAAGAAATTTTCATTCTAGTGGTGCATAACAATTTAAGAGTAAAAGAATACTTTAACCTATGGTGGAAAAAAACTAGAACAGTAGTGGCCACTTGGGTGTTAGGAACAAGGGTTGACCAGGAAGGGGCATGAGAGAACTCTGGGATGATGAAATTTCTAAATCTTGTTAGGGGTTTAGGTTACAGAGGTATATGCATTTGTCCAAACTGTACTTCAGATTTTTGCATTTCATTGTATGTGAGGGGAAAAACCCTATGAAAAAAACAGAATAGATGTAACTTACATTATGTGAGTTATAAGGAGCAATATACTGAACATCCATGAAAACTACCACCCACCCCAAGAACTAGACGTTTTTGGTAACTTGTTCCTGCATATGTATTTTCCTTCTAGTTAGCCTCTTGCCTATGTTGCAGAGGTAACCATTGTATTAGAATTTTAGTTTAATATTTCCTTGTTTTTGATTTTTGTTTGTTTAATATATGTGTGTATGCTTAAACAATATAGTATTCAGTTTTGCTTGTTTTTGAGATTTATAAAAATGGTATTTTACAATTTACAGTCTTCTGTAACTTATGTTTTCACATGATTTATAGGATTTATCTGTGTTACATAAAATTACAGTTCATTTATTTTCACAGCTGAGGAATATATTCTGTAATGTGAATACACCTTAAATATTTACCCACTTTCCTGGTATTTTGGTTGTTTGCAGTTTTTTGGCTATTATGAAGTCAAGTGCAATGAATATTCTTATGATGAGTCTCTTGGTGCATGAGTGTCTGTAGGGTTTCTAACTAGGAGTAAAATTATAACAGTACTCGAAGTTGGTCTCTGGTAGATACCCGGAGTTCCTCAAAACCCATTCAATGAATTAATGAAATGAAAATGGTTCTCATAATGGAAGATGTTAAATGCGTTTTTTGCTGAGTTGACATATGCACATATGGTGCAAAGTAATAGTGAGTAAAACTGTTTGCCTTTAGCACAAATCAAGGCAGTGATACCAGCAATAGTTGTAATCATTATAGTATTTCTTGCCATGCACTCACAGAAAATAAAACAGTTCAAGTCACTTGTGATTTTTTTATTTTATGTAGAAATGTATAAATGCATTTTATGAAAGAATTTATTTTAATTCAGCATTTATTGAGTTCCTATTGAGTTCTGGAGTAGTTAAGTTTAAAGAGATGTGATCTCCACTTAACATCCTTTCTGCTCTAAACACATAATTATGTTACATCAAAATATTAAAAAAGGAAAACAAAACATATCCTGGATAAAAATAAAACATACCTATGGATTTTAAATGCAAAATAGTGAGTGGGATTAAACTCTCTTCCTTGCTGAGTTCCTTGCATAGAAGCAGGCACTTATGGTACTGGAGCCAGGTCCAAGATGTTACTTTTATTGCCAGTCATCACTTCCCTCTATGTCAGGTATTGAGAGGGGAACATCCTGCCAAATGTTGCCTGGTACAACAGCTTGGGATAAGCCACAAGTTTAGGAAGATGAGATGATACAGATTTTCAAACACCAAGATGGAGGAGCCAAGTATCTCCTGCCTTATTACTGGGTAGGCAATGTATCTGATACCTCCTCAGGGCAGAAATTTTAATCTGCTATTATGAGACCTAACCAGATAGCTAGGTGGAGACAACCACAAACTGTTAGACAAGGAAGGGTAATCACAGTGTGTGTGTGTGCGTGCATGCTGCACATGTGTTGGGAGTGCAGGGAGATGGGGAATGGTGAAATGAGCCTGCAAACCAAATTTTAAAATACATGAAGAAATCTAATACTAAGAAATGTGGTCAACAGAATTAAAAATTGAAATATTAATTTATTCCAGATAAAAATTAAACATTTAGTAAGTCTTTAATTGAAATGTACTATACATATGGAAAATGTGCTAATCATAAGCATATAGCTTGACAAATTTTTACAAAGCAAACATATACATGTAAACACTACTCACATCAAGAGGTAGATTATTACCAGGCCTCCCTTGTGCATCCTGTCAGTCGTCTCTGTGCCCCCACTGTAGTGGCCTTGCCAGTCTAATCATTGTCCTAAATTTTATCTCCATGTAAGAGATGTGGAAGTGAACTTGAGAGGCTCCTATGGTCAACTGATGGGGGTTCTGTTAAATGAGAGGGAATGTCAAAGGACAACTTTGAATGCATAATAGCTGAAAATTTCTTGGAATAGAAAAAAAAGACATAAACCTTCAGATTAAAAGTGTATAGTGAATTTTGATTAAGGTAAGTTTATACCAAGACTGTTGCAACAAAGTTGCAGAACATTGCTCATAAAAGGAAAAACCCTGAACTATTGGAATAACATGACACCTGAGACTGACAGTATACTTCATATTTATATCAATAGGTGTCAAAAAACAATGTGGTAATATCTTCAAAATGCTGTGGGGGGCGTGAAGAATTGCAAATAAAACTTTGAGAGTGAGGGAATGATTTGAGATGAAGGCAAAATAATTTTCAAGTCATCAACCAAAATGATGACTTAAAGGTTTCCTGAACTATACTCTCTTGGACTGAATATACAGCTACACATAGAGCAATTAACTCTAAAAGAAATTGAGGAATTAGCTGAGTGACTACAACACATTGTGCAAATGAGAAATTTTCCACATCAAAATGGATAGGAGAGGCTAAGACACACTCTTGTCATAACCCTCTACTCTCCCTCCCCTCCCCCCACCCCCCTGCTGGCACAGCACCATTTAATCAGGAGGGAACTCCCAAATCTTAGTGTCTCCCAGGGGAGCTAAAGGTTTGAACCCCACATTTAGTGACCCAACTTTTAAGACTTCCATTTGAGAGATGTTCACCCCAAACACCTAGCTCTGAAAGCCAACAATGTTTCTGGCCAGAAGACCCACAAGACTATAGCAAACAAAGAAGCAGTTGTTAGTGTGTGCAAACACTCAAAGCATCTATTCCCCTAGGGGTCAGTGCAGAGGGAGCAGATAAAAACTCCTATCTCCCAGTCTTTCCCTGAAAGGGGTCCATCTGTGAACTTTAAAATCTGCTAACTGGGGGAAGGCTTCTAATTAGCATGCATCTAGGAGCTGACTTCAATCCTCTCCAAAGATAGGGGAAGCTGACAGACACCTCCCCTGCTTCTCTCTAGCCTGCTCCAAGTCACTAGTAGCCCCCTTGAAAAATGCATGTTTGGTGCCCCAGCTTTTGCAGCTACTACCCAAGGGATGGGCCTCTGAATTGCCTGGCTCACATAGCCCGTGGGACTTGTATTCATGAGCCCCACAGCACTGTAGCAAAAAAAGTCATTGTTAATGGGCACAGGAGCACCCCTCCCCCCCCCCATCTCCAACGTGTAGCTATAGACCCTGGTCCAGCACAGAGGGAGCAAGCAAAAATGTCATCTCCCTGGAAGAGACTTAACTGTATAGTCCCCCAGCTGCTGCCTGAAGATCCAGCTTCCAGTCAGTCTGCATCTAGGCTGTGAATGTGTTCTTTGCTTTTCAATACTGATGGGTCTTGGCACACCTTCAAGAACTAAGTGGCCACTAAGAACAAAGAAAGTGGCTTGGACAGTCACAAAGGTTTGATAGACGATCAGGAGCTCAGACCAGGCTGATTGATAAGGTTCATTCCCTACACAAGACCAGTCTATCCAGACTGGGAGAAGTGGCTTCTTTATCCAATGCACAGGAACTACCAAAGAGTCAAGGAAAATGAAGCAAGAGAGGAATATATTCCAAACAGATCTTAATGAAATGGAAATAAGTGATTTACCTGATAGAGAATTCAAAATAAGTCATAAAGATGCTCATTGAGGTCAGGAGAGCGACACATGAACAAAGTGAGAATTTCAACAAACAAGTTAAAAATAGAAAAAAGTTTATCAACAGAAACCACAGGGCTGAAGAATACAATAAATGAACTGACAAGTTCAATAGAAGGATTCAATATCAGAATAGGTAAAGCAGAAGAAAGGATAAGTGAACTAGAAGACAGGGCAGTGGAATTCATCTAATTAGTGGACCAAAAGAAAAAGGAATGGAAAATACCAAAGATAGTTTAAGGGACTTATGAGAAACCATCAAGCAGAACAATACATGCATTATAGGGGTCATAGAAGGTGGAGAAAGAGAGAAATAGACTGAAAGGTTATTTAAAGAAATAATGGCTGAAAACTTCCCAAACCTGGGGAAAGAAACAGACATCCAGATCCAGGAAGACCACAGAGTACTAAATATGATGGATTTAAAGAGAACCACAGTGAGACACATTATAATTAAATTGTCAAAAGTTGAACACACGAGAATCTTAAAAGAAGCTGTAAAAAAGCAACTTATTACCTACAAGGAACCTCCATAAGGCTGTCAGCAGATTTGTTTAGCAGAAACTTTACAGGCCAGAAAGGGGTGGGATGATATATTTAGAGTGCTGAAATAAAAAAACTGCCAACCAAGAATGCTCTACCCAGCAAAGTTGTCCAGGAGAAATAAAGAGTTTTCTAGACAACCAAATGCTGAAGGAGTTCATTACCCATAGAACAGCCTTACAAGAAATGTTAAAGGGAATTCTTCAAGATGATACAAAAGAGCATTATTAGTAACGGGAAAAACATATGAAAGTATAAAACTCACTGGTGATCAGAATACACTATTGTTAGTGAGAAAATCATTTATATCTCTAGCACAAAGATTAAAAAACAGGAGTATTAAAAATAACTGTAGCTGTAACATTTTGATAATAGATATGTAATGTAAAAATATGTAAATTGTGACATCAAAAACATGAAATGGGGGAGGGGAAGTAAAATTGTAGAGCTTTGATATGTGTTTGGAGTTAAGCTGTTAGCTTATAATAGATTTTTACAAATATGATTGTAATTAAAAAATAGATTGTTATATAGATTTCATGTAAGCCTCATATAACCACAAAGTAAAAACCTATAGAATATACAGAAAAAATAAGGAAATGGGAATCAAAGCATTCCAGTACAGAAAATCATCAAATTTGAAAGTAAGAGAGCATGAGAGGAACAAAGGAATTATAAGACAGTCAGAAAAAAATAACTAAATGGCAATAGTACATCCATAGCTATTAATAATTACATGGTAAATGGACTAAATTCTCCAATGAAAACATACAGAAAGCTCAGGTGGATAAAAAGAAAAGACCCAAAAGTATGCTCTTCTAAGAGAGACTCATTTTGGCTTTCAGGACACACACACAGACTGAAAGAGAATGGATGGAAAAAGATATTCCATCAAATGGAAGCCGAAAGAAACCAAGGGAAGCTATACCAATATTAGACAAAGTAGACTTTAAGCCTATGATTGTAAAAAGAGAAGGTCATTACATAATGGTAGAGTCAATTCATTAAGAGAATGTAACATTAGTAGCTACTTAGGCCCTAAACAGAGGGGAACCTAAATATATAAAGCCTATGTTAACCAATCTGAAGGGAGAAATAGATAGCAGTACAATAATAGCAGGGAACTTAAATATCTCACTTTGAACAATGGGTCAATTATCCAGAAAGAAAGTCAATAAGGACACATTGGAATTAAGCTATGGCTAGATCAAATTAGATCATACATGATCATCTCAATAGATGTAGAGAAAGCATTTGAAAAAATTCAACATCTTTTCAAGATAAAAACTCTCAACATATTTGGCACAAAAGGGATATGCGTCATTATAATAAAGGCCATATTTGACAAGCCCACAGCTAGCATCATCTTCAGTGGTGAAAAGCTGAAAGCTTTTTCTTTAAGACCAGGAACAATGCTGTCTTTCACATTTATTCAACATAGTACTGGAAGTGCCACTCAGAGCAATTAGGCAAGAAAAAAAAATCCATCTTCTGTTGGAGTAATTCATTTGTTAAGAAGTCATGTCACCTTGTGGGATCTCTTCTGTTGTCTATAACTGCTTTGTTAGTGCTACATATTTATATTGTGTTTCCTCAGGATGTAAACTTCAGTTTTATGTTCCTTGTCCACAAGAAGTTTGTAATCTTAATGTCTCACTGTGCTTTGTGTATAAGTAGTAAACAATATTAGTTCAGTTAATGGATTTGACTGTTACTGCTGTCAATGAAGACTTCTTTATATATGAAGGATACCTTGTCAATATAATGTTCATTTGTAACTATTGTTTTCTCTCACAGGCAAAATGTTCTGAAAAAGACTCTGCATGGGGAATGGCTTGCCTTACAATGACAGAAATGGAAGGAACATCCACATCTCCTATACATCAGAATGGTGATATTCCTGGAAATGCTAATTCTGTGAAGCAAATAGATCCGGTACTACAGGTGTATCTTTATCATTCCCTTGAGAAAGCTGAGGGAGACTGCCTGAGGTTTCCAACTGGGGAGTATGTTGCGGAAGAGATCTGTATTGCTGCTTCTAAAGCTTGTGGTAAATATTAAAAAGGCTTTTTTTCCCTTATTATTAACAGAATGTTGCTTTAATTATGCTATTCTAATGCAATGTCAATGTATAGTATATATTTTTTAAATGCTTGTATGTCTGACAGTTGTGTTTTCACATTCATAAAAGATGAAAACATCACTAGAGTAGAATTTAAGGTAAATCTTCCTTGGGCTAGTCCTATAGACTAAATGTTTGTGTTCTTGCAAAAATTCATGTTGAAACCTATTCCCCTAGTGAGAGTTGGAGGTGGGGCCTTCAGGAGGTGATGAGGTCGTGACATGGATCTGTCGTCAGTGGCATTAATATTCTTATATAAGAGCCCCCTGAGAGTGTCTTTGCCCCTTCAACCATGTGAGAGGACATAGTGAGAAGATGAATCAGATGATAAACTATCTATGAACGAGGAAGTAGATCTTCGTTAGACACTGAATCTGCTGGTGCCTGATATTTATACTTCCCAGCCTCCAGAAGTGTGAGAAATTTCTATTGTTTATAAGTCACTTTGTCTGTGGTATTTTTGTTATAGTATTCTGAATGGACTAAGACAAAAATTGGTACTGAGAAGTGTGGGGCTGCTATAACACATACCTAAAAATGTAGAAATGGCTTTAGAACTGGGTAATGAGTAATGGAGAAGAGTTTTGAGGTACATGCTAGAAAAAGCCTTCTTTATTGTGAATGGACCTTTAAAGGTGATTCGGGTGAGGACTCAGAAAGAGAAGAGAAGAGCTGCAGAGAAAACCGCAGTCTTAGAGAATACCTAAGTAATCTTGGTCAGAGTTAATATGTATTCTTGAACCGTAGTAATCTTGAACAGTAGTAATATGTATAATAAAGGCCATTCTGATGAGGTCTTTGATGGAAATGAAGAATGTGTTACTGGAAACTGGAGGAAAAGTGATCCTTGTTATAGTGATGTTGACCTTAAAAAACAAAAAAGCCAGTTATTTTACCAGCAGAATGAGTTTATTAAGGAATATCAGATGAATTGTAATTCAGGACAAGCAAACTATAGTTAACCATAGGCAACTCCAGATAAGAG
Source organism: Smutsia gigantea (assembly GCA_032199065.1). Taxonomy (NCBI): domain Eukaryota; kingdom Metazoa; phylum Chordata; class Mammalia; order Pholidota; family Manidae; genus Smutsia; species Smutsia gigantea. The sequence goes on along the minus strand of JAVSCE010010630.1, from coordinate 189,131 downwards.
AGGAACAGAGCTTGCTTTTATAGGGAAAAGGAGGAGCAGTTTTGCTTACTTCTTACTGGCTGGGCTGTTGCTGGGCAAGAAAATCTTCTTTCCTCTTGCTAGTATATATAAAGTAAGCTACTTCTTTTTGGGGATTGTGAGGCTTGCTTCGTAGTGGGAGTGGTAGTGTGAGAGAGCTTCCTGACTCCATTTTAAAGTGGTTTACTTATTTTAACAGTGGCAAAGAACTTCTGTGAATTGTGTTCATGTTTTAAGTGTTATATGGAAGGCAGAACTTGTGAGCAATGAAATTGGGTATTTAAGCAAACTGTTGGAAAGTGAGGCCTGACTCCTCCTAACTGCTTATAGTAAAATGTGAAAAGAGAGAAATGACTTGCAGAAGGAACTGTTAAGCAAAAATGAAGCAGAATTTAAAGATTTTGAAAATTCTCAGCCTATTCATATAAAAAATGAGAACATGTGGTCAAAAGAGAATGAACACTAAGGTTGTGACCAAGTGACCATTTGATAAGATTATTATGGATCAGCCATCTCAACAAATGCCAGGAGCTGTTACACCCTAAGATAATGGAAGAATGACCACAAAGGCAAGTCAGAAATCATCAAGGCTGCCCCTCCTATCACGGGCCCACAGTGCAAGGGCCACTGGGAGAAGAGCAGTTTCAAAGGAGGAGTTGCCAGAGCTTGGAGACCTCCTGCCTCTTTCTTGGTGCTGCCTCACGTTGAGGACTCTCCTGGTACATCGTGGGTGTTGAGCTTCTTGGCTGCCTCAGGTATGGCACCGGCAGTCTCTGATGCAGCAGCTGTCCCTCTGTAGGATTCAGGCAGCAAACTTTAGTAGAGTAAGCTGTTTCCTCCAGGGAAAGTACACAGGCCAAGGGGGTATGGCTGCTACCACTTAGATTTCAAGGGGTGTAGCCATCCAGATTCATGGGGGCATGACTGCTGGGAGCCTCGAGGGCCCAACCTCTGCATGAAAAAGCTGCCGGGGCAGAACACTGCTCAAGTGTGTCCTGTAGGCAGGACCTCTGCCCCAGTGGGCCAGGAGGGCACAGCATCAAGTCAAAGAGAATTACTCTTGAACCTCAAGGTTTAATGGAATTTGCCCTGTTGGATTTTAGACTTCTTTGAGACCTGTCATTCCTTTCTGATTTTTCTCTCTCTCCATTTTGGAATGGAAATGTCTGTCCTATGCCTGTCCCACCATTGTATTTGGAAGCACATAACTTGTTTGATTTCACAAATTCGTAACTGGAGAGTTATTTGCGTCAGGAAGCAGAATTGTATCTTGGGTCTCCAGCTGTGTTTTTTCTTTTCTTTTTTTTTTAAATTTTTTCTTAAGGTATTATTGATATACACTCTTTTTTTTATGTTTTTTATTTTTTTTAATTTTTTTAAGGTATTATTGATATACACTCTTATTAGGTTGCACATGAAAAAACAATTTGGTTACTCCATTTACCCATATTATCAAGTCCCTACCCATACCCCAATGCAGTCACTGCCCATCAGTGTAGTAAGATGCCACAGATTCACTATTTGCCTTCTCTGTGCTAAACTGTTTTCCCCATGATCCCCCACACCATGTGTAATAAACATAATACCCCACAATCCCCTTCTCCCTTCCTCCCCACCCGCCCTCCCACACCCTCCCCTTTGGTAACCACTAGTCCCTTCTTGGAGTATCTGAGTCTGCTTCTATTTTGTTCCTTCAGTTTTGCTTCGTTGTTATACTCCACAAATGAGGAAAATTATTTGGCACTTGTCTTCCTCTGCCCGGCTTATTTCACTGAGCATAATATCCTCCAGCTCCATCCATGTTGTTGCAAATGGTAGTATTTGTTTCTTTCTTATGATTGAATAGTATTCCATTGTGTATATATACCACATCTTCTTTCTCCATGCATCTACTGATGGACACTTAGACTGCTTCCATATCTTGGCTATTGTAAAAACTGCTGCAATAAACATACGGGTGCATATGTCTTTTTGAATCTGAGAAGTTGTATTCTTTGGGTAAATTCCAAGGAGTGGGATTCCTGGGTCCAACGGTATTTGTATTTTTAGTTTTTTGAGGAACCTCCATATTGCTTTCCACAATGGTTGAACTAGCTTACATTCCCACCAGTAGTGTAGGAGGGTTCCCCTTTCTCTGCATCATTGCCAGCATTTATTGCTCTTAGTCTTTTGGATACTGGCCATCCTTATTGGTGTGAAGTGAAATCTCATTGTGGTTTTAATTTGCATTTCCCTGATGATTAGTGATGTGGAGCATCTTTTCATGTGTCCATTAGCCACCTGAATTTCTTCTTTGGAGAACTGTCTCTTCATATCCTCTGCCCATTTTTTAATAGGGTTATTTGCTTTTTGGGTGTGGAGGCATGTGAGTTCTTTATATATTTTGGATGTTAACCCCTTGTCAGATATGTCATTTACAAATATATTCTCCCATACTGTAGGATGCCTTTTTGTTCTGCTGATGCTGTCCTTCGCCATACAGAAACTTTTTAGTTTGAAGTAGTCCCATGAGTTCATTTTTGCTTTTGTATCCCTTGCTCGAGGAGATGCGTTCAGGAAGAAGTTGCTCATGCTTATATTCAGGAGATTTTTACCTATGTTGTCTTCTAAGGGTTTTATGGTTTCATGACTTACATTCAGGTCTTTGATCCATTTCAAGTTTACTTTTGAGTATGGGGTTAAACAATAATCCAGTTTCATTCTCTTGCATGTAGCTGTCCAGTTTTGCCAACACCAATTGTTGAAGAGGCTGTCATTTCCCCATTGTATGTCCACGGATCCTTTATCATATATTAATTGACTGTATATGGTTGAGTTTATATCAGGGCTCTCTAGTCTGTTCCATTGGTCTATGGGTCTGTTCTTGTGCCAGTACCAAATTGTCTTGATTACTGTGGCTTTGTAGTAGAGCTTGAAGTTGGGGAGCATAATCCCCCCAGCTTTATTCTTCCTTCTCAGGATACCTTTGGCAATTCGGGGTCTTTTGTGGTTCCATATGAATTTTAGAATGTTTTTCAATAATTTGTTGAAGAATGCTGTTGGTATTTTGATAGGAATTGCATTGAATCTGTAGATTGCTTTATGCAGCATGGCCATTTTGACAATATTAATTCTTCCTATCCATGAGCACAGGATGTGGTTCCATTTATTGGTATCTTCTTTAATTTCTCTTAGGAGTGTCTTGTAGTTTTCAGAGTACAGGTCTTTCACTTCCTTGGTTAGGTTTATTCCTAGGTATTATTCATTTTGATGCAACTGTGAATGGAATTGTTTTCCTGATTTCTCTTTCTGCTAGTTCATTGCTAGTGTATAGGAATGCCACAGATTTCTGCATGTTAATTTTGTATCCTGCAACTTTGCTGAATTCAGATATTAGATCTAGTAGTTTTGGAGTTTATTCTTTAGGGTTTTTTATGTACAATATCATGTCACCTGCAAACAAGGACAGTTTAACTTCTTCCTTGCCAATTTGGATGCCTTTTATTTCTTTGTGCTGCCTGATTGCCATGCATAGGACCTCCAGTACTATATTGAATAGAGTGGGGAGAGTGGGCATCCTTGTCTTGTTCCTGATCTTAAAGGAAAAACTTTCAGCTTCTTGCTGTTAAGTATAATGTTAGCTGTGGGTTTGTCATATATGGCATTTATTTTGTTGAGGTACTTGCTCTCTATACCCATTTTGTTGAGAGTTTTTATCATGAATGGATGTTGAATTTTGTCAAATGCTTTTTCAGTATCTATGGAGATGATCATGTGGTTTTTGTCCTTTTTGTTGATGTGGTGGATGATATTGATGGATTTTTGAATGTTGTACCATCATTGCATCCTTGGAATAAATCCTACTTGATCATGCTGGATGATCTTTTTGATGTATTTTTGAATTCAGTTTGCTAATACTTTGTTGAGTATTTTTGCATGTATGTTCATCAGGGATATTGTTCTGTAATTTTCTTTTTTTGTGGTCTTTGCCTGATTTTGGTATTACAGTGATGCTGGCCTTATAGAATGAGATTGTAATTATACACTCTTCTTCTACTCTTTGGAAAACCTTAAGGAGGATGGGTATTACGTCTTCACTAAATGTTTGATAAAATTCAGCAGTGAAGCCATCTGGTCCCGGAATTTTGTTCTTAGGTAGGTTTTTGATTACCAATTCAATTTCATTCTTGGTAATTGGTCTGTTCAGATTTTCTGTTTCTTTTTCGGTCAGCCTTGGGAGGTTGTATTTTTCTAGAAAGTTGTCCTTTTCTTCTAGTTTATGCAGTTTGTTAGTATATAATTTTTCATAGTATTCTCTCATAATTCTTTGTATTTCTATAGTGATTTTTCCTTTCTCATTTCTGATTTTGTTTATGTGAGTAGACTGTCTTTTTTTCTTGATAAGTCTGGCTAAGGGTTTATCTGTTTTGTTTATTTACTCGATGAACCAGCTCTTTCACTGATGCTTTCTGTTGTTTTATTCTTCTTGATTTTATTTATTTCTGCTCTAATCTTTATTATGTCCCTCCTTCTACTGACTTTGTGCTTCATTTGTTCTTCTATTTGTAATTTCATTAATTGTGAGTTTAGACTGCTCATATGGGATTGCTCTTCTTTCCTGAGGTAGGCCTCTATTGCAATATACTTTCATCTTAGCACTCCCTTCATTGCTTCCCACAGATTCTGTGGTGTTGAATTATTGTTGCTATTTGCCTCCATATATTGCTTGATCTCTGTTTTTATTTGGGCATTGATCCATTGGTTATTTAGGAGCATGTTGTGAAGCCTCCATGTATTTGTTGGATTTTTCTTTTTCTTTGTGTAATTTATTTCTATTTTCATACCTTTGTGGTCTGAGAAACTGGTTGGTACAATTTCAATCTTTTTGCATTTACCGAGGCTCTTTTTGTGGCCTAGTATATGATCTAGTCTTGAATATGTTCCATGTGCACTTGAGAAGAATGTGTATTCTGAAGCTTTTGGGTGTAGAGTTCTGTAGATGTCTGTTAGGGCCATATGTTCTAATGTGTTGTTCAGTGCCTATGTCTCATTACTTCTTTTCTGTCTGGTTGATCTGTCCTTCAGAGTGAGTGGAATGTTGAAGTCTCCTAGAATGAATGCATTGCATTGTATTTCCCCTTTTAATTCTGTTAGTATTTGTTTCATATATGTAGGTGATCCTATGTTGGGTACATAGATATTTATAATAGTTATATCCTCTTGTTGGACTGACCCTTTTATCATGATGTAATTTCCTTCTTTGTCTCTTGTGACTTTCTTTGTTTTGAAGTCTATTTTGTCTGATCCAAGTACTGCAACTCCTGCTTTTTTCTCACTATTAGTTGCATGAAATATCTTTTTCCATCCCTTCACTTTTAGTCAGTGTATGTCTTTGGGTTTAAAGTGAGTCTCTTGTAGGCAGCATATAGATGGGTCTTTCTTTTTTATCCATTCAATGAGTCTGTCTCTTTTGATTGGTGCATTCAGTCCATTTAAATTCAGGGTGATTATTGATAGGTATGTACTTATTGCCATTGCAGGCTTTAGATTTGTGGTTACCAAGGGTTCAAGGTTAACTTCCTTACTACCTAAGAGTCTAACTTAACTCACTTTATATGCTATTATAAACACTGCCTGAAGGTTCTTTTTTTCTCATCCTTTTCTTCCTCTTCCATTCTTTATATATTGGATATATTATTCTGTACTCTTTGTCTATCCATTGATTGACTTTGGGGATAGTGTATTTAATTTTGCATTTGCTTTGTAATTAGCTGTTCTGCTTTCTTTACTGTGGTTTTTTTTTTTACCTCTGGTGACAGCTATTAAACTTAGGAACACTTCCCTCTATAGCAGTCCCTCCAAAATACAGTTAAGAGATGGTTAGTGGGAGGTAAATTCACTCAGACTCTGCTTTTCTGGAAATTGTTTAATCCCTCCTTCAAATTTAAATGATAATCTTGCCAGATAAAGTAATGTTCCTTGGAGGCCCTTCTACTTCATTGCATTAAATACATCATGTCACTCCCTTCTGGACTGTAAGGTTTCTGCTGAGAAGTCTGATGATAGCCTGATGGGCTTTCCTTTGTATGTGATCTTATTTCTATCTCTGGCTGCTTTTAATAGTCTGTCCTTATCCTTGAACTTTGCCATTTTAATTACTGTATGTCTTGATGTTGTCTTCCTTGGGTCCCTTGTGTTGGGAGATCTGTGCATCTCCATGGCCTGAGAGACTATCTCCTTACCCAGATTGGGGAATTTTTCAGCAATTACCTCCTCAAAGACACTTTCTATCCCTTTTTCTCTCTCTTCTTCTTCTGGTACCCCTATAATGCGAATATTGTTCCATTTGGATTGGTCCACACTTCACTCAATATTCTTTCATTCTTAGAGAGCCTTTTATCTCTCTCTGCTTCAGCTTCTCTGTACTCCTGTTCTCTGATTTCTATTTCATTTATCGTCTCCTCCACCATATCTAATCTGCTTTTAATACCCTCTATTGTGGTCTTGAACGATTGGATCTCCGACCAGAATTCAATCCAGAGTTCTTGAATATTTTTCTCTATCTCCATGAGCATATTAATGATTTTTATTTTGAAGTCCCTTTCAGGAAGAATCATAAGGTCAATGTCATTTAAATCTTTCTCAGGAGTTGTATTAATAATTTTACTCTGAACCAGTTTCCTTTGGCATTTCATATTTGTGTATGGCACCCTGTAGTGCCCAGAAGCTCTACTCTCTGGAGCTGCTCAGCCCCTGAAGCAATGTTGGGGTTTGCAGTGGAGTGGTATTGATGCCTTGGGGGAGGAAAGAGCTGTTTCCTGCTTCCCGGCTGCTATGCCTGTCTCCACTGCCTGAACCAGTGGGCCAAGCACACAGGTATAAGCCTCTATGCTTTGCGTTTATAGTTGCTATTGACAGGTATTTTCTCTGGCTGGCCTAATGCCAGGGTAAGGTTTGCTGGTTTGCAAGCCAGGTGGAGCTGGCCTGGAGAAAGGCTCAGTGGGCTGCATATCACAGAGGGGGTCCTTGGAGCTGTGTACCCAGCCAGGGAGCTGGAGTGCCTGAAGATCGTGAAAGCTCCCAACCTGCTGGGCAGAGTGCACCCGGACAATTTTGTCTGCCTGTCCTTTCTCCTGAGCAGTAAGCTCTGTGCAATCCTTGCCTCTTTAGCAGTCCTCTTGCTGTTAGGAAGTCTCTCAGACTGCCCACCTTTCTTTTGTCCCAAAACAGCCAGATATGGATCCCTGCTATCAACAAGCCTCTGCAGTCTCAGCCTTTCCAGGAATTCTGTCTGTCTTCACTCTCCAACACCCTAATCATGAGAGTACCGTGCCGGCACCATGAAATGTAGGTTTGTGCTCCCAGAGCAGATCTCTGGAGTTAGGTATTCAGCAATACGAGGCCTCCACTCCCTCCCTGCTCCGTTTTTCTTTCTCCCACCGGTGAGATGGTGTGGGGGAAGGGCTTTGGCCCTGCTGGGCCACGGCTTTGGTACATTACCCTGTTCTGTGACGTTTTTTCTTATCTCCAGGTCTATGCAGTTTGGCACAGTTCTCTTTTCCTCTTTCCAGGATTAGTTGTATTAGTTATATTTTTGTATTATATTCGGTTTTAGGAGGAAGCCTTTGTCTCACCTCTCATGCCGCCATCTTTAATCCCATCCCCTCTGTTTTTTTCTTAAAGTATCATTGATATAAAATCTTATGAAAGTTTCACATGAGCAACATTGGGGTTCAGCATTCTTCCATATTATCAAGTCCCCACACCCCACTGCCCCATTGCAGTCACTGTCTGTCAGTGTAGTAAGATGCTATAAAGTCATTACTTGTCTTCTCTGTGATGTACTGCCTTCCCCGTGACCTTCTGCGATTCCCAATTATAGTGCCTCTTGATCCCCTCTTCGCTCCCCACCTATCCTTCCCTACCCCTTCCCTTTGGTAATCACTAGTCCCTTCCTGGAGTCTGTGAGTCTGCTGCTGTTTTGTTTCTTCAGTTTTGCTTTGTGTTTATACTCTGCAAATGAGTTAAGACATTTGGTACTTGTCTTTTTCCACCGGGCTTATTTCACTGAGCATAATACCCTCTAGCTCCATCCATGCTGTTGCAAATGGTAGGATTTATTTTCTTCTTATGGCCAAATAATATTCCATTGGGTATATGTACCACATCTTCTTTATCCATTCATCTACCATTGGACACTTAGGTTGCTTCCATATCTTTGCTATTGTAAATAGTGCTGCAATAAGCATAGGGATGCATATGTATTTTTGAATCCTGGATATTGTTTCCTTCGGGTAAATTCCTAGGAGTGGAATTTCTGGGTCAAATGATATTTCTATTTTTAGTTTTTTTGAGGAACCTCCATAATGTTTTCCCCAATGGTTGAACTAATTTACATTTCCACCAGCAGTGTAGGAGGGCTCCCCTTTTTCCACATCCTCGCCAGTATTTGTCGTTCCTTGTCTTTGGATATTGCCCATCCGAACTGGTGTGAGGTGATATCTCGTTGTTTTAATTTGCATTTCCCTGGCGATTAGTAATGTTGAGCATCTTTTCGTATATCTGTGGGCCATTCAAATTTCTTCTTTGGAGAAGTGTCTGTTCAGATCCTCTGCCCATTTTTTAATCACGTTAATTGTTTTTTAGGTGTTGAGGGGTGTGAGTTCTTTATATATTTCAGATGTAAAACCCTTATTGTATAAGTCATTTATGAATATATTCTCCCATATTGTACGATCCCTTTTTGTTAGGCTGATGGTGTCCTTTCCTGTACAGAAGCTTTTTAGTTTGATGTAGTCCCATTTGTTCATTTTTGTTTTTGTTTCCCTTGCCCAAGGAGATGTGTTCAGGAAAAAGTTGACCATGTGTATATTCCAGATTTTTACCTGTGTTTTCTTCTATGAGTTCTATGGTTTAATGACTTAAATTTGGTCTTTGATCCATTTCAAGTTTACTTTTGTATATGGAGTTAGACAATAATCCAGTTTTATTCTCTTACATATAGTTGTCCAGTTTGCCAATACCATTTGTTGAAGAGGCTTTCATTTCCCCATTTTATATCCATTGCTCCTTTATCATATATTAATTTGCCATATATGTGTGGGTTTATATCTGGGTTCTTTATTGTGTTCCATTAATCTGTGGGTCTGTTCTTGTGCCAGTACCAAATTGTCTTAATCTGTGGCTTTGTAGTAGAGCCTGAAGTTAGGCAGCGTAATCCCCCAACTTTGTTCTTTCTTCTCAGGATTGCTTTGTCTATTTTGGGTTTTTTCTGGTTCCATATGAATTTTAGAACTATTTGTTCTAGTTCATTGAAGAATGGTGTTTGTATTTTAAAAGGGAGTCCATTGAATCTGTAGACTCCTTTAAGTAGGATGGTCAGTTTGACAATATTAATTCTTCCTATCAGTGAGCATGGGATGTATTTCCATTTATTCGTGTCTATTTTAATTTCTTTCATGTGTATCTTACTGTTTTCAGTGTATAGGTCTTTCACTTCCTTGGTTAGGTTTATTCCTAGGTATTTTATTCCTTTTGATGCACTTGTGAATGGAGTTATTTTCCTGAGTTCTCTTTCTCTAATTAATTGTTAGTGTATAGGAGTGCAACAGATTTCTGCATATTAATTTTGTATTCTGCAAGTTTGCTGAATTTAGTTATTCTAGTGATTTTTTTGGTGGAGTCTTTAGGGTTTTCTTTGTACAATATCATGTCATCTGCAAACAGTAAAAGTTTAACATCTTCCTTACCAATCTGGATGCCTTTTCTTTCTTTGTGTTGTCTGATTGCTGTGGCTAGGAGCTATGTTGGAAAAAAGTAGGGAGAGTGGGCATCCTTGTCTTGTTCCTGATCTTAGAGGAGTAACTTTCAGCTTTTTGCTGTTAAGTATGATATTGGCTGTGTGTTTGTCATATATGGCCATTATTATGTTGAGGTAGTTACCCTCTATACCCATTTAGTTGAGTTTTTCTCATGAATGGATGTTGAGTTTTGTCAAATGATTTTTCAGTGTCTTTTTGTTGATGTAGTGTGTGATATTGATTGATTTTCGAATATTGTACTATCCTTGCAGCCCTGGAACAAATCCCTGTTGGTTGGGGTGGATGATGTTTTTGAAGTGTTTTTGAATTCAGTTTGCTAGTATTTTGTTAAGTATTTTTGCATCTATGTTCATCAGGGATACTGGTCTGTAGTATTCTTTATTTTTGGTGTCTCTCTCTGGTTTTGGTATTAGAGTGATGCTGGCATCATAAAATGAATTTGGAGGCATTTCCTCTTCTTTTACTTTTTGGAAAACTTTAAGGAGGATTGGTATTAGATCTTCTTTAAATGTTTGATAAAATTCAACCTTGAAGCCATCTGGTACAGGCATTTTGTTTTTAGGTAGTTTTTTGATTACCAATTTGATTTCATTGCTGGTAATTGGTCTGTTCAGATTTTCTTTCTTCCTGTGTCTATCTTGGAAGGTTGTATTTTTCTAGAAAGTTGTCCATTTCTTCTAAGTTATCCAATTTGCTAGCATATAATATCTCATAGTGTTCTCTAATAATTCTTTGTATTTTTGTGGTGTCCATAGTGATTTTTTCATTCTCATTTTTGCTTCTGTTTATGTGTGTACACTCTTTTTTTCTTGATAAGTCAGGCTTAGTGTTTACCATTTTGTTTATTTTCTGGAAGAACCAGCTCCTGTTTTCATTGGTTCTTTCTATTGTTTTATTCTTCTCAATTTTATTTATTTCTGCTGTGAACTTTATTATGTCCCTCCTTTTACTGACTTTGGGCCACATTTGTTCTTCTTTTTCTAGTTCATTAATTGTGTGTTTAAACTGTTCATTTGGGATTGATCTTGTTTCTTGAGGTAAGCCTGTATTTCCATATACTTTCCTCTTAGAACTGCCTTTGGTGTGTCCCACAGATTTTGTACTGTTGAATTGTTGTTTTCATTTGTCTCCATATAGTGCTTCATCTCTGTTTTAATTTGGTCACTGATCCATTGATTATTTAGGAGCATGTTGTTAAGCCTCCATGTGTTTGTGGGCTGTTTTGTTTTCTTTGCATAATTTATTTCTAGGTTCATACCTGTTTGGTATGAGAACCTGGTTGGCAAAATTTCAATCTTTTTGAATTTTCGAAGGCTCTTTTGGTGGCCTGGTGTGTGATCTTTTCTGGAAAATTTTCCATGTACACTTGAGAAGAATGTGTGTCCTGCTACTTTTGGGTGGAGTGTTCTGTAGATATCTGCCAGGTCCATCTGTTATGATGTGTTGTTCAGTGCCTCTGCCTCCTTACTTATGTTAAGTCTGGTTTATCTGTCTTTTGGTGAGTGGTGTGTAGAAGTCTCCTAAGATGAGTGTGTTGCATTCTATTTCCCCCTTTAATTCTGTTAGTATTTGTTTCACATATTTAGGTGCTGCCATATTGGGTGCATAGATATTTACAATGGTTATGTCCTCTTGTGGACTGACCCCTTTATCCTTATGTAATGTTCTTCTTTGGCTCTTGTTACTTTTTAAGTTTTAAAATCAATTTCGTCTGGTAGAAGTACTGCTACTCCTGTTTTTTTTCCTCCCTGTTGTTGGCCTGAAATATCTTTTTCTATCCCTTCACACTGTTTCTGTAGGTCTTTTGGTCTGAAATGAGTCTCTAATAGGTAGCATATAGATGGGTCTTGTTTCCTTCTGTTCTGCCACTCTATGTCTTTTGATTGGTGTGTTCAGTCCATTTACATTTAGGCTGATTATTGATAGATATGTACTTATTTCTATTGTAGGCTTTAGATTGTGGTTACCAAAGGTTCAAGGATAGCTTCCTTACTATCTAACAGTCTATCTTAAATCACTTACTATTCTATTTGAAACACAATGTAATGGTTCTTTTTTTTCCTTCCACTTCTTCTTCTTCCTCCCCCCCTCTTTGTATGTTAGGTGTCATATTCTGCACTCTGTGTATCCCTTGAACTAACTTTGTGAATAGTTGACTTAATTTTATATTTGCTTAGTAATTAATTGGTCTACTACCTTTACTGTGGGTTTACTTTCTCTGGTGACAGCTATTTAGCCTTACAAGGCCTTTCATCTAGAGCAGTTACTTAAAATATCTTGTAGAGATGTTTTGGTGGTGGTGAATTCCTTCAACTTTTGCTTCTATGGAAATTATTTAATTCATGCTTTATATTTAAATGATAATCCTGCCGGGTAGAGTATTCTTGGTTGGAGGTCATTCTGTTTCCTTACGTTAAATATATTGTGCCACTCCCTTCTGGCCTGTAAGGTTTCTGCTGAGAAGTTTCCTGATAGCCTGATGGAGTTTCCTTTATAGGTGGTCACTTTTCTCTGGTTGTTTTCAATACTCTCTTCTTGTCCTTGATCTTTGTCATTTTAATTTTTATATGTCTTAGTGTCGTTTTCCTAGAGTTCCTTGTGTTGGGAGATTTGTGCACTTCCATGACCTTAGTGCCTATGTCCTTCCCCAGATTGGGGGATTTTTCAGCAATTATTTCTCAAAGAGACTTTCTGTCCCTTTGTCTCTCTCTTCTTCTTCTGGTACCCTATAATGCAAATATTGTTATGTTTGGATTGGTCAAACAGCTGTCTTAATATTCTTTCATTCCTAGAGATCCTTTTTTCTCTTTGTGCCTCAGCTTCTTTTGTCTTCCTGTTCTCTTATTCCTATTTCATTTACTGTGTCCTCTACCTCATCTAATCTTTTAAATTCCTCCATTGTGTGTTTCATTTCTGATACTCTGTTTTTCAAAGTTTATCTCTCTTTGTTGAAGCCCTCCCTTAGCTCTTGAATATTTTTTAGTATGTCCCTGACCATGTTTATGACTTTATATTACTTATAGGTATTACATAAGTGCCGCTAGTCAGATCAGAAAGTTCCCTTCTCTTTCTTTCTTTTTTTTTTAGTTTATTTTGGTATCATTAATCTACAGTTACATGTGCAATATTACGGTTATTAAAGTACCCACTTCATCAGGTCTCCCGTAAGCGTAGTGAGATTCTATAGAGTCACTACTTGTCTTCTCTGAGTTATATAGCCCTCCCCGCACCCCCCCCAACATTATGTCTGCTAATTGTAATGCCCCTTTTCCCCCTTGTCCCTCCCTTCCCGCCCATCCTCCCCAGTCCCTTTCCCTTTGGTAACTATTAGTCCATTCTTGGGTTCTGTGAGTCTGCTGCTCTTTTGTTCTTTCAGTTTTTTTCTTTGCTCTTATGCTCCACATATGAGTGAAATCATTTGATACTTGTCTTTTTCCAGTTGGCTTATTTCACTGAGCATAATACCCTCTAGCTCCATCCATGTTGTTGCAAATGGTAGGATTTGTTTTCTTCTAATGGCTGAATAATATTCCATTGTGTATATGTACCACTTCTTCTTTATCCATTCATCTACTGATGGACACTTAGGTTGCTTCCATTTCTTGGCTATTGTAAATAGTGCTGTGATAAACATAGGGGTGCATCTGTCTTTTTCAAACTGGGCTGCTGCATTCTTAGGGTAAATTCCTAGGAGTGGAATTCCTGGGTCAAATGGTATTTCTATTTTGAGTTTTTTGAGGAACCTCCATACTGCTTTCCACAATGGTTGAACTAATTTGCATTCCCACCAGCAGTGTAGGACGGTTCCCTTTTCTCCACATCCTCGCCAACATTTGTTGTTTGTGTTTTGGATGTTGGCTATCCTCACTGGTGTGAGGTGGTATTTCATTGTGGTTTTAATCTGCATTTCTCTGATGATTAGCGATGTGGAGCATCTTTTCATGTTCTTGTGGGCCATCTGAATTTCTTCTTTGTTGAAGTGTCTATTCTGTCCTCTGCCCATTTCTTAATTGGATTATTTGCTTTTTGTTTGTTAAGGTGTGTGAGTTCTTTATATATTTTGGATGCCAACACCTTATCAGATACATCATTTATGAATATATTCTGCCATACTGTAGGATGTCTTCTTGTTCTACTGATGGTGTCCTTTGCTGTACAGAAGCTTTTCAGCTTTATATAGTCCCACTTGTTCATTATTGCTTTTGTTTCCCTTGTCTGGGGAGATATGTTCTTTATTTCTCTCCCTTCCTATTCTTCCTCCTCTGTTCTTTATATCCTAGGTGTTTTATTCTTTGCCTTTAGTTAGTATTTGGATGGTGTGCTTTCTTTCCTATGATTTAATTTTCTCTGGTAACATCTTTTTTGCCTTAGGAGTGCTTCCATGTAGAGCAGTCCCTTTAAGATATCCTGTATAGGTGGCTTATGGGAGGCAAATTCCCTCAGCTTTCGATTGTCTGGGAATTGTTTAATCCCTCCCTCAAATTTAAATGATAATCATGCTGGATACAATATTCTTGGTTCGGGGTCTTTCTGTTTTATTACGTTTAATATATCATGCCATGCTCTTCTGGCCTGTAAGGTTTCTGTTGAGAAGTCTGATGTTAGTCTGATGGGTTTTCCTTTGTAGGTGATCTTTTTTCTCTCTCTAGCTGCCTTTAATACTCTGTCCTTATCTTTGATCTTTGCCATCTTACTTATTATATGTGTTGGTGTTGTCTTCCTTGGGTCCCTTGTGTTGGGAGGTCTGTACATCTCCATGGCTTGAGAGAGTCTTTCCTTCCCCAGCTTGGGGAAGTTTTCAGCAATTATTTCTTCAAAGTCACTTTCTATCCGTTTTTCTCTCTTCTTCTTCTTCTGGTACTCCTATAATGCAAATATTGTTCCGTTTGGATTGGTCACAGAGTTCTCTTAATATTCTTTCATTCCTAGAGATCCTTTTTTCTCTCTCTGCCTCAGCTTCTCTGTATTCCTGTTCTCTGATTTCTATTCCATTAACAGTCTCTTGCATCTCGTCCAGTCTGCTGCTACGCCCGTCAATCACTTGTCTCATTTCTGCATTGTCTTTCCTCACTTCCCTCACTTCCTCCCTGAGCTTTTGCATATTTCTCTGTAGATCCATCAGTATGGTTATGACTTTTATTCTGAATTTTTTTTTCAGGAAGATTGTGCATGTCCATCCCATCAGTGTCCCTCTCTGGGGTTGTCTGGCTAAGCTTTGTTTGTACCATATTCCTCTGTCTTTTTATGGTGATAGAAGTGGTCGCTGGTAGGTGCCACGTGTGTCAGCTGGGCTATTTAAGACTTAAAAAAAAATGCCCACCAGGCGTAGATTCTATGAAGATGGTGTAGGTGGCACTGTTGCTCTACTCTTCCATTCGCCGGACCCTTTGTGGCATCGGTCAAGGGGGGAACGAATGGGAAGGTGCTGATCTCTGTGGGAAGCCTCGGCGCAACTCCTTTGTCCGGTCGCCAGCCAAGGCGTCCGAAATTCCCCAGGACTCCCAGCCTGCTGGGCTGATTGCGTTAGGACGATTTTGTCCCGCTGTTGGGCCCTTGTCTCTTTAAGACTTTTAAAAAAGCACTTGCTTTTCTTTTGTCCTGGGGAGCCGGCTGAGAGGACCCAGCTGCGCCGTCCCTCTCAGATCCTGCCCCTCTGTCTCTCCAATCTCCGATACACCACATGATGTGTGTCAGCACTCCCAGCACAGATCACCAGGGCTTGTTATTTGGCGTGCCCGTGCCTCCACTCCCTCCCCGCTCCGAATCTTTTCCTCCCACCAGTGCGCTGGGGTGGGGGAGTCCTCAGGTTCCCCCAGGTTGGTGCCCTATATCCCACCCCCTCCATGAGGTGTTGAGTCCCCTCAGGTGCAGCTCTGGCCTGGCTGTTGTACTGAATCTTCTGGTCTCTCTTTTAGGAATAGTTGTATTTGTTGTATTTTCATGGTTTTGGGAGATTTCCGCCACCCTGCTCATGCTGCCATCTTCCCAGAATCCCCCCTTTTGATCTCCCTTCTCTTTCTAGTTTAAGTATTTTTTAAGCCATAATGAATTTGATTTTCTCACACTTTTTGTGTATATATTGAGAGTATAATGTGTTTTTTTCCCGTTATTACATTGTTTATTTTTATATGTTGAACCACCCTTTTGTTCCTGGGATAAATTCCCCCTGGCCATGGTATATTAATATTTTGCTGGATGTGGTTTGCTACTGTTTTGTTGAGGAAATTTGCATGTGTATTTATCCGGGATATTGGTGTGTAATTTTTTTGTAGTGTCTTTGTTTTGCTTTGCTATCAGTTTAATGCTGGCCTGATTTGTATTTGCTGAAACATTTAAGAAGCATTTCCTCTTTTTTTTTTTTTTGATGATTCTGAGAAAGATTTTGGTCATTTCTTTAAATGATTAATAGAATCCATCAGTGAAGCCATCTAGTCCTGGGTTTTTCTTTGGCGAAAATTTTTTATTATGCATTCAATACCTTTATTTCTTATCGGTCTGTTTATACTTTCTGTTTCTTCTTTAATCAATTTTGATTGTGTGTTTGTAGGAATTTTTCCATTTTATCAAAGTTAACGAAGTGTTGGCAATAATTTTTATTATCACTGGTCACATTGCCACAATGAACATCTTCGACAGATACGTTCTTGACGTTGAAGCCCACCTTGTCCCCAGGAAGATCTTTGCTCAAAGCTTCATGGTGCCTTTCAACAGACTTTACTTCAGTTGTAAAAGTGACTGTAGCAAAGGTGATCACCATGCAGGTTGGAAACTCTAGTCTCTACTCGGCACATGGGGATGGTACCAGTACCACCAATTTTGTAGACATCCTGGAGGGGCAGGTGCAATGACATGTCAGTTGGATACATTGGTGGCAGGATACAATCAGAGCCTCAAGCAGTGTGTTTCCACTGGCACTGGCATCTTTACGGGTGACTTTCCATCCCTGGAACCAAGGTATGTTAGCACTTGGCTCTAGCATGTCATCACTGTTCCAACTAGAAACTGGCACACATGCTACTGTGTCAGGGCTCTAGCCAGTTTTCTTAATGATGGTGCTGACTTCCTTAATGATTTCTTTGTATCTCTTCTGGCTGTAGTGTGGCTCAGTGGAATCCATTTTGTTAACTCCAGTGGTTGGCTGTTTCACAAGCAGTGTATAAGCCAGAATGGCATGCTTACGGGTCTGCATGGAGATCCTACTTCAGGTTCAGCAACACCAGCAGCAGCAAGTGGGATGGCACAGTCAGCCTGAGATGTGCCTGTGACCATGTTTTTGATAATGTCTGTGTGTGCGAGGACATCAATGATGGTCATGCAATCCTTGCTGCTCTCAAATTTCTACAGGGGATGTCAGTGATGATACCATGCTCACATTCAGCTTTCAGTTTATCCAAACCCAAGCATACTTTAAGGAGTCATTCCCCATCTCAGCAGCTCCTCAGATTTTTCGATGGTTCTTTTGTTGATCCCACTGCATTTGTAGATCAGATGGCCAGTATGTCCAGCAATGACAATGTTGATGTGTCTTTTCCTTTCCCATTTTGGTTTTGACTTAGCAGTGGTTTTCATGATACCTGTGTTCTGGTGGCAAACCTATTGCAGAAAAAAAAGTTCACTCTTTTTTTTAATGTATGTGTTTACAGCTATAATTTTTCCTCTTCCTCTGGTTTCACTGCATCCCATAAGGTTTGATATGTTGTGTTTTCATTTTCATTTGTCCCACTGTATTGTTTAATTTCCCTTGTGATTTATTCTTCGATCTGTTGTGTCAGAGTATGTTTAATTTCCAACTATTTGTGAATTTTCCAGTTTTTCTGTCTATAGTTCATCTTCAGCAATTTGACTATGGTGTACCTGTGTTACTTTATTTCTCTTGATAGTGTGTGGGGCTCTCTGAGCTTGCTGAATTTATAGGTCAGTGTTCAGGGTCTTTGTTTAGCTTTGGAAAATTCTTGGCCATTATTTCTTCAATTACATGTAAATTAGGTCTGTTTAACTTGGCTCACATGCCTTTTATATATACTCTATTCAGCTTTTTCATCCTTTTTTTTTGTGCTTCAATTTGAGTATATTTTTATTGACTTATCTTCATATTAACTAATCCTATCTGTGGATTCTAGAAATCCAGTATCTTGGGCCCCATTCCAGAATCAATGAATAAGAGTCTGTATTTTAATTCAATCTCCAGATTATTCTTATATACATTAAAATTTGAAAGTACTGGTATAACTTACTTAGGGGAAACAAAAAAACTTTATATAGCTCACAAGCCCATTTAGAATATACTCCTGGGACCCTTGTCATGGAACCCATGTCACGTGCCATATACTTTGCTAGACACTTTATTCATAGGATCACCTTTTATTCTTCCAACTATCCTATGACCTCAGTTTTCTTGTCCTTTCCTATGGATGATGAAACATAGTCCTAGAGAGATTAACTGTGACAAGTATACATGACTAGTAAATGGCTGAGCTCAGACTTAACACATATCTGATTTTAAGGTGATACTGTATAAGTAGGTCACCACTATTCAAACTGGGACACTTTTGAGATGAGAAGGTATACTATTAATAATTATGCTGGGACAGAAGGCATAAACCAAAACTATCTTGGTCTAGCCAGGTTATATGCTCATCTTGTCTGTAACTCTGTGCTGTATAGCACCTCTCTGTTCTGTGTAGCTATTTTAGCTGAAGGAGCATTTGCAACCAATCCTCCATACCTATCCACATTTTATGTACACTGCCTACAATTACTTAGGACAGCTAAGTCCTCACATGCTTTCAGCTTATGCATTACCTCTTCAGGAGCCTTCATTGAAGTCTTTACTCCACTTGACCCTCTTGATAAATTTTTTAACCTCAGAGAAAAATAGAGCCAAACAGAAGTTAATGTGGTGATGATGGATTTTAAAAACTATTAGGGGAATAGACTTCAATACAGAAGTGTGCTTAACTCTGAATTCAACTTGGTAAGTGGGGATGTACACCCAAGGAGCAACTTGGATGGGGGGCATTGG
Organism: Smutsia gigantea; assembly: GCA_032199065.1. NCBI lineage: Eukaryota > Metazoa > Chordata > Mammalia > Pholidota > Manidae > Smutsia > Smutsia gigantea. The sequence continues at coordinate 170,291 of JAVSCE010010630.1, read as the reverse complement.
TGATTGGAAACTTACTAAGAGGATACATCAGGTCTGAGGGCATTGGGGCTGAAGGCAGGCCAGGGTGATAAAATATCACCTGGGGGATAGTAGTGATGAGGAGTTTGATCAGGTATCAAAGATAAGGAACTCTTGCTAAGTGCATTTAAAACAGGATTCATGATAAAACTGCATTCTACAAGGAAGTACATGGATTGGCTTTGTGGGGGAGAGGGTTCAGAGTCATGCAAAGAATCTTTGTCACCTGTCCTTTGTGCTTACGTGCTTTCTGTGGTCTTTACTATCATTGCTCTTAACCTTCTTGAATTATAATTCTCCAATGGCTTGTCTGTATCATCTACTACACTGAGATCCTGAAAGTTGGCCATGCCACTATTTTTCTTATCTGTAGTTCATTTGTCCATCTTGCACTTATTATAGAATAGAGACTCTAATACTAGTGGAAGGATGACTGTTTTTGCTCTAGAATGATATGAAACTGAATCACAGTTCTAGTAATGGCTTGGAAAAGAAGAAACACAAAGAAATGATTTTAGTAAATAAAAAGAATTTGGGCTTGTATAGGGAAAGAAAAGGAGTTAGAAATGACTTTGTGGTTTATTTGAAGTACTATCTTTCCAATATAATATATATCTCAAATATGGTTACTACCTTTTTTTTTTCCTTTCTAGGATAATCCAATTAACATGAACTACTAAAAGAAATTGAAATATGTACTAATATATAATTGCCATTTTGGAATAATATATTGGTATGACTAAACATGACTATAACCACTGTCTTTTGTTATTTGTTTGCAGGACTGACCTAACCATTTTTATTTTACACATATTCCCCCTTTCTGACTCCTTTGTGCCATCTTATTTAGATACATTCATTTTCCTGTTTTGATAATTATAATTAAAGTATGCATTTTTACTTATTTTAAGAAGTCATTAGTCATTTAAAAAAATCCTGACAGTTCTTCAGTATGAATTCACTTTTCCTGCTTTGTGTAATTAGGCTATTGTTTGAAAATCATGACACTGTTCTAAAAAAAAAATCCCTATTCTCATATGCTAAGAATAATGGTTCTATTCACAGTTTTATTTGCATGATTGCATTTGAACTAAATGTTAGTTTTTTTGTAAGGTTCTCTTCCTAGTATTTTCTTTTTTCAAGGAAATCTCATAATGAGTCTTCTAATCGCCTCTTCCTGAGCAGTTTCATCTCTCACTCTCTATGTACCTAGAACACTGGCTTTGTAAAATATTTTGTGTCTAGAGGAGCATAGTTATCTTCTTGATAAAAGAAGTAGTATGTGCAAGGCACAGCGACATGAGATTATGATCCAGCTACTTACATTGAGTAGATGGTGTTATTTAAATTTTCAAGTTTAAAATATTTTTTCAATGCAGAATTAGCCTGATCAAAAGAGTATTTTTGAAATAAGATATCTATTTCTCATATTATTTGAGTGGCATTATTTCCTGTCACCTTATGGTTATTTCAAAGTTTATAGAATGACAAGCCATCATTCTCTATAATTTCAAGATGATTTACATGGTGAAGCCTTATCTTGGTATTGAATAGTATCTTTTCTTTTTTTTTTCTTTCACTTTTCTTTTTTATTGACATGAGGGCTCACTGTTTTTATTTAGTGAATTCTTTTTTAAAAAGAGCTTTCTTTTCCACTGTACTCTTGTCTTCCTTTTCTCTTACTCCCATCCTGGTAACTAGAGCAATAATTTCTTATGAATCCTTCCATAGTTTTCTCCATGATCATATAAACATGTATGGACACACAACCTCCCTCCCTCCTATACATACAGTCATTGGGATTTTAGGTCACTATTTTATAAAATGGAATCATATAATATAACCCTGTGTGCTTTTTTCTTTTTTCATGAAAAACATTATGAAAAATCTATTCAAGTCAACTACTTTTTCACTAGCTCATTCTTTTTATTGAGTTTTGTTATAGTCCACAGCATGAATTGTACTACCATAATTTTTAAATATCTTCTGCTCCTGAGTTTACATTTTCTTTCTATTTCTACAGTACTATTGTACTGCACTTTCAGGAGTACATAGGAGAGATTCCTGTACTGGGTTGAAAGGTTATTTTACATTTTCGTTGACATTGAATTCTCAAAAATATACAGGTATTGCTTTCTCAGAAGCTATACCAGTTTATATTTGTAGCAATTATGTAACATGATACCTTTTTCACTACAATTCAGTCTGCACTAGATGTTACCCTTATTTTTGTTAGTTAAATGGGTATAAGGTGATAGGACATAATTTTTATTTATATTTCCTTCAATACTAGTTTTATGCCATCCTTTCACATGTTTATTTGTCATGTGGATTTCTATACTGTGAATAACTTAGTTCCATTTTTTGCCATGTTCACTTTTTTAAAAATTTGCCTTTTTATTCCTGGTTTTATTATAAAATATTCAAGTAATACTTTGCATAGAAAAAATATATCAGTATAGATTATATTTTATATTAAATTATATAGCTTTTCAAATTTATCATTTCCCATTTTACTTCAGATTTTTCTCTAGTATGTTGATGTGATAATTTACATTAACAGATTTTTCTAATTTATCTATCTCTGCAATCTTAGGATAAATGAGCTTTGTCTTAATTTGTTTAAAATGTTGGATTTGGTTTGCTAATTAGGATTTTAGTATCTGTTTTAGTAAGTGAGTTGATCTTTTTATGATGTCTTTGGTTTTGGTGTCATGGTCAAACTAAATCTACAAAATATGTCAATTTCTCTGTTCTCTGTTTTTCTATTTGAAAAAAAGTATACTTAAGATCAGAATTTGTCTTTCATGTTTAGTTGAGCTCAAGCATAATTTTTATCTCACCTGATAGTGTGGTTTTTCATCTCTTTTTCTCATTCTGCTTTCTTCCTCCTTTAGTCTCCATTTTTTAAAAAGTAGATAGATTACTTAATGGTTCTTTTGAAGTCTTATTTTTGAATCCATTTTTAAAGTTATGTATTTAAAAATATTGTCTGTTTTCAAATTTGTTGGCATAATTCTAGCACTTTTTGTCTTTATAACCTATAATTATACTTAAATTCTTAGTGTTTATCTGTTCTTTTTTTTCCCTTTGATCAGACCTGATGAAGACTTATTTTGTTAGTCATTGCAGATAAACAGCTTTAATATTGTTGGTTCTCTTCACTGACTATTTATTGCCTAGTAACTTCTACTCTGTCATGTCCTTTCAACTGTCTTTGGGAATATTCTGTTGAGATTTTCTAAGATATGGAATTAGATAACTTAGATCATTCTCTGTTATTTTCTAATATAAGTAGACTAAAGCATAGTTTTCTTTCTTGAGGATCATGTTATATTCCATAATTTTTAATATGTAGTATTGATCATCATTCATTATGAATGCTTTCTAATTTCTGCTATAATTTCTTCTATGGCCTGTGAGATATTTAGAAGTATAAATAGATGAATGCAAGGATACAGTTTAAAAATTGTTACTGAATAATGTTTTTATATGCAACTTACTGAAATTATTACATATCTGTGAGTTAACAGTTATGTTAATAATTTAAATAAAAATTTTAAGTCTTTGTTGTCAAGTTAGTGTCATTTTACCTCCAGTGGAAAATAATAAAAACATCACTAGAATTAAAATACTTTTGTTTTCTGTAAAGCTTATGTTTTCAAATATATGGGATTAAAAGATTTAAAAAAATATTTCTGATTTAACTGAAGTGTGGTTAGAGAAAATGGTATGTGTGATTATTCTCTGGTGTTTTTGGAAACTTGTTTACAATCTCCGCATGACTGGTCTGTGTTTGTGTGTTTATGTGTGAACGTTCTGTATGTTTGGAAATAATATGCATTATTTGTCTGACTTAGTTCTATTTGCATTTTAAAAGCTCAGTGGCCTTCAACCTTTTGTTAATGTCACTTCTAAAATATCTTCAGGAAAAAAATCACACATCCTTGCATTTTAAGTTGACATTTAAAATTTTTCACTGTACGTTTAAACAGTCCAGAGGATATAATTGCTAGTGTATTGTGTAAAACTTGACATTTTAAAATAAAACTTTCACTGTTCTTTTAAAAGTATCCCATGACTTCTAAATATTTTAGTTACTTGATACCCTCACTATAAATTAAAACACAAATTTGAATCAGCCTTTCTGTAGAACACATCTGAAAAAATGTTTTTCAAAGTCTGCTCGAAGAATCTCAGCAATCACGTTTTGAAATATGGGGAAAAAAAGATAGTAAATTAAGAATTCAATTGTAAGTCATGTTGAACCGAAAGATTTCAACTTCTACTGCATTTTGCACTGTTTTTAAGAGATGTTTAGAGATGTTACAAATTATAGGTGTTATTTATGTAAATATTCTTTTAACTACCAGTTATCATTTCTTTTTCTGCTTCTTTTCTAGGAATCACACCTGTGTATCATAGTATGTTTGCTTTAATGAGTGAAACAGAGAGGATCTGGTATCCGCCTAATCATGTCTTCCATATAGATGAATCAACCAGGCACAATGTACTCTACAGAATAAGGTACTTTCTCCAATAAAGGGATTCACTTAATGGTTCATGAAAGGGAAATGTGGGAAAAATTATAAAACATATTTTTTAAGTGCAAGGTACTTAATAACAGAGAGCAAACTAATTAGCATTTATTTATTTATTTATTTGTTAATATAATTTATTTTATTATCATTAATTTACAATTACATGTGCAATATTACGATTATTAAACTACCCCTTCATCAGGACCCCCCCACCAACCACATTACAGTCACTGTCCATCAGCGTAGTGAGATGCTATAGAATCACTACTTGTCTTCTCTGAGTTGTACTGCCGTCCCCGTGCCCCCCCAAAATTACATCTGCTAAACGTAATGCCCCTTTTTCCCTCTTATCCCTCCCTTCCCGCCCATTTTCCCCAGTCCCTTTCCCTTTGGTAACTATTAGTCCGTTCTTGGGTTCTGAGTCTGCTGCTGTTTTGTTCCTTCAGTATTTTTTCTTTGTTCTTATACTCCACATATGAGTGAAATCATTTGATACTTGTCTTTCGGCTTGGCTTATTTCACTGAGCATAATACCCTCTAGCTCCATCCATGTTGTTGCAAATGGTAGGATTTGTTTTCTTCTTATGGCTGAATAATATTCCATTGTGTATATGTACCACATCTTCTTATTAGCATTTAATCTTCGTCATTTAAGATTGTTTCTCCACTAGAGGAAGTGTTCATACATATTCTTTAACAACAATGATCTGAAAATAAAGCTGCTCTGGTGTGATGCTGTTTTACTGATTATTATAATTAAATTTTAAAAAGGATGAGAATGACTTTTACTAGCAAAATACTAAATGTTTGGAATATTGCTCATTTCCTAGGAAATCGATACTATCTGCAATAAAATGTAATCTCACATCTCTTTTTAAATAATAACCTTTTTGTTTTAAAAGTTGAAGTGAAGGAAAGATTTTTGTCAGTGTTTCTTTACATCCTCAAATTACAAGTTAGTTTATTAAATAATTTGTGATAATATGAAATACCAATTTAGAGAAACCCAGAAGAAATTATCTACTCAAAAGTATGAAATAAATATATCTCTAGCTTTTACTTATGAAATAGATCATTCCATGCAAACAGTCATTGCTACATATTTTAAAAAACATGGATTCATTTATGATTTTAAAAAGAAAAGAAAAGGAAACCTTAAACACCTAAAACTCAAGAGTAATGTCCTTACCATGATAAGGGGTATCTACAGAAAACATGTAGCCAATAATATTCTTAAATGATAAAATGTTAGAAGCAGTCTCTTTAAAATCTGGAACAATAGAGAAAACAAAGATAGCCACAATCATTGCTTAGGATTTTAGTGGAGTTCCTAGCCAGTATAATTAAGACAAGAAAAACAAATAAAATATTTAATGTTGAGAACAAGGAAGCAAAAAGTCATTATTTGGAGATGATATGATTGTCAACTTAGAAAATATGAACAAACCTACAGGCATCAATAATAAGCATTCAGTGGACTGCTAGATCTATATGGTCACTGTCTTAACAAGTGAACTACTTCTAAAAACCACAAACAGAAGAGAAGTAATTTAAAATAGCAACAAAAAACATAAGGTACCTAGGATTAAAACTATACAAAGTAATATAAGACTTTTAGGCAATTCTTAAGATTTTACAAAGTTGTATTATTTAAAGAAGCATTTTATATTCTACATATGATTGATACAGTATCAGTATCTTATTAAGAATATTTTCTTTATCACTTTCTATAATTACTATACTTTCTGCAATTAGCAAGTATATCTTTTTATTTTAAAATGTCTGTAGAGCAGAGTTCTGCATTCTTTTTCTATAAAGATCTAGATAGTAAATATTTTAGGCTTTGCAGGCCTTACTGTTCCTGTTGTAACTATTCAACTCTGTTATTACAGCATGAAAGCAACAATAGACAATAAGTATCTGAATGGGAATGATTATGTTCCAGTAAAACTTCATTTATAAAACCTGACAGTGGACCTGATTAGACCTCTGAGCCATAGTTTGCTGAGTTCTTCTCAAGAATTAAAAAATGTTTCCCCTACCAAATTCATGAATTCCTCTTATTCTTAAACTAAGGGGGCACTTATCCAGCTGTCTATAATCAAAAATTCCCAGGAAAGTCTAACCAGAAACTGCCTAAAAGGGACTTTATATAACTTTTTAAAATTCCACCTGCCTATTGTTTAGAGCCTATTCTTCATTTCCTTTATTACATAAGTAGGGGTTATATCAAAAACAAGAGAAAAGAACAGTAATTATGAAATTGTGTTGAAGGGCTTATGAGGTATAAAGATGTAATTTGTATGACAATAATAGAATAAAGTAAATGGGGCAAAGTTTTATATGCTATTAAAATTAACTTGATATTAATAAGAATGAGATTGCTTAAGTTAAAATCTTAATTTTAATTCCCTGGGAAACTCCTAAGAAAACAACTCAAAAATATGTAGTGTAAGAAACAACAAGAGAGTTTAAATAATTCACTAGAAATTACCTATGTTAACACCAAAGAAAGTGGTAAGGGAGGAATAGATGAACAAAAAAGACATAAGACATATAGAAAATAAATAACGAAATGACATACATAAATCTACCTTGATAGTAACTGCCTTAAATGTAAATGGACTAAATACTCAAGTGGCAGAGATTGAAGGAATAGATTTTAAAAACATAAACTACATGCTGTCTATAAGAGGCACACTTTATAGTCAAAGACACAAATAAATTGAAAGTAAAGGATTGAAAAATATATTATAGGCAGTCGGTAACCAAAGAGAGCTGAAACAGCTATACTAATTTTAAACATATATAATTTAAGACGAAGTTGACAAATAGGGGATATTTTATAGTGATATGAGTCAATCCATCAGGAAAACAGAATTACCTTTTTTTATAACTATTATAAATAAGGATCTAACCACAGAGCTCCAAAATATATCAAGCAACAACTGACAGAATTGAAAAGGAAAATAGACAATTCAACAATAACATTTAGAAACTTCAATATCTCACTTTTGGTAATAGCTAGGACAACTAGGCAGAAGATCAGCATGGAAACAGAAGACTTGAACAAGATATAAACCAACTAGACAAACATAGTACATTCCACCCAACAACAGCACAATACACATTCTTCTCAAGTGCACATGGAGCATTCTCCAGGATAGACCATATGTTGGTCCACAAAAATGAGTCTCAGCAAATTTAAAAAGACTGAAATCATACAAAGCATGATCTCAGACCAGAATAGAATTAAATTAGAAAACACTAACAGAAGGAAACTGGAAAATTCACAAATAAATTGTAATTAATAACATGCCTCTAAATAACTAATATGTCAAAGAAGAAATCATAAGGGAAAATAGAAAAAACTTTGATATGACTGAAAATGAAAATAAAACATACCAAAATGTATGGTATGAGGCTAAAACAATGTTTAGAGAATTCATAGTTGTAAAGACAACTATGTATATTAAAAAAGAAAAAAGTTCTCAAATCAGTAAGTAACATTCCAACGTAAGAAAAGTAGGACAAAAAAAGTAAATAAAACTCAAAGCAAGTCAAAGGAAGGAAATAATAAAAATCAGAGTAGAAAAAAATGAAACAGAATAGAAAAAAGAAAATCAAGAAACTAAATTCTTTGAAGAGATCAACAATATTAATAAACCCTTAACTAGACTGATAAAGATAAAAGAGTTTAATAATTTAAATCAGGAATAAAAGAGGGAACATCACTATCACCTTACAGAAATAAAAAGGGTTATAAAGAATGACTATATGCTAACAGATTATATAACCAACAAATGCCTAGAAAGACACAAACTATGGGAACTGACAAAAGAAGAAACAGAATGTCTGACTAGACCTATAATGAGTAAAGATACTGAATTAGTAATTTTAAAAATTTCCCACAAAGAAAAACCCAGCCCAAAATGGCTTCCATGGTGAATTCTACCAAACATTGAAAGAAAAATCAATACCAATTATTCCCAAAAAATGAAAAGGAGGCAATACTTCCAGCTCATTCTGTGAGTTCAGTAATACCCTGATATGAAATTCAGACAAAGATGTCCATAAGAAAACTGCAGACTATAATATCCCTTATAAATGAAGGTATAAAAATCTTCAACAAAATACTGACAAACCAAATCCAGCCATGTATAAAAAAAATTATATACCATAATTAGGTGGGATTTATCCCAGGAATTACATTGTTGCTTTAATATCCCCAAATGAATAAATATAATGCACCATATTAGTGGAATAAAGAACCAAATTCATATCATCATTTCAGTAGGCATAAAAACCACTTTTGACAAAATCCAACACCCTATCATGATAAAATATTCAATACAATAGGAATGGAAGGGAACTTCCTCAATCTGATAAAAAGCATCTACGAAAAGCCCAAAGCTAACATTATACTTGATGGTGCTTGATGAAATGCTTTCTCCCAAAGATCTGGAACATGACAGATAGCAGCTCTTACCAATTCTGTTTAACACTAAGCCACAAAATCTAGCCAGGGAAATTAGGCAAGAGAAAGAAATAAAAGACATCCATATTGGAAAAGAAATAAAACTCTCTGTATTCCAAGGTCTTGTATATAAAAATCCTAAGGAATTAATAAACTAGTAGAACTAATAAATGACCCCAGCCTGGTTGAAGAATACATCAGTATACAAAAATCAGTTGTATATAACAATCCAAATATGAAATTAAAGTAATTCCATTTACAACAGCATAAGAAAAATACTTAGGAATAAACCTAACAAAAGAAGTGCAAAACTTGTGCACTGAGAAATAGAAAACACCATTGAAAGAAATTAAAGAAACACCTAAATAAATGGAAAGGTATCTCATGTTTATGGATTGGAAAATTTAATATTGTTAAGATGGCAATACTTCCAAAATTGATCTGTGTATTCACTACAGTCTTTACTGAAATCCTGTCTTTATTGCAGAAATTAACAAATCAATCATAAAATTCATACAAAAACTAAAAGGATTTGGAGTAGCCAAAACAGTCTTGAAAAATTACAAAATTGAAAGGTTCACACTTCCTAATTTCAAAACTTCACAACTATAGTCATCAAGACAGTGTGATACTGGCTTAAGAATAGACAGATTAATAGAATAGACTTGAAGGTCCAAAAATAATCCCTGATACAATGGTAACTGATTTTTGACAAGGGCACCCAGATAGTTCATGGGGAAAGAATAGTTTTTCCAACACATGGTGCTGGACAGCTGGATTTCTACTTGTAAAGTAATGAAGTTAGACCACTAACTCGCACTATATACAAAAAAGTAACTTAAAGTGAATCATAGACCTAAATCTAAGAGCTACAACTATAAAGCTCTATATAGACTCTAAAACCTGTAAGATTAATTAGGATATGTCAAAATATGTTTCTGCAACAAAGGATACTGTCAAGAATGTCAGTAGACAGTTCACAGAATGGAAGAAAATGTTTGTAAGTCATATATTTGATAAAGGTCTTATATCCAGAATATGTAAAGAACTCTCACAGATGAACAATACAATGACAAACAACCATGAAAACATGGGAAAAGGATTTTAATAGACATTTCTCTAAACAAGACATACAAATGGTGAATAAGCATGTGAAAAGATGCTCAGCATCATTATTGGAGAAATGGAAATCAAAACCACAATGGGATACCAATTCATGCACTCAGATGACAAAAATATAGAAGATGGACAATAACAAGTTGTCATGAATTTGCCAAATTAACACTTGTTAAGCTGAGCATAAGGTTCTGGATGTTGAGCTGTGCTTCAACAGTACAGCACAAGAGAGATTGAAATAGAAAATATTACTATGGTCTTGGAGGAAGTACCCAGTATGTTTCAGGGAGTCACACTGGGAGGTCATTGCACAGAGTACAGGCAGAGAGAAATGCAGGACCTGGGGCATATGACTTTATTGGGTCTGTAGGTAGAGTGCTTTGGGGTTTCTGGGTTAAGACCCAATTCACCAATTCAAACCAAAAGAGCTGGGGTTTTGTAAGCCACTTGAGGGTCTTATCAAAGGGGTGCAAAAGAGGATGCTGGGAAGTGGAGGAGACTACTGATCACAGCAGTAGTTGGGGAAATCATGTCAGGAGCTTACATTTGTTTGACTCTGCAGGCTGCTGTCTAGGGCATGCACTTGGATGAGGGGACTAGTGTCAGTTTAAGGTGGTCAGACAAAATGGATTCTGTGGCAGTAATAACATGGTGTAACTTAGCTAGATTCTTCATGCAAGTGCTGGCAGGGATGTGAACTATTGGAATGCTCATACATTGCTGTTGGAAATGTAAAGTAATACAACTGCTTTTGGAAAACCATTCCTCAAAAAGATAAACAGAATTACCATAAGGTCCAGCAATTCCACCCTTAGGAATATATGCAAGAGAAATTAAAACATATCTACAAAAATACCTTGTACATGACTGTTCCTTAGCAGTATTATTCACAATAGCAAAGAGATAGAAACAATGCCCAAATGTCCATCAGGTAATTAATGCATGAGCAAAATGTGTTATATCCATACAATATAATATTAATTGGGCAATTAAAAGGAATGAAGCACCGATACATTCTGTAAAATAGATGATCCTTAAAAACATTATGCTAAGTGAGAGAAGGTAGAAAAGGCCACATACCATGTGAACTCATTTATATAAAATATCCAGAACAGGCAAATTTATAGAGATTGAAAGACTAGTAGTAACTTAGGGCTGGGGAGTGAATGGGGTGGTTTGGGTGTGACTGCGAATGGATATGGTTTTTCTTTTATAGGGGAGATGAAAATGTTCTAAAATTAGATTGTGGTGATGTTTGTACAATGCAATGAATATACTAAAAAACATCTTGTACACTTTAAATGAGTGAGCTTTAAGGTATATGAATTGTATCTCAAAGCTGTAAATTTAAAAAGCAATGGATATTTTTTGTGCATTTGAGGAGCAAGTTTTATCCTGTATTTCCTTAAAAGCAATGATTTGTTTTCACACTGAATTAGCATTTTCACATTCCTCTACTGATATAACTGGATTAACATTAAAAACTCTTCTGTTAATATTTTATTTCTACCTTTCTCTAATTCCTATTGCTTCTCCATTCTGTGCATGGAAGAAGACTGTATATTGATTTCACACTTTTGTTTCTTCTATTTTCTGCCACTTTTTTTCACCATGGTCTAGTCCAGATTTCCTTTTGTCCTCAGCTTATACTTAACACTGTTAGCTGTGTTTTCTGATTGTAGGATGATATCTTTCAGTATGCTTGAAGCGGCTATGTATATGCAGCAACTTTACATTTAAGCTCCTTGGAGACTGACTGACTGTGTGATCACCTTGTAGGTTTTACTTTCCTTATTGGTATTGTAACGGCAGCAAGAGAGCTTACCGACACGGGATCTCTAGAGGCGCTGAAGCCCCGCTTCTCGATGACTTTGTCATGTCTTACCTTTTTGCTCAGGTATGATTATAATATCTTATTTGCACGTGTGTTGAAGGATCAATATCTTGCTGCATAGTATCTGTTAGTCAAGAAAATCTTCGTATAGAGGAAAATTGAAGTTCTGTTTTACATACAGAAGGTACAGACTCAAAAAATTGAGGCTATTTATCAACTCATTTTTAATCCAGTAGTTTAGAGATAATAGAATTTATTTTATAAAAATTCATTGAATTGGCCCTTTTGAATTTTCTTATTTTAGTGATTTAGATCATTTTATGGAATTCATGAAGTTTAGACTGAGTTTTCCACTATGATTCATATAAACATCAGTGACTGGCATATAAGATAGTAAAATTTCTTTACAGAAGTTTTTTTTTAATTCCTGAACCATTTCAGATATAAATAGTGGTTAGTGAAATGTAAGTAAAGCAGGTAATTGCATAAAAAGTGAGTTACAGTAGTTTATGTAGCTTCTCATAGGAGGGTGGCTAGATCTTGGTACTGAGTCTGAGAGTCGTGTTTACTAATACTGTTATGTTAAATTTCTGTAGTGTATTTGAACATTTTTAAATGCTTCATTACTACTTTTATTTAAGTAGTAATTGAAATTTTTTGTCATTAAATTATTATTTTTCATATATTACAAGACTGAGTAGTAGAAAGTAAAGAAAGAAAAGATGTTAGTGCTTTTGGATAAAGATATGTTCTTGGTATCCCCAAGGTACGAGATTAAGGAGTAATAAATCAGATTTGCTAGTATCGTAGGAAATAAACCCACAAATCCTCATGGCTTATATTTCTAAGATGTCTAACAGGGCTAGTTCAGTTTGTGAACAACACATTGAAAAATTTTCCTCTTTTGATGTATGAGAGCAAAATCCATTTTTTTGTGTGTGTGGTAAAATGTACTTAATAAAATGTATCATTTTAACCATTTTTAAGTGGACAGACCACTGGTATTCAGTACATTCACATTGTTGTGTAACCATCACCATCATTTATCTGGACATTTTTCATATTCCTAAACTGAAATTTTGTACCCATTAAACAATAACTTCCAATTCCCCTCTGCTCGTGGCCCCCTAGTAAAAACCTTTCTACTTGCTGTCTCTGAATTTGACTATTCCAGGAACCTCATATAGCTGGAATTGTACAATATTGCCCTTTTATCTCTGCTATTTCACCTGGCATAATGTCTTCAAGGTTCATTCATTTTGTAGCATGGTCAGAATTACCTTGATTTTTTTTTTAATAATTTATTTTGGTATCATTAATCTACAATTACATGTGCAATATTATGGTTATTAAACTACCCCTTCATCAGGTCCCCCCCACCAACCCCATTACACTCACTGTCCATCAGCGTAGTGAGATGCTATAGAATCACTACTTGTCTTCTCTGAGTTGTTCAGCCCTCCCCATGCCCCCCCCCCAACATTACATCTGCTAATCATAATGTCCCTTTTTCCCCCTTATCCCTCCCTTCCCACCCATCTTCCCCAGTCCCTTTGCCTTTGGTGTAACTATTAGTCCGTTCTTGGGTTCTGTGAGTCTGCTGCTGTTTTGTTCTTTCAGTTTTTTTCTTTGTTCTTATACTCCACATATGAGTGAAATCATTTGATGCTTGTCTTTTTCAGCTTGGATTATTTCACTGAGCATAATACCTTCTAGCTCCATCCATGTTGTTGCAAATGTCTGGATTTGTTTTCTTCTTATGACTGAATAATGTTCCATTGTGTATATGTACCACCATTCATCTACTGATGGACCTTAGGTTGCTTCCATTTCTTGGCTATTGCAAATAGTGCTGCGATAAACATAAGGGTGCATATGTTTGTTCAAACTGGGCTGCTGCATTCTTGGGGTAAATTCCTAGGGGTGGAATTCCTGGGTCAAATGGTATTTCTATTTTGAGTTTTTTGAGGAACCTCCTTACTGCTTTCCACAGTGGTTGAACTAATTTGCAGTCCCACCAGCAGTGTAGGAGGGTTCCCTTTTCTCCATATCCTCGCCAACATCTGTTGTTGTTTGTGTTTTGGATGTTGGCCATTCTCACTGGTGTGAGGTGATATCTCATTGTGGTTTTAATCTGCATTTCTCTGATAATTAGCGATGTGGAGCATCTTTTCATGTGCCTGTTGGCCATCTGAATTTCTTCTTTGTTGAAGTGTCTATTCATGTCTTCTGCCCATTTCTTAATTGGATTATTTGCCTTTTGTTTGTTAAGGTGCGTGAGTTCTTTATATATTTTGGACGTCAACCCCTTATCAGATATGTCATTTATGAATATATTCTCCCATACTGTAGGATGTCTTTTTGTTCTACTGATGGTGTCCTTTGCTGTACAGAAGCTTTTCACCTTGATATGGTCCCACTTGTTCGTTTTTGCTTTTGTTTCCCTTGCCCGAGGAGATATGTTCATGAAGAAGTCGCTCATGTTTATGTCCAAGAGATTTTTGCCTATGTTTTTTCTAAGAGTTTTATGGTTTCATGACTGACATTCAGGTCTTTGATCCACCTTGAGTTTACCTTTGTGTATGGGGCTAGACAGTAGTCCAGTTTCATTCTCTTACATGTAGCTGTCCAGTTTTTCCAACACCAGCTGCTGAAGAGGCTGTCATCTCCCCATTGTATATCCAAGGCTCCTTTATCAAATATTAATTGACTGTATATGTTTGGGTTAATGTTTGGATTTTCTATTCTGTTCCACTGGTCTGTGGGTCTCTTTTTGTGCCAATACCAAATTGTCTTGATTTCTGTGGCTTTGTAGTAGAGCTTGAAGTCAGGGAGCGTAATTCCCCCTGTTTTATTCCTCCTTCTCAGGATTGCTTTGGCTATTCGGGGTCTTTTGTGGTTCCATATGAATTTTAGAATTATTTGTTCGAGTTCATTGAAGAAAGATTTTGGTAGTTTGTTAGGGATTGTGTTGAATCTGTAGATTGCTTTCGTTAGTATAGCCATTTTGACAATATTTATTCTTCCTAGCCAAGAGCATAGGATGCATTTCCATTTGTTAGTGTCCTCTTTAATTTCTCTTAGGAGTGTCTTGTAGTTTTCAGAGTACTACAGGTCTTTCACTTCCTTCATTAGGTTTATTCGTAGGTATTTTATTCTTTTTGATGCAATTGTGAATGGAATTGTTTTTCTGATTTCTCTTTCTGTCAGTTCATCATTAGTGTATAGGAAAGCAACTGATTTCTGTGTGTTAATTTTGTATCCTACAACTTTGCTGAATTCAGATATTAGTTCTAGTAGTGGAGTGGAGTCTTTAGGGTTTTTTATGTACAGTATCATGTCATCTGCAAATAGTGACAATTTGACTTCTTCTTCACCAATCTGGATGCCTTGTATATCTTTGTTTTGTCTGATTGCTGTGGCTAGGACCTCCAGTACTATGTTGAATAACAGCGGAGAGAGTGGGCATCCCTGTCTTGTTCCCGATCTTAGATGAAAAACTTTCAGCTTCTCGCTGTTAAGTATGATGTTAGCTGTGGGTTTGTCATATATGGCCTTTATGATGTTGAGGTACTTGCCGTCTATACCCATTTTAATGAGAGTTTTTATCATGAATGGATGCTGAATTTTGTCAAATGCTTTTTCAGCATCTATGGAGATGATCATGTGGTTTCTGTTCTTCTTTTTGTTGATGTGGTGGATGATGTTGATGGATTTTCGAATGTTGTACCATCCTTGCATCCCTGGGATGAATCCCACTTGATCATGGTGTATGATCCTCTTGATGTATTTTTGAATTCGGTTTGCTAATATTTTGTTGAGTATTTTTGCATCTACGTTCATCAGGGATATTGGTCTGTAGTTTTCTTTCTTGGTGAGGTCTTTGCCCGGTTTTGGTATTAGGGTGATGCTGGCTTCATAGAATGAGTTTGGAAGTATTCCCTCCTCTTCTATTTTTTGGAAAACTTTAAGGAGAATGGTGTTATTTCTTCTCTATATGTCCGGTCAAATTCAGAGGTGAATCCATCTGGTCTGGGGGTTTTGTTCTTGGGTAGTTTTTTGATTACCAATACGATTTCGTCGCTGGTGATTGGTCTGTTTAGTTTTTCTGTTTCTTGCTTGGTCAGTCTTGGAAGGTTGTATTTTTCTAAGAAGTTGTCCATTTCTTCTAGGTTTTCCAACTTGTTAGCATATAGATTCTCATAATATTCTCTTATGATTCTTTGTATTTCTGTGGGGTCCGTCGTGATTTTTCCTTTCTCATTTCTGATTGTGTTTATGTGTATAGATTCTCTTTTTCTCTTAATGAGTCTGGCTAGGGGTTTATCTATTTTGTTTATTTTTTCAAAGAACCAGCTCTTGGTTTCATTGATTTTTTTCTATTGTTTCATTCTTCTCGATTTTATTTATTTCTTCTCTGATCTTTGTTATGTCCCTCCTTCTGGTGACTTTGGGCCTCATTTGTTCTTCTTTTTCCAATTTCAGTAATTGTGTCTTTAGACTATTCATTTGGGAATGTTCTTCGTTCTTTAAGTAGGCCTGGATTGCAATATACTTGCCTCTTAGAACTGCCTTTGCTGCGTCCCACAGAAGTTGTGGCTTTGTATTTTTGTTGTCATTTGTCTCCATATATTCTTTGATCGTTAACCCATTGATTAATTAGGAGAATGTTGTTAAGTCTCCATGTATTTGTGAGTCTTTTTGGTTTCTTTCTAAAATTTATTTCTAGTTTTATACCTTTGCGATCTGAGAAGTTGGTTGGTAGAATTTCAATATTTTTGAATTTGCTGAGGTTCTTTTTGTGGCCTAGTATGTGGTCTATTCTGGAAAATGTTCCATGTGCACTTGAGAAAAATGTGTATCCTGCTGCTTTTGGGTGCATAGTTCTGTAGATGTCTGTTAGGTCCATCTGTTCTAGTGTGTTGTTCAGTGCCTCTGTGTCTTTACTTATTCTCTGTCTGGTTGATCTGTCCTTTGGAGTGAGTGGTGTGTTGAAGTCTCCTAAAATGAATGCATTGCTGTCTTATTTCCTCCTTTAAGAATTACCTTGCTTTTTAAGACTGAATAATAACCCATTGTATATACCCCATTTCGTTTATCCATTCATCTGTTGGTACTTCAGTTGCTTTTACCTTTTGCCTTTTGTGAATAATACTGCAGTGAACATGGGTGTACAAATATCTCTTTGGGACCCTGCTTTCAATTCCTATGAATATATAGAGAGAAGTGGAATTATTGGATCATATAGTAATTCTGTTTTTAAATTTTTGAAGAACAGCCACATTGTTTTCCAGCTGCCCTATTTTACATTCCTGTCAGTAGTGCACAGAGTCCAATTTCTCTACATCCTTGCTAACACTGTATTTTTGATAATAGCCATTCTGATAGGTGTGAAGTGGTATCTCATTGTGGTTTTTATTTTCATTTCCCTAATAATTAGTGATGTTGAGCATTTTTCACCAGCTTGTTGGACATTTGTATGTCATGTTTGGGTAAATATCTATTCAAATTCTTAGCCCCTTCTTAATCAGGTTGTTTGTTTTTTGGGTTGTCAAGTTGTAAGTATTCTTTACTATTCTGGAGATTAACCATTTATCAAGTACCTGATTTGCAAATATTTTCTCCCACTCCATAGGTTGCCCTTTCATTCTGTTGTGTTCTGTGATGCATTAAAAAAATTTAATTTTGACTAAAAATGGTAGCCTGATTTGTCTGTTTTTTTCCTTTTACCTGTGCTTTTGTGCCATGTCAGAGAAATCATTGCTAAATCTAATATCATGAAACTTTACCCCTATCTTTTCATATAAGTGTTTTATTGTTTTAACTCCCATGTTTAGTTCTTTGATCCATTTTCGTGTAAGGTAAGGGTCCTACTTCATTCATTTGTATGTAGATATCCAGGTTTTCCAGCACTGTCCATTGAAAAGACTGTCTTTTCTCCACTGAATGGTCTTGGCACTCTTGTCAAAAATCATTTGACCACCAAACAACTTTTACACAGCTTCCTTTCTTTCAGTAGCTGTTAAGAAAAGGGAGAGAAAAGGCTTCTGAGAACAGTGGATTATGAGGTTATGACTTTCTGCTGCTTTTATAATTATATTATTTCATCTGTGCCACAGAGCTGGTTCATTTTTGTGGTTGCTAGTTAAGTCCCGTTAGTAGGGCAACGTTTTCCAAAACTATTCAGGTGTTTTACCCCATATTAATATTGTGATAGCTTATACTTTTGATCTAGGTAACTTTAAAGTGATTTCCAATTTTGTCTCCCTAGGAGGGTTTTCTTATCTCAAAATAATTTCACAAGATAATTTCACAACAGAACCTAAGTTGTGTCTAGGTAACACCACTTGTAATTTTCTGTTTCTTAATGTTTCTACTTCTCTAAATCTGTGCCCAGAATATACGGTAGTGGTTGACTTGTTTTCATATTGTATTGATATCAGGTTAGACTATATACATATTGTAGCTTAAATAAAGCAGATTTGACTACTGATGTCACCAGAATGTAAGAATATATTAACATTTTAAAATATCTAAAAATATAGTCCACTAAACCATCTTTAAAGTTTGTAAGACACTACTATAGAGAGACAAATTTGGGAAAGGTAAGCAAATAAAAGCCAAAAGTGAGATGCTCTTTTAAATTCATTTTATTCTGAGGAATGTCTTTATATCATTAAATATGTTTGCTCAGCAAATATATTAACTGCCGCTATGTGGAGAACCTTTAATTAATTCATATATATTCAGCAATAAGAATGGATCTTCTTCACTCCATGTTCTTTCTTTGGTTCATTTCTGTTTTTGTGACTATAGCTTTTTTTAATTTTTCTAGCTGAATGCAGATGAAATTTCTTAGTTCAAATGTTGTCAGCTCCCAGTGAAAAACTACTTTTCTACAGTTTTAATTTAATGAAATTTTATTGTTATGTAACTGTGATGTTTAAGGAAGAGTAGTTCAAAATATGTTTTGGCATTTGGGACTCTCATTTTTAACTTTTCTGTGATGGGTATTTGGTTGATTGCATGCATAGTGGTGCTGTCACTGATTTTTCATATAATTCTTTTGGGAACGAGTTCTATAGAATATCGTCATGAATAGAATTTGTTATCCTCTAGTTTTATATAGTATATTGAGCAAAAGCAAGCTATTAAAAAGAATCCGCTTAACCATCAGTTATCTGTGATTCTTAACCAGAATAACATCCCAGCCCATTTAAAAAAATGTGGTGAAATAAACGTTTGAAACTGAAAGAAAGGAAATCTAACTCCTTCCCTGAGTTAATTTTGTATTACCAGCTTTTAGATCTCTGATTTCGTTTATACTGGTTTTCATGGTTTATGCCTTTTAAGTAATATAGTTTATTATCCTATTGTACAATGTTTTCTAATTTGTTAATAGAAAGTTAATAAACAGACATAAAATGCATGTTTATTTCCTTTAGTAAAATTATTTTTAAAGAATTCATGTAAAACTTTAATATATCATGAGATAAGTTATCACATAAAAAAAGGGAGATACATACATAAAGATATGGAAAGCAGCCCTATATTTCTCTTATTCATTTTAAAACCTTGGTTAAATATTGTTATTTCAGTTAATATTATAGCTCTTACCTTTCTTATAAGGAAAATTGCTATTAATTTTAGAATATCATTGATTTTTATATTCTCTTTCTCCCATTACCTGTTAAGTCTAATAGTATCCATATCCCTAAATCATTCCAGATCAAAATCTTGAAATTTGTTTTTCCCTTTTATTCATTCTTTTTTTACAAGTATTGAGTTATTAAATTTTTTCAGACTCCTTTTGTGTCTTCCATTTCCTGTACCAGATCCTTGTTATCTTATATCTGAACCATTACAGCAGGCTCATAAAGAGTCTTTCTGAATATACTTTTTTTCTTAAAGCATTTCTATCTTTACAACTTCTACCATTGAAAGAGGCACAGTGCTTTAAGAAACTGATGCTTTAGGAATATAGTCAATGATTCTGTAACATCTTTCTACATTGATAGACAGTAATTGCACTAGAGGGGGTGAGGATTTAATAATGTGGGTAACTGCCGAACCACTGTGTAAGACTGTATATCAATGATTCTTCAATAAAATAAAAAAATGAATAAACAAGGAAAAAAGAAACTGATGCTTTAAAGAAATGGTTCTCTGTTGCTTCTAGGATCCGGTCATTCAAGGGCACCTGCAGTCTGACCCCCAGTTATTCACGAAGTTTTACATAAATTGTCTGCCCCAGTTAAACTGGTTGAAATTCTGATGCTTTGTGCTTTGTTTTTTTGTCATTCTATCTATTTCCTCACTCTGTTTTGTGTCCATCAAAAATTTCTTCATCTTCAAAGACAGCATAAAATTTCAAACTACCATGAAACCTTCGCTGATTACCCCAACTGGATGTAATCTCAACTTCTTTAAGTTTCCGAAGCATCTGTTAATGTGGCACTTACTATCCAGTATGTGGCATTAAAATTTTTTGTTTACATGGTTAGCTTCCCTGTTAGATTTTAGTCTTCTTGAGAGCTGAGACCACATCTTATATTTCTTGGTATCCAACAAGGTCTTTATATAGTGCTTTGAACACATTTGGAACTCAGAACATGGTTAATTAATTACTATTTAGTTTAGGTAATTTTGATGTAGAAGATATAATTTGAAGATATAAGCAGTGAAATAGAGTTTGATGTCATTTGTACTCTATAACTGGGAAACCAATTTAAAGCAGTTTCCATTTGCAAAAGAATTTTTACTAAAATTTTGTGGAAAAATAATTGAAAATCAAGGGAGGCATTGATGTTATTTTTAAACATGTTCTGGAAATTATGTTATAGGTTAAAATACAATAGTAGATTAAAAGGTGATAGTGAAACAGTGAAATATTTCATTCTAAATTTTTTTTCTTTTAGTGGCGGCATGACTTTTTGCATGGATGGATAAAAGTACCTGTGACTCATGAGACACAGGAAGAATGTCTTGGAATGGCAGTGTTAGATATGATGAGAATAGCCAAAGAGAAAGGCCAGACCCCACTGGACATCTATAGCTCTGTCAGGTAATGTCCTTATGCACATCCATACATATAAATGTGAGCATTTGGCATTTTAAAATAATTTATTTATATTCTGTGTTTGCCCATAACTTTCTGATTTTATAATAATTAAAAATCATATGGGTAACTTTTCTTTGTTGTGGACAACACACACTTTGTGAAATAAAAGAAATTATTTTTTCCTTTTTTCTTTCAGTTTTATTGAGATACAATTGGCATATAGCACTGTATGAATAGATGGTGTACAGCATAATGTTTAGACTTACATATATCTTGCATTAATTACCACAGTAAATTTAATTACCATCCATCATCTCACATAGATACAAAAAAAAGTGATTAAACTCTTAGGCTCTATTAACAACTTTCATGTATATCATACAGAACTGTTAAATGTAGTAATATTGTACATACTTTCTGAGTACTTATTTATCTTATGAAGAAATTTTTGAAAGAGTTGGAGTACTACAGAAAATATGATAGGTGTTCAGTACCTATTTGTTATTTGATTCACTTATTCTAAAAAGGCTAGGTAAGGTCAGAGGAATGAAAAAAACACCTGGGTGTGTAATTTCTGATAGCATGTCATCAAATTATCTGTATAAATAATTCTGAATCAGTATTTCTTAAATAGTTGTTGATATTTTACTTGAATTAGTATCACCTGAATTGCCTATTAAAAATTAAAGATTCTTGGGCTCTAATTCAAGAATTTGGATTCAGTAAATCTGAGGTAAAGCCCACAAATACAGATTTTTACAATTGTTCCATTTTTTAAAATTTCAATTTTATTGAGGTAATTTTAAGATATGTAAAGATATTTAAGATTGTAAGATATTTAAAATGTACACCATGATTGATTTTATATATGTATACACTGTGAAAGAATTTCCCCCATTGAGTTTATTAACATATCGATCGCCTCATATATTAATGTTTTTGTGTGTGTGAACATCATTTAAGTTCTCTCTTAGCAAATTTCAATTATACAATACAGTGCTATCAATTATAGTCACAATGTTTTACATTAGACCCTCAGATCTTATAACTGATCCATAATATTCTTTTTTTTATTTTGGTATCATTAATATACGATCACATGAGCAACACTGTGGTTACTAGATTACCCCCATTATCAAGTCCCCACCACATACCCCATTGGAGTTACTCTCCATCAGCATAGTAAGATACTATAGAGTCACTACTTGTCTCCTCTGTGCTATACTGCCTTCCATGTGCCCCCTGCCCCCATATGTTATGTGTGCTAATCATAATGACTCTTATTACCCTTCTCCCTCCCTTCCCACCCACCCTCCCCAGTCCCTTTCCCTTTGGTAACTGTTAGTCCATTCTTGGGTTCTGTGAGTCTGCTGCTGTTTTGTTCCTTCAGTTTTGTTTTGTTCTTATGCTCCACAGAGAAGTGAAATCATTTGGTACTTGTATTTCTCTGCCTGGCTTATTTCACTGAACATAATACCCTCTAGCTCCATCCATATTGTTGCAAATGGTAGGATTTCTTTTCTTCTTATGGCTGAATAATATTCCATTGTGTATATGTACCACATCTTCTTTATCCATTCATCTGCTGATGGGCACTTAGGTTGCTTCCATATCTTGGCTATTGTAAATAGTGTGGTGATAAACATATGGGTGCATATGTCTTTTTCAAACTGGGCTCCTGCATTCTTAGGGTAAATTCCTAGGACTGAAATTTTGGGTCAGATGGTATTCCTATTTTTAGCTTTTTGAGGAACCTCCGTATGGTTGAACTAGTTTACATTCCCACCGGCAGTATATGAGGGTTCCCCTTCCTCCAGATTCTCACCAGCATTTGTTGTTCATAGTCTTTTCTGTGTTGGTCATCCTAACTGGTGTGAGTTGATATCTCATTGTGGTATTAATTTGCATTTCTCTGATAATTAGTGATGTGGAGCATCTTTTCATGTGCCTGTGGGCCACCTGAATTTCTTCTTTGGAGAAGTGTCTGTTCATATCCTATGCCCATTTTTTTAATAGGGTTATTTGCTCTTTGGGTGTTGAGGTGTGTGAGTTCTTTATATATATTGGACGTTAACCCCTTGTCGGATATGTCATTTATAAATATATTCTCCCATACTGTAGGATGCATTTTTGTTCTGCTGATGGTGTCCTTTGCTGTACAGAAGCTTTTTGGCTTGATGTAGTCCCATTTGTTCATTTTTTATTTTGTTTCCATTGCCTGAAGAGATGCATTCAGAAAAAGTTGCTCATGTTTATATTCAAAAGATTTTTGCCTATGTCTTCTTCTAAGAGTTTTATGGTTTCATGACTTACATTCAGGTCTTTGATCCATTTTGAGTTTACTTTTGTGTATGGGGTTAGACAATACTCCAGTGTCATTCTCTTACATGTAGCTGCCCAGTTTTGCCAACACCCCCTGTTGAAGAGGCTGTCATTTCCCCATTGTATATCCATGGCTCCTTTATCGTATATCAATTGACCATATCTGTTTGCGTTTATATCTGGGCTCTCTAGTCTTTTCTTGTGCCAGTACCAAATTGTCTTGATTACTGTGGCTTTGTAGTAGAGCTTGAAGTTGGGGAGCGTAATGTCCCCTCTTTATTCTTCCTTCTCAGGATTGCTTTGGCTATTCGGGATCTTTTGTGGTTCCATATGAGTTTTAGGACTATTTCCTCTTGTTCATTGAAGAATGCTGTTGGTATTTTGATAGAGATTACATTGAATCTGTACATTGCTTTAGGCAGGATGGCCATTTTGACAATATTAATTCTTCCTATCCATGAGCATGAGATGTGTTTCCATTTATTGGTATCTTCTTTAATTTCTCTCATGAGTGTCTTGTAGTTTTCACGGTATAGGTCTTTCACTTCCTTGGTTAGGTTTATTCCTAGGTATTTTATTCTTTTTGGTGCAATTGTAAATGGAATTGTTTTCCTGATTTCTCTTTCTGCTAGTTCATCATTAGTGTATAGGAATGCCACAGATTTCTGTGTATTAATTTTGTATCCTGCAACTTTGCTGAATTCAGATATTAGATCTAGTAGTTCTGGAGAGGATTCTTTAGGGTTTTTTATGTACAATATCATGTCATCTGCAAACAGGGACAGTTTAACTTCTTCTTTGCCAATCTGGATGCCTTTTATTTCTTTGTCCTGTCTGATTGCCATAGCTAGGACCTCCAGAACTATGTTGAATAGTAGTGGGGAGAGTGGGCATCCTTGTCTTGTTCCCCATCTTACAGGAAAAGCTTTCCACTTCTCACTGTTACGTATGATGTTGGCTGTGGGTTTCTCATTTATGGCCTTTATTATGTTGAGGTACTTGCCCTCTATACCCATTTTGTTGAGAGTTTTTACCATGAATGAATGTTGAATTTTGTCAAATGCTTTTTCAGTATCCATGGAGGTGATCATGTTGTTTTTGTCTTTCTTTTTGTTGATGTTGTGGATGATGTTGATGGATTTTCGAATGTTGTACCATCCTTGCATCGTTGGGATGAATCCCACTTCATCATGATGGGTGACCTTTTTGATGTATTTTTGAATTCGGTTTGCTAATATTTTGTTGAGTATTTTTGAATCTATGTTCATCAGGGATATTGGTCTGTAATTTTCTTCTTTTTGTGGTGTCTTTGCCTGATTTTTGTATTAGAGTGATGTTGGCCTCGTAGAATGAGTTTGGGAGTATTCCTTCCTCTTCTACTTTTTGAAAAACTTTAAGGAGGATGGGTATTAGGTCTTCACTAAATGTTTGATAAAATTCAGCAGTGAAGCCACCTGGTGCAGGCATTTTGTTCTTAGGTAGTTTTCTGATTACCAATTCAATTTCATTGCTGGTAATTGGTCTGTTCAGATTTTCTGTTTCTTTTTTGGTCAGCCTTGGAAGGTTGTATTTTTCTAGAAAGTTGTCCGTTTCTTCTAGGTTATCCAGTTTGTTAGCATATAATTTTTCATAGTATTCTCTAATAATTCTTTTTATTTCTGTGATGTCTGTAGTGATTTTTCTTCCTTTTTACTGAGTCTATTTATGTGTGTAGATTCTCTTTTTTCCTTAATAAGTCTGGCTACAGGTTTATCTATTTTGTTTATTTTCTCAAAGATCCAGCTCCTGTTTTCATTGATTCTTTCTATTGTTTTATTCTTCTCAATTTTATTTATTTCTGGTCTAATCTTTATTATGTCTCTCCTTCAACTGACTTGGGGCCTTCTTTTTTCTTTTTCTAGTTTCGTTAATTGTGAGTTTAGACTATTCATTTGGGATTGTTCTTCTCTCCTGAGGTAGGCCTGTATTTCAGTTTATTTGCCTCTTAGCACGGCCTTTGCTGCTTCCCACAGATTTTGTGGTGTTGAATTATTGTTGTCATTTGTCTCCATATATTGCTTGATCTCTTTTTTTGTTTGGTCATTGATCCATTGATTATTTAGGAGCATGTTATTAAGCCTCCATGTGTTTGTGGGCTTTTTCATTTTCTTTGTGTAATTTTTTTCTAGTTTCATACCTTTGTGATCTGAGAAGCTGGTTGGTACAATTTCAATCTTTTTGTATTTACTGAGGCTCTTTTTGTGGCCTAGTATATGATCTATTCTTGAAAATGTTCCATGTGCACTTGAGAAGAATGTGTATCCTGTTGCTTTTGGGTGGAGTGTTCTGTAGATGTCTGTTAGGTCCCTTTGTTCCCTGTCCTCCACAAATGGCTGGAATCTTATCCAAGTATTCCGCCTGTTTTAGCTTTCCAACCCCACTAATCTCCAGAGCACCATGCAATGTCGGTTTGTGCTCCCAAAGCAGATCTCCAGGGCTCGGTGTCCAGCAGTCCTAAGCTTCCACCTCCTCCCCATTCTGTTTCTCTTCCTCCTGATGTTGAGCTGGAGTGAGGGAAGGGCTTGGGTCCTGACAGATCAAGGCTTTGGTACATTACCCTGTTTTGTGAGGTATGCTCTGTTCTCCAGATGTAAGCACTCTGATGCAGCCTTCTTTCCTGTTGCTCTTTTAGGATCAGTTGTATTTACTATATTTTTGTATTATATGTGATTTTAGGAGGAGTTCTCTTTCCCACCTCTCACACCGCTATCTTGAATCCTCCAAACTCCAGCATATTCTAATACAAGTGATCCATACTCCACATTCTCCAGATCACTCTTCTGTAAATTTTAATAATAATGCCTAGTATGATTTTTTTGAGACACTACTCCTATGTCCCAGCTTTAATGGCTCTAAGACTCCTCTATTATTTTTAGTGGTATATATGACTATTTTAAGAATCTTTGATTTTTTTTTAAGTTTGAAGACTAAATATGTGTTAAATATTCCACAGTTACCAGATTAAAAGTTTGATGATATCATGACTCTGGCTAAAACTCCCTTTATTTCTTGAAGTCCTCTCAACAACTGGTTTCACTCACTTCTTTGCTGAGTGCCTTCAATACAGTTACATAGCTAATTTGCAGTTTGTTTCTGCATTTCTCTCTTTGGTTTTAAATGTGCTTGATTTGTTTGCATTTGTCTGTTAGGTCTTAACAAGGGTGTAGACCATAATGTATGGTTTCAGGAACTCATTGAGGAATCTAAAAGATTCCAAAGTCCAAAGGAAAAACAAATATGTTTTTGATTTTCATTAAGGTCTTGATCTTTATTACAATGCAGACAAACACTTCTTAGGCTATTAACTGATTAATTAACTAATTTTTTCATTCATTCATTTAACAGTTATTTTGAATACCTGCTATATGCAGCCCATAGAACAGTCAGGGGAAGTGTATCTTAGATATTTTTAAGAGAAACTGAAGGAATTGAACTTGGAGTTGAGTATATTTGAAGAACAGAGAAGCTTTTTGCCACTAAAGATTAATTTAATAAATATGTAGCCACCTTATTCTTATGCTATGGTGCAACACTTCTGCTTTGGAGACCATGGTATTGTCCAAAATATTAGTACAATCTTTCTGTGTAGATTGTAGTTTCTTTGAGGCCATCTATTTATTTCTCTTCCTACATTATTTAGTCTAGTGTCCTAAAGCCAATGTATGTTTAGTAATAGTACTTCTCTGATTCTCTTAACCAGAATATAAATCCATCTGCAAAATTCTGTATCATTTTTTCCATATGTTTACTTTTTAAATTGTGTAGATATTAAACATTTATTTTAAGATTCTATGATATTTTGAATTAATTTTTTAATTTTTTATTAAAGTATCATTGATAATCTTATGAAGGTTTCACATACACAAAACAGTGGTTCAACCAACGTTCACCCATGTTATCAAGCCCTCACCCCCTCCACTGAGGTCACTATCAATGTAGTAAGATGTCATAGAGTCATTAATTGTATTCTCTGTGGTGTACTACTGTTCCAGTGACCTACCTATGTTGTGATTGCAATGTATAGTGCCCCTTAATCCCATTCTCCCTCCCCATCCCTTCCCCTTTAGTAACCACTAGTCTCTTCTTGGTGTTTATGTGTCTGCTGCTTTTTTTGATCCTTTTGTTTTGCTCTTGCTCTGTTCTTACACTCCACTAATGAGTGAAATCATTTGGTATTTGTCTTTCTCTGCCTGACTTATTTCACTCAGCATAATAACCTCTAGATCCATCCATGTTGTTGCAAATGGCAGGATTTCTTTTCAAGAATTTCATGAAATTTTAGAACAGCTTTATTAAGATATAATTTACGTACATAAAGTTTACCCATTTAAGTATGCTATTCAGTATTTTTTATTATTGAGTTAGCATTCTTTGTATATTCTGGATACAAGTCTCCAGATGTAAGTTATCATATGTATATGATTATGTAAACATTTTTCCATTCTTTGGGTTGTTTTCACTTTCTAGAAAGAAGTATCATTTGCAGAACAAAAGTTTAAATTTTGAAAGTTTTAATTTTGAAATTAATTTCAAATTTTGAAATAGTCTAATTTATCTATTTTTTTCTTTTGTCTCTGTACCATAGTATTTTAATATTGGATAAAAACTTACACCTGTCCTGAAGCAAAAACATGCCTGCCTTGCTTGCCTTCTTAATATAATTTAACTCACTGATGTTTTCTTAGTTTTCATTTAGTGCTCAGTTCTGAGAAATAATCAAGATTCTCTATTCAATGTTAAAATATTCAGGATTGATGGGAAAACTTGGCAGAGTGAAATAAGCTGTTTTGTTCCCAGAAATATATGGTATGGTGTGGGTGTCTGATTAGTATAACTGAATACATATTCTTTCTCATATTTAAAAAAATATATATGTAAGGCACATCTCTGCTCGCGTTAGGTGTGTCTGTGTCTGTGAGCACATGCCTCTGTGTGTGCATATGCACCTATATGTTTTTGTGCATCTTTTTGTGCATGTGTATGTATTACTTTTTTGTATGCCATTTCCTAACTGGACATTGTGACTTAGGTATAGGAGTATAGAAAGTATAGGAAATGAAGAATCCATTTCCCACTAAAATGTTGTTATATTTTCACTCCATTTCATTCTTCATCTGCTCTTTAAAATCCCAAGTTTGTTAAAGGGTGGGAAGGAAAGAATTGTTGAATGAAAAAAGCCTAGAAAACAGTCCGCTGAATTTGCAAACACTAGGCCAGGGCCAAGACCACTTACAATAGGAACTGAGCTACATATCATTAGACATGATTTCTGAACAACTAAGCAAATACTAGAGTTTTCAGTCACCTACTCTAATTCTAATAATAAGATGCAGATTTCATTTTATGGTGCAAAAATAGTAGTTTGTAAGGCATGGCTCAAGTTCTGAGCATTTAGAGCTTCAATTTTAGGATTCAAAAATTCAATATAAGAAAAACATCAGAAGAAATGTTTTTAAAAACTCAATATAAGAAAAGCATCAGGAAAAAATATTTTTATGCTCTAAGAGTTAACAACTTTGTATCTCTTAAAAATTTTAGTGTTTTAACAAGTCTGGTTCTGATAGCATGACACTGAAATGGATTCAGTGTATTCAAGAACCACACATTCCTATGGTATTGCCAAAGAATGGATGTCTGTCTGTCCTTTATTCTAGGCATCAAAGTGGAAAGCCTTCTTATATATTGTTATCTTAAACTCTTCTTTTATCTCCAAATAAGTTTTCAAAGCCTTATTAGATCAAATAGCCATTGGTTTTTATATAGATTGCATTCCAGATTTAGTAAGGCTGTTGATAACTAATTTTTGATAGAAGCAGATAAAGTAGGAATCATTTGCATTCCAATTGTATCTTTAAATCACATTTTCAGTGTTTATTCTAAACTTAGGTTTTCCTATATGCTGTCCAGGCTTTCATAAATTTTATATATTTGTTTACTTACAAATATATCATTGCTTTGAAAAGGAACAGAGTGTGATTTTTGAGATCTGAAAAATAAGAAGGATTTAATCGTTACAGAGGGGTAAGCAATGAGAGTCAGAGACTCATGGAAAAGGCCTTGTAGAAGAAGGGAGCATGGAAATAATGAAGAGAGTCATTATGGCTAGAGCTCCAAGAGTTAGTAGGAGATGAGGCTCTAGCTATACTGATTCTCTTCATTCTCTCCATGCTCCTTTCTGCTGCAAGACCTTTTCCATGAGTTTCTACATCTCCATTGCTTATCTCTTTCCACCCACTAAATTCTACTTATTTTTTTATCTCAAAAGTAAGACCCATGTAGAACCTGAAAGTAATATTGACAAGGTTAAGAACACTAAGAAATAAGATACCATGCAAGAATATTAAGCAAGGATGAAATGATTAGATTTGTGTTTTTAAAAGATCCCACTTAAAAATGACTCCAGTGTATTTAAAAAAATGAGAGGATATTAAGAGTAATGGAAATGCAGGTTGTCAGGGAGTGAGGCCATTGTATTAGTCCCTCTAGGAGATGTGGTTGAATGGGTTAGTAATGAGAAAAATAGGCAAACAAGAGAAATATTTAGAAAGTAAAAGCAAGGTAATGTCATGATGGATTGAATAATGGAAGTTGAAGGAGAAGGTGGTGTAAAAGATGATTTGTGGGTTTCTGGGGCTTGCAACTGTAATGAGTTGTAGTGCTCTGTACTTACATATGGAATTCTGTTAGAGGATCTTTTTGGGAGAGTTTTAGGGTGACATATGCATTTGGTTTAACACACTGTTTGAGGAGCTTTTAAAGAATCCAGATTAAGTGGGTAAATTGACTTGACTGTGGAAGATGTACATCTGGAGTTTAGAGGCCAGGGCTACAGATAGAGATATCAGAGTCATTTGCATCGTCATTTGCATACAGAGTATCTAGAGAGAAAAAGTATACAAAAAAAGGGGGGGGCTCATAATTAAGTCTCAAAGAACCTTAAGGTTTTGTATTATATGGGTGATGGCTATATTATCTTGCTCCATTTGACTAACTGCTATAGCACTTACCCATCACAGAGAAAGGTGGTAATTTCTCTTTTAATTTTTGTTTTAGACTTATCTTTCAATTTGTTTTGCTTTTCTGTGTGTGCTCTTTACTAGCTACAAGACATTCTTACCAAAATGTGTTCGAGCAAAGATCCAAGACTATCATATTTTGACAAGGAAGAGAATAAGGTACAGATTTCGCAGATTTATTGAGCAATTCAGCCATTGCAAAGCCACTGCCAGAAACTTGAAACTTAAGTATCTTATAAATCTGGAAACTCTTCAGTCTGCCTTCTACACAGAGCAGTTTGAAGTAAAAGAACCTGGAAGAGGTCCTTCAGGTGAGGAGATTTTTGCAACCATTGTAATAACTGGAAACGGTGGAATTCAGTGGTCAAGAGGGAAACTTAAAGAAAGTGAGACACTGACAGAACAGGTAATCCTTAATGATATGTTCTCATTCTTTGTTAATTTAAGTAGAATGGCAATAGAAGCAAAGTAATTTTAGTTATTTGAAACATGGTCTTGGACTTATTTTCTCTCATTGACAGAAGTGGAAGTTTTTAAAAATGTGAAACCATTAAAGCCTTATCTGTAGCTGTTTTCTCGTTGTTTTTAAAGGGTTTTTAAAACATTTTCTTATGACAAAATAATAATGGTGTTCTTATATTTTCAGAAAAAGCTTGAATTCTAAAAGTGATTTTTAAAGTACTTTTGTCTCCTTTTTTCTTTTACTATTATTGATAATAGGAGACACAGTGATAAGTTTAATTAATTGAAAAAGGTTAATTTTATGATGATGTATACCTGTAAAATAATTTCATTTTTTTCAGGTTTGCATTACAAGTTTTAAGTTTGTTCATACCTATGTTGTTGTTAGATTATTATTAGAGATTTAATAATTTTTAAAATTTTCATCCATTGGTAGTTCAGCTTTCAATTTTCTGGAAGTAATTTCTATTAATGTTGATTGGATTGAAAGGTATTGTAGCATACTTAACTGGCACCATTTAATGTTATCATTTTTAAGTCAAAGCCAAGGTACAGTGAAGCCTTAGGTTTAGATCATTGGGGAAAAGAATGCTTTTTAGTACTTATTTATGGCAATCAATACTTTTTTTAAAGGATTTGGAGTGAATGTTATCTTTCATAAGACCTGTTTTAAAATGGTCTATAAATTCTACATGTTTTTAATTTCAAATGCTCTTAATGACAGGATTTACAGTTATATTGTGATTTTCCTGATATTATTGATGTCACTATTAAGCAAGCAAGCCAAGAAGTTTCAAATGAAAGCAGAATTGTAACTATCCATAAGCAAGATGGTAAAAATCTGGTAAGTTTGCTTTATAATTAAATAGTGATTATGTTTAACAGTTGTCAGAAAAAGTATTTCTCAATCTTAATACCAAAGATATTTTCTTGTAGAAAGTTTGATTATAGTTTTAAATATAGCTCAAAATATAAACATCAGTCTAGTAAGCTTTTTATTTTTATTTTTTTATGTTGCTATTATTAATATACAATTACATGAGCAACATTATGGTTACTAAACTCCCCCTATTATCAAGTCCCCACCACATACCCCATTACAGTCACTGTCCATCAGCATAGTAGGATGTTATACAATCACTACTTGTCTTCTCTGTGTTATACTGCCTTTCCCGTATCCCTCCACCCCACCCAACCCCCACCCCCGCTACATTATGTGTGCTAATTGTAATAGCCCATTTTCCCCCTTGTCCCTCCCTTCCCACCCATCCTCCTCAGTCCCTTTCCCTTTGGTAACTGTTAGTCCATTCTTGGATTCTGTGAGTCTGCTGCTGTTTTGTTCCTTCAATTTTTTCTTTGTTCTTACACTCCACAGATGAGTGAATTCATTTGATACTTGTCTTTCTCTGTCTGGCTTATTTCACTGAGCATAATACTCTGTAGCTTCATCCATGTTGTTGCAAATGGAAGGATTTGTTTTCTTCTTATGACTGAATAATATTCCATTGTGTATATATACCACATCTTCTTTATCCATTCATCTACTGATGGACATTTAGGTTGCTTCCATTTCTTGGCTATTGTAAATAGTGCTGTGATAAACATAGGGGTGCATATGTCTTTTTCAAACTGGGCTCCTGCATTTTTAGGGTAAATTCCTAGGAGTGGAATTCCTGGGTCAAATGGTATTCCTATTTTGAGTTTTTTGAGGAACCTCCATACTGCTTCCCACAATGGTTGTACTAATTTACATTCCCACCAGCAGTGTAGGAGGGTTCCCTTTTCTCCACATCCTTGCCAACATTTGTTGTTTGTCTTTTGGATGGTGGCCATCCTAACTGGTGTGAGGTGATATCTCACTGTGGTTTTAATTTGAATTTCTCTGATGACTAGTGATGTGGAGCATCTTTTCATGTGCCTGTTGGCCACATGAATTTCTTCTTTGGAGAAGTGTCTGTGCAACTCTTCTGCCTATTATTTAATTGGCTTATTTGCATTTTGGTTGTTGAGATGCATGAGCTCTTTATATAATTTGGATGTCAACCCCTTATCGGATATGTCATTTATGAATATATTCTCCCATACTGTAGGATGTCTTTTTGTTCTACTGAAAGTATCCTTTGTTGTTTGTCTTTTGGATGGTGTACAAAAGCTTTTTATTTTGATATAGTCCCACTTGTTCATTTTTGCTTTTGTTTCCCTTGCCTGGGGAGATATGTTCATGAAGAAGTTGCTCATGTTTATGTCCACGAGATTTTTGCCTATATTTTTTTCTAAGAGTTTTATGGTTTCATGACTTACATTCAGGTCTTTGATCCATTTTGAGTTTACTTTTGTGTATGGGGTTGGACAGTAGTCCAGTTTCATTCTCTTACATGTAGCTGTCCAGTTTTGCCAACACCAGCTGTTGAAGAGGCTGTCATTTCTCCATTGTATATCCATGGCTCCTTTATCATATATTAATTGGCCATATATGCTTGGGTTTATATCAGGGCTCTCTTTTCTGTTCCAGTGGTCTATGGTTCTGTTCTTGTGCCAGTACCAAATTGTCTTGATTACTGTAGCTTTGTAGTAGAACTTGAAGTCAGGGAATGTAATTCCCCTTGCTTTATTCTTCCTTCTCAGGATTGCTTTAGCTATTCAGGGTCTTTTGTGGTTCCATATGAATTTTAGAACTATTTGTTCTAGTTCACTGAAGAATACTGTATGTATTTTGATAGGGATTGCATTGAATCTGTAGATTGCTTTAGGCTGGATGGCCATTTGGACAATATTAATTCTTCCTAGCCAAAAGCATGGGATGAATTTCCATTTATTAGTGTCCTCTTTAATTTCTCTTAAGAGTGTCTTGTAGTTTTCAGGGTATAGGTCTTTCACTTCCTTGGTTAGGTTTATTCCTAGGTATTTTATTCTACTGGATGTGATTGTGAATGTAATTGTTTTCCTGATTTTCTTGCTTCTAGTCCATCATTAGTGTATAGGAATGCAACAGATTTCTGTGTATTAATTTTGTATCCTGCAGCTTTGCTGAATTCAGATATTAGATCTTGTAGTTTCAGAGTGCATTCTTTAGGGTTCTTTATGTACAATATCATGTCATCTGCAAACAGGGACAGTTTGACTTCTTCCTTGCCAATCTGGATGCCTTTTATTTCTTTCTGTTGTCTGATTACTGTGGCTAGGACCTCCAAAACTGTGTTGAATAAAAATGGGGAGAGTGGGCATCCTTGTCTTGTTCCTGATCTTAAAGGAATAGCTTTCAGCTTCTCGCGGTTAAGTATAATGTTGGCTGTGGGTTTGTCATATATAGCCTTTATTATGTTGAGGTATTTGCCCTCTATACCCATTTTGTTGAGAGTTTTTATTATGAATGAATGTTGAATAATGTCAAATGGTTTTTCAGCACCTATGGTGATGATCATGTGGTTTTTGTCCTTCTTTTTCTTGACATAGTGGATGATGTTCATAGATTTCTGAATGTTGTACCATCCTTGCATCCCTGGGATGAATCCCACTTGATCATGATGGATTATCTTTTTGATGTATTTTTTAATTCGGTTTGCTAATATTTTGTTGAGTAATTTTGCATGTATGTTCATCACGGATATTGGTCTGTAATTTTCTTTTTTTGTGGTGTCTTTGCCTGATTTTCATATTAGAGTGATGTTGGCCTCGTAAAATGAGTTTGGGGGTTTTTCCCTCCTCTTCTACTTTTTGGAAAACTTTAAGGAGGACGGGTATTAGGTCTTCACTAAGTGTTTGATAAAATTCAGCAGTGAAACCATCTGGTCCAGAGGTTTTGTTCTTAAGTAGTTTTTTGATTACCAGTTCATTTCTTTGCTGGTAATTGGTCTATTCAGAATTTCTGTTTCCTCCTGGTCAGCCTTGGAAGGTTGTATTTTTCTAGAAAGTTGTCTATTTTTTTCTAGGTTATCCAGTTTGTTACCATACAATTTTTCATAGTATTCTTTCATAATTCTTGGTATTTCTGTGGTGTCCGTAGTGATTTTTCCTCTCTCATTTCTGATTCTGTTTATGTGTGTAGACTCTCTTTTTTTCTTGATAAGTCTGGCTAAGGGTTTATCTATTTTGTTTATTTTCTCAAAGAACCAGCTCCTGCTTTCATTGATTCTTTCTATTGTTTTATTCTTCTCAATTTTATTTATTTCTGCTTTAATCTTTATTATGTCCCTCCTTCTACTGACTTTGGGCCTCATTTGTTCTTCCTTTTCTAGTTTCATTAATTTTGAGTTTAGACTGTTCATTTGGGATTGTTCTTCTTTCCTGAGGTAGGCCTGTATTGCTATATATTTCCCTCTTAGCATGGCCTTTGCTGCATCCCACATATTTTGTGTTGAATTATTGTTGTCTTTTGTCTCCATGTATTGCTTGATCTCTGTTTTTATTTGGTCATTGATCCATTGATTATTTAGGAGCATGGTATTAAGCCTCCATGTGTGTGTGGGCTTTTTCGTTTTCTTTGTGTAATTTATTTCTAGTTTCATGCCTTTGTGATCTGAGAAGCTGGTTGGTACAATTTCAATCTTTTTGAATTTACTGAGGTTCTTTTTGTGGTGTAATATATAATCAATTCTTGAAAATGTTCCATGTGCACTTGAGAAGAATGTATATCCTGTTTCTTGTGGATGGAGTGTTCTGTAGATGTCCATTAGGTCCGTCTGTTCTAATATGTTGTTTAGTGCCTCTGTCTCTTTACTTATTTTCTGTTTGGTTGATCAGTCCTTTGGAGTGAGTGGTGTGTTGAAGTCTCCTAAAATGAATGCATTGCATTCTATTTCCCCCTTTAATTATGTTAGTATTTGTTTCACATATGTATGTGATCCAGTGTTGGGTGCATAGGTGTTTATAATAGTTATATCCTCTTTTTGGACTGACCCCTTTATCATTATGTAATGTCCTTCTTTGTCTCTTGTGACTTTCTTTTGAAGTCTGTTTTGTCTGATACAAGTACTGCAACTCCTGCTTTTTTCTCACTATTAGTTGCATGAAATATCTTTTTCTATCCCTTTACTTTCAGTCTGTGTATGTCTTTGGGTTTGAAGTGAGTCTCTTGTAGGCAGGATATAGATGGGTCTTGTTTTTTCATCCATTCAGTAACTCTATGTCTTTTGATTGGTGCATTCAGACCATTTACATTTAGGGTGATTATTGATAGGTATGTACTTATTGCCATCGCAGTCTTCAGATTCGTGGTTACCAGAGGTTCAAGGGCAATTCCCTTACTATCTAACAGTCTAATTTAACTTACTTCATAAACTATTACAAACACAACCTAAAGGTTCTTTTTCTTTCCTTCCTTTTTCTTCCTCTTCCATTCTTTGTATGTCATGAATCATATTCTGTACTCTTTGTCTTCCCTTGGGTGACATCTGTTTAGCCTTAGGAATACTTGCATCTATAGGAGTCCCTCCAAAATGCACTGTAGAGGTGGTTTGTGGGAGGTAAATTCTCTCAGCTTTTGCTTCTCTGAAAATTGTTTAATCTGCCCTTCAAATTTAAATAACTTTGCCGGGTATAGTATTTTGGTTCAAGGCTCTTCTGCTTCATTGCATTACATATATCATGCCACTCCCTTCTGGCCTATAAGGTTTCTGTTGAGAAATCTG
The DNA here is from genome assembly GCA_032199065.1 of Smutsia gigantea. Lineage (NCBI taxonomy): Eukaryota > Metazoa > Chordata > Mammalia > Pholidota > Manidae > Smutsia > Smutsia gigantea. The sequence continues at coordinate 133,778 of JAVSCE010010630.1, read as the reverse complement.
ATGATAGCCTGATGGGTTTTCCTTTGTATGTGTTCTTTTTTCTGTCTCTAGCTGCTTTTAAAAGTCTGTCTTTATCCTTGATCTTTGCCATTTTAATTATTATATGTCTTGATGATGTCTTCCTTGGGTCCCTTGTGTTGGGAGATCTGTGCATCTCCATGGCTTGAGAGACTATCTCCTTCCCCAGATTGGGGAATTTTTCAGCAATTACCTCCTCAATCTCACTTTCTATCCCTTTTTCTCTCTATTCTTCTTCTGGTACCCCTATAGTACGAATATTATTCTGTCTGAATTGGTCACACAGTTCTCTCAATATTGTTTCATTCTTACAGATCCCTTTTTCTCTCTGTGCTTCATCTTCTTTGTATTCCTCTTCTATAATTTCTATTCCATTTACCATCTCTTGTACTGCATCTAATCTGCTTTTAAATATCTCCATTGTATGTTTCATTTCAGATATGGAATTTCTTAATGATTGAATCCCCAACTTAAATTTGTTCCTGAGTTCTTGAATATTTTTCTGTGCCTCCATAAGTTTATAATTTTTATTTTGAACTCTCTTTCAGGAAGATTGGTGCGTTCGAGTTCATTTGGCCCTCTTTCTGGGGTTTGTGAGATTTTGGTCTGAACCGTGTTCTTTTGTCGTTTCATATTTCTGTGTAGTGCCCACTAGTGCACAGAAACTCCAGTCTCTGGAGCTGCTCAGCCCCTAGAGTGAGGTTGGGGGTCGTAGTGGAGTGGAACTGGTGCCTGGGGGTGGAAAGGTCTGTTTCCTGCTTCCCATCTGCGGTGCCTGTCTCCAGTGTCAGAGCCAGTGTGCCAAGCACACAGGTGTAAACCTGTTTGCTTTGCTTCTCTAGCTGTTGTAGGTGGGGCCTCCCTCTGGCTGGCCTGACGCCTGCGCAGTGACTCTGGGTTTGCGAGCAGGTGCCTGTAGGCCAGTAGGAAGACTCAGCAGGCTGTGTATCGCAGTGGGGGGCCTGAGAGCTGAGTAGGCAGCCAGGGGGATGGAGCACCTGAAGCTCCTCAACGTTCCCAATGAGCTGGGCACAGTGCACCCAGACAACCTTGTCAAGCCCTCCCTACTTCTGCACAGCAAGCTCTGTGCAAGCCCCGCCCCTTCAGTAGCCCTCTTGTTGCTGGGAAGCCTCTCAGACCACCTGTCCTTCCTCTGACCCACAGAGCAGCCGGGTGTGGATCCAGTCCTCCACAAATGGTCAGAATGTCTATTTCTCAAGCACTCCGCCTGTCCGAGCTCCCCAACATCCAGAGCACCACATACTATGGGATTCTGCTCACAAAGCAGATCTCCAGGGCTAGGTGTCCCGCAGTCCCAGGCTTCCACCCCCTCCCCCGCTCCGTTTTTCTTCCTCCCGCTGGTGAGCTGAGGTGGGGAAGGGCTTGGGTCCTGCCAGATTGAGGCTTTCCTACGTTACCCTGTTTCGTGAGGTCTGCTCTGTTTGTGAGGTCTGTTTGCAGTCTGGTTCAGCCTTCTTTCTTGTTGCTGTTTTAAGGTCAGTTGTGTTAATTTACTATATTTTTGTACTGTTTGTGGTTTTGGAGCTCTCCATCTCAGCTCTCACGCCGCCATCTTGGATTCCCGGGGCTGTCTTTTTTATATTTTATTTTGTTAATTATCTTTTTTTATTAAGGTATCATTGATATACAATCTTATGAAAGTTTCACATGAGCATCATTGTGGTTACTACATTCACCCATATTATATAGTCCCCATTGCAGTTACTGTCCATCAGTAGTAAGATGGTATAGAGTCGCTACTTGTCTTCTCTGTGCTATACTGCCTTCCCTGTGACCCACCTACATTATGTGTGTTAACCATAATGTGGAGGTATCTCTTTTGATTATATAATCTAATTAGCTGTTTTTTATATATGTGAAATCTATTGATTTCTATATCCTACCATCCTAATGAATCAGTGTTGTAGTAGTTTCATAATTGCTTTTTGTGGGGGTGTCCCCCAAATGTACAGTCATACAGTTTTCATAGACAGTTTTACCTCCTTGTTTCCAATTTCTATATTTGTTTTCTATGACTTAATTATGTTAACTAAATATGTTAGCTAGATTCTGTTATGTTAGCTAAACACCATATAATATTAACTGGTGGGCTTTTTTTTCCTATTCCTGATTTTAGAACAAATTGCCTTAGTATCTTTCCATTAAATAAGAGGCTACATTTTAGGTTGATTGTATGTTCACATATGTATGTATGATACAATCATAGCATAGCTATATATTATTTTAGTTTATAGCATGAGTGTTTTAACCTTAGCAATGTGTAGTTGGTATATAAAGATAAGTTCTCATTATTTCTAACTAATATCAACTTTTATATCAGAGTAGATAGATTTCTGACTGACATGACTGGCATATTTATCTACTGGGGGCGTTGGAAAATAGAGTAAAATTATGGATGTAGAGTGAACTATAACTGGAAAGGCATGATAAGCGCATATTTGAGAGAACCGTACATATCACACAGAAGAATTTGTAATTCAGATTAGACAATTGGGAGCCATAAAAAACATGTGAGCAATTTAGAAGGAAAGTAATTTAGGAGAATTAATTTAACAGTGAGCGATGAGAAGTTTCAGTATGTAGCATACAGTTGACTTTTTAAATGATACATAATATTTCTTCTTTTCTCTTCTTAGGAAATTGAACTTAGCTCATTAAGAGCAGCTTTGTCTTTTGTGTCATTAATTGATGGATATTATAGATTAACTGCAGATGCACATCATTACCTCTGTAAAGAAGTAGCACCTCCAATGGTGCTTGAACACATACAAAGCAACTGTCATGGCCCAATTCTGTGAGTAATACTGACATTAATAGTAAATTTTTTAAAAAGTAGATGAGATTTTACAAAGAAGACTTAATACAACAGAGTGGTATGCATAGGTTTAGTTTAGGAAAAAAATACTAATTTGGCTTAGTTTTCTTTTTATTTGCAATCATATTACATAATCATAAGTTATTTAGGGTGTAATTTACTTTCTGTATCCCAATCTATAATACTTCTATCTTCTATAAGTTTGGTGCTCAGTTGCCTGTGTGTGCTTAATTTATTCTCAGGTGTTAATGAAAATACTCCTCCAATTTATATTTCATTAATTTTGAAACAATGCAGAGGAACCGCAATGCAAAATGTGATAATCCTTATTATTAGGGCAATCCAGCTCCTCCTACTGAAAGCTTCAAACACATGATATATATGATGTCCATATTTCTAGACTAGTGCTGTGCAGTGTTTTCTGCAATGGTGAAAATGAAAATGTTTTATTTCTATGCTATTTAATACAGTAGTTACTTGCCTCATGTGACTATTGAGCATTCAAAATGTGATTCAAAAGTAACTAACACAACTAAGGAACTGGATTTTTAATTGTAATTTAATTTTAATAACTTTACATTTAAATAGCTACCTGTAGCTACTAGCTACCATATTGACTCACACAGTGGTACACCCTTACTGTACTAGCGGATAAAGCCAGTTATCATGCAGAACATCTACGTAGCACAAGTCCTAGTTATCTCTCAGCCAGGATGTACTTAATGAATGACATCAGGTTTAAAGGACTTGAACAAAAGAAACAATCTAGGATTGTGAGCATATGTTTCTTGACCTTAACTTACCCTTGATTAAATATTTCAGAAATCATATCCTGATTGACATTTAATACTTGATTATGCTATAAGTAATATCTGTTTAATAATAAGCATAGCTGTTATGGAAAAGTTGCACTACTTGAACATTCTATAATTATATATTCAATAATTTTAAAACTGCTACCATTCACTCATTCTGTATCCATCCACTCAAGCATTCCTTCATTTATTTATAGAGCATTAACCTAATAAATGCCAGGCAGTAGTTTATGTATGTGTGGAAGAGATGATTCCTGCTTTCATGTAGATTACATTTTGACTTTTCTTTCATGATACTCAACTTCAGTAAAACATATAGCAGATTTAAAAATGGTAGTCCTTGTCACTTGCCATGGGTCTTCTATTAGAATTTGGTATTAAATTAAATATTAAAATGACACACACACATAAATTTTTATATTAGTAACTCCTATGGTAGAAGAGACATAGGAAATGCTTATAATATGCTTTTTGCATAGTTAAATGAAGTTTTATGAGAGTATGGTTTTTAAAGCACTAAACTTGAAATCAGAAGGCAGAAAGTTCAAATAAGTGAATTTTTTTCTGTCATTTTGTGTCTTATAGTACCTTTTATTTGTTTTTAAAGCAGTGTAATTGACCCTTGAGTTGGTCTGAAATTATTTCAGCATAACTTGGTACTTTAATATTTTTCTCTGCAAGATTATTAATAAACATTTAAAGTGGAGGAGACTTAAAAATTCTGAGAGTTTTAGTTTTGACTTTTGATCTTTTAGATGACATTTTGATCATAGTGTCTTGGTGCTTACTACATTATCATTCAAATTACTTCCTTACCTTTAGAATGGATTTTGCCATCTGTAAACTGAAGAAAGCAGGAAATCAGACTGGACTTTATGTACTTCGATGCAGTCCTAAGGACTTTAATAAATATTTTCTGACTTTTGCTGTCGAGGTTAGTATGTCACATTAATGAATGGTAACTTTTGTTTTTTTAATTTCTGCAATCCCTGTACTCCCTGCTTCTGGCAAAGGCAATATCTTTATTTAGTCCATATAATTTCCCCTTCATGTTTACCTACCACATTTCCTTTTTAATACTTAGAATTAGAGCTCTAGATATGATAACTAGTATAATAGGGCCTAATTTACTTCAGGGATTCTGCATAAATAAACAAGATAAAATTCCTAACATTTATATAAAAATATAAAATGACTTAAAATGCCTTACTATCTTTTTATTTGGAATTTATTTTATTTTATTTTTTAGTGTTTGGGTGTTACCAGTGTGTCAAATTTCATCAAGTCTCTTGAAGTCTCTTTTTTCACAAAAAATCTTTACCAGAACTGTAGAATAAAATAAATCAGAAGTAATCTTACACTAGTAATGGTTAACAGGATTAGAGTGAAATAGGGCAATAACAGAAACAAACATCATAGCAATTCTAATTAGTAGTTTTCCAATATTAAGAATAATGATTTACAATGTACACCTTAAGCATAAGATTACAATGAAACCTAACTGTTAATACAGATCATTTTGGATCTCATCTAAGATTATTTACTATCCAAAACTACCAAGAAAGATACTATAATTTGTAAAGCAGTTTCATGGTATAAACCTTGAGAAATTTTATAGCAGCTTGCAAAATTTATCATAGTTTTTAAAAGTAGAGAAATTAAGGACTTTATTATTCATTTATTTTAATTTTTATAAAATGAAACCATCTTGTATTTAGCATATGGAGGGTGTATTAATCTCCATTAATACAGAAGATAGGTTACTCCATTACTTTAGCATTATAAAATAGTGATAATCTATCCTAATTTCACAGTATCTTATTTAGCAGTCCATTATATCCAGTTACCAAGTCAAAATGTATATTTTTTTCTGTTTACTGTATTTGCCCTGCCTAATATGAGGGCTTTGTATTAGGGAGTGTATGTTACATCCCTGCTTCAAGAAATTTATCTGTTGGAAAACAAAAGTAAAAAAATATACCAAAAATACTAAATTGGGCATTGTAATTATCTAGTATAAGCAAATACAGACAATAACAGAAAGGATTACAATTATTTAGAAAGACCTTTTGGAGTAAGGACTTGAAATATTCAGTAAATTTTATATAAATGCTTCTAAGTAGGTTGAATATGCTTATAAGAAGCAGCTCAAAAAATACATGAATGAACAAGTTCATAAAACAGCACATATTGAAAAACTGAAAAATATTAAAATTGCCATATTAGAGATAATTATATGAAATAGTAGTAGCGAAATGAAATGGGTAATCACCTTTGGTTGTGGAATGGGGTCAGAGTTGTTGGGGAGGACCTCACAAAAAAAGTGGTACTTGAACTGAGTTTTAAGGAATGAATAAAAGTCCATTGCTCATAAGGAGAGGATGTACATTCAGGTGAAGAGATAGCATGTACAGAAGCATATGGCATTTGCTTAAAAATTTTTAAGTCACTTAATACAGCTAGAATATAGGTTGCATGTTGGGAGTGGCAGGAGTTGAAGTTGGAGATGGAGTTGCAGAAGCCAGAGATCATGGAAAGCTTTCTATGCTAAATTAGTTTTACAGTTTATCCTGTAAATGCGGAAAGCTGTTAAGGATGGTTTTATTATTGTTAATTATCATTGATTTCTTACTTGCTTTGTAAGAATATCAGCTCTTAAACTATGTCTGTAGCCTATGCAATTGTAATTAAGTATATTTTTCAGGCACCAACACCTCTATCACCCTATACTAGAACTACATTAGGATTCATTGTTCAAATGTTTAAATGTTCTGTTGGTTGTTTTGTGATATCCTTTTTGTCACAATAATCGCTATGATGTCCATTGTGGTTTTTCCCTCACTCTCTTCATAATTAAACCTACATAGCGAGAAAATGTCATTGAATATAAGCACTGTTTGATCACAAAAAATGAGAATGGAGAATACAACCTCAGTGGGACTAAGAAGAACTTCAGTAATCTTAAAGATCTTCTAAATTGCTACCAGATGGAAACTGTTCGCTCAGACAGTATAATATTCCAGTTTACAAAATGCTGTCCCCCAAAGCTGAAAGGTAAATTAATTTTCTAGTTATTTAAAAAATATTGGTCATGGATTATGTATATCATGGGAGGTATCTTCAGTATATCAAAAGAAATATGGAAGAAGCTGCTCCAAAAACTAACTTTGTCTCATCCTGTTATATTAGCATTCTCAAGTTAGGATTATTCAGTTTGGTTTGAGTTATCTAGAAGTGACTTGAAGTTCCATAATTCTGAAATGATATTTAAAAAATGATTGTTGCTTGGTATAAGTCAGTCACTTATTTACTGAACTGAAATAATTTATTGCCAAATTCTTATATGTTGTTCTGGGTATAAACTTTCATTCTCCTTCAGAATTTTAATTTCTATACTTTAAAAATAAAGGTAGTAAGGTTGGAAATTCCATGAAATAACAGGTTTATTAAAAACTTATTAAAATCATGAAAAATTGTTAGTTAAAGAAGTGATTATATTTTTGAATGTAGGAAACAACTGGTTAGAGTACATCGAAGTTCAAGGAGTAAACTTCTAAAATAATTTTCCATTTATTGAAAAAAAAACCAATAAGAAATAGTTAAGCATTTCTGAAATCCTGCCACTTGCAACAACATAGATAGACCTAGAGGGTATTATGGTATGTGAAATAAGCCAGGCAGAGGAAGACAAATACCATATGATTTCAATTAGTTGTGGACTGTAAAAACAAAACAAAACAAAATGAACAGAATAGCAGTAGACTCACAGACAGTGAGAAGTGACTGGTGGTTATGTAACAAGGGGGAGAGTTTGGGTGGGTGGGTGGGTGGGGAAGGTGAGGGGGATAAAGGGACACAAAAATTCTCAATCATAATGTAAATTGGTCATAGGGATAGTGGCACAGCATGGAGAATATAGCCAGTGATTCTCTAACATCTTTCTATGTAGACAGATAATAACTAACTAGAGAGGTTAAGGATTTAATAATATGGGTAACTGTTGAACCACTGTGTTGTATACTAATATTAGATTGTATATCAACTATAATTAAAAAAAAAAAAGAGTTGAGCATTTCTTATTGTAGAATACATTTTATTTTACCCCTTTGGAGCAGTTTATATCCTCAATGTGTTTTGATTTTATATATGTTTTTTCATTGTTTCATTCTTTTTTTCTTTTTTAACAGATAAATCAAACCTTCTAGTCTTCAGAACCAATGGTCTTTCTGATGTACCGACCTCACCAACGTTGCACAGGCATAATAATGTGAACCAAATGGTGTTTCACAAAATTAGAAATGAAGATTTGACGTTTGTAAGTCATTAGATGTTGATTCTTTTCTGTCCTTTTAAAATGCAATTGTTTTCTTAATTTACTACCCCACATTACATTTATGTGACATTTGGAATTATTTTATTATAACTTATGCTATAAAAATTTTATTGCAGTTTAAGTGATTTTGTTTCTTGTGAAAATATGATACCAAACGAGTTAGAATTAGCAAAATTAATTACTTTAAGAATGCAATTGTATTCTCTTTTTAGGAATTTAAAAATATTCCTTTATAAATCTTAATAATTAAAAGTCTTCTTTTACAAAAGACCTATATTTTAATTCTCAAGTCTTAAGAAAGCAAGGGAAAAACAAAGGGATAAAAATAAATAAGGAACTGAAAAGTAGTACATAAGAGCTGATACCTTGACTAGAAGATAACCTTGGGGGACTGGGATCTGTCTCAACAATCAAGGGGATTAAGATCTTAAAGCAATACAAAGAAAGCCATGTCTGAAGGCCTATACAAGACCAGGAGTTAAAAGTGAGACCACTGAATAAAGCCAGGAGTCTCAAGTAAAATATATTCTCAGTAAAACAATACATGGACTGTGAAAAATTTACCCAGTAGCAAAAGAAGAAAAGGTATGTTGTCTGTTTAGGCACTAAGTTTCCTAAATTAGGCACTTAGGAAAAAAAAGTCTCTTTCAAGAATTTGTAATCATGAGCTTTTGAGTTTGGGTTTCTTTATATTACCTGCATGGTTGAAGAAATCTTAAGCCAGTTAATTAAATTAAAATATAAAGTAGTACTTTCCTAGTAATACCCTGTGATTCTGGGTAGAAACAGTCTTTTTGGAAGAACATAATCTTAACCTAGGCCACCTAGGACTCCTACAGATAAAACAACTCTAAGCATGAGTTTTAATAAAAAATTTTTTAGAACATACAAGGAAATAATCCAGGAGTAAGGAAGAGTCAATAGACATCAGACATCAAAATTAGACCTCCATATAATAGGTTTTTCAAATAGATATTATCATACACATATATATGTTTAAAGATAAAAGGAGTTGAAAACATTGGGAAAAAGTAAGATGTTGTCAAAAAAGACCAAAAAGATTTGGGGAAAAGAAGTATAGAAATGAAAAATACTTTCATTGACATGAAAACAAAATGGACAGGTTAGAAAACAGAATACTCATTGTTGAAGGGAGAATTAGGGAATTGGAAGATAGATCTGAAAATTATTCAGAGGCAGCAGTTAGGGAGAAACAAATAGAAATTATGAAAGAGAGATTAAGGACATGGAAAGTACAATGAGAAAGACCAACTGATGTCTGAGTTCCATAAGGAGACAATAGATAGAATTATTCAGAATTATAAAGACATGAATCTTCATGTGAATAATGACAGGCAGAGAGTCACCAGATAACCTAAGTAATGTTATAAAACTAATAATAGTAGAGCTTCAGAGTGCAGGGTTTCAACAATTATTCTGTTAAGTATATGCAGGAAATAGTAATAGTAGTAATAGCTAGCATTTACTGAGCATTTACCGTGTGTCATGGACTGTACTAAGTGCTTTCATGTAATTATTCATTTATTGTTCATTGAACAATCCTATAGAAAAATAGCTGATACCCCCATTCCTCAGATGAAATCAAGATAACTGCAGCACAGAGAGATTAAATAGCCTCTACAAGGTCACACAAATAGTAACTGGTACTCAGGAACAAGTTAAACATTCTGTCTCCGTAGACCATAATGTACTGCCTTTCTACTGCACTATTAGGAAAGGCAAACAAAGAAAAAGATTCATATGTAAATAAAAGTAGGTAAACACTGACACTATAGGAGAGTGACAATTACAGCTAATTCTGTCTTTTATTACTGTGTAAGGAAGGAGAATATAATTAATTTGAAGTCTCAAATCTGGGTTTAGTTTGTAAGGGAAATATTTGCTCATGGATTTTTTTTAACTCTTTGTTATTGAATATACTTTCTAATTCCCGTATCTTTCTCCACCTTTACTCCTTCTTTCTTTTTTTTTCTTTAAAGAATGAAAGCCTTGGCCAGGGCACTTTCACAAAAATTTTTAAAGGTGTACGAAGAGAAGTAGGAGACTATGATCAACTGCATGAAACAGAAGTTCTTTTAAAAGTTCTGGATAAAGCACATAGAAACTATTCAGAGGTGGGTATTGTCTTTGTATAGTTTATGTATTTATGATATTTAAAGATGTGCTCTCATATGCATGCAACACCCTCATGATTTCAGCTTTTCAAATTGTAATTTTTAGAAGTATATAGTCAAGGACTTTTCTGAGGATGCATTCTTGTGGGGCTATAGAAAATTATAGAATTTTAAAAATAATAACTGATTTCCAAACTAATTATTTTTAGTGTTGTGTTATCAGTATTATTATCTCTGCATGTACTAAAGCAATGATTTTTAAACTTGATGTCATCCAGAGAAACTCAGCTGCCAGTTGTCAGAGTCCTTAGCATAGCAAAGGCATCCCCAAATATGACATAAACATTTATGATACCTAAAATGTCATACAGGATGTTAGTGGAAGATGATGTGAAACATGCAAGCTGAAGAGTTGTTCTCATCCAGACAGAACACCACAGTATTGATAATTGCGATCCTCAACAGCATACCCAGAAGTTCTAGTCAAAGTTCAGTTGAGTTAGAATGATGTCAAAACCATGCCACTCTCCCAACATAGTTGTCATAATATTTTATCTGTACAGAGATCATTCTTAATTCTTTAGGAAGTGTTATTTGAAGCTTCCATCCATTTACTTCAGTACCATATCACTATCTCTGGTGTCTACCTCTGTTCTCTACTCTAGGGGCCATGGGTCTAAGCCTGTTCATCTTGCATCATACATGTTGCACTGTGCCACTATTGCTCTCTCTCATTGCTCTCTCATTCCAGGCTTACTCATGAGTTTCCTTAGAATGAACTCTACCATCAATAGAGTTGCCAGTCCATATAAGAGAACCAAAACACATTGTAGCCTTGTCTATAGTCCTGCTGAGAATAGGAGAAAGTACATTTCTCTTACGGCAGAGAGTATCTTTCTGAACTATGAATACTTATAGACACAAATGACATTTCTTGCGTTTTTTTTGTGTTCTTCTTTTCCTTAGTCTTTCTTTGAAGCAGCAAGCATGATGAGCCAGCTTTCTCACAAACATCTGGTTTTAAACTATGGAGTATGTGTCTGTGGAGAGGAGAGTAAGTAGAACCACTGGCTTTCTTTATGTTAATGGTATGCCTTTCTCAGAACATCCATTTTTGTTTATATAGAAAATTCAGTTTCAGAATCATGGTTAGGTATCAGTATAAACCACAATTTAATAGGAGTTGTATATTGTTGAAACCAAAAACCTTGTAGAACTGTTCAGTTAGGTCTTCTAACAAAGGAAACCAATGAATGAAATTAAAATGCAGAAAACATTTAATATGCCTTTTATTAAAATGCCAAAACAGTAGAGTATTACAGTAAACAAATGTAACCATTCTGTTAACTATAGCAATACAGATTATGGCTGGTTCAACATAACACTGGAATAACTGGCTATTTCAGTACAAATTTATTAGGAATTATGAAGACAAAGCATATCAATGATAGACTGAAGTTTTAATGGAAGTGACTGAAATGATTGGATGTTGATATTAGATATATTCTATAGATGAATTTAGACTGTTGATAAAAACTCAGTTTACATTCAGAAAGTTACTTATGTAATTCTCCATTTTCTGTTAGTCATGTGGATTAAATATTCATCCACAATGATAAAACATTTCTTCATATCTTTTAATATTGATAGTCTCTTTTCAAAGGCAATGGTTTTTAAATCTGTTTTGTGGAGGTGTTTCACGGGGTTGATGAAGTGAGAGTAAATCTAAATGTAGTAGTGGAAAATTCTGTCCCTTTACAACCAGCTTGAGTGGTTCTCTATTTATCTCTTTTATTTATTGATGTTTCTCATAATTTTCCATTTTTGGGAAAAAAGAATACACTTCTTTAGAGTTTGAAAACAGTGTTTAAGAACATATAATCCAGTTCTTACAATTGCTTTCATACTTATTTATTGATTCCATGATGCACTTTTTTCACATTTTAAAATACCTGAAATTGAAAAGTGTGTTATAATTGATGGCATATCAGATTAATTGGCAGTTATTAGAGTTTAATGGCATGGCATGTCAGAATTTAATTGGCAATTGTTTCCTTTATGGCACATGAAATAATGGAACATATGACAATCAGTGGTATCAGTTAAACACAGATCTTAAATTCTACATTAAAAAGTTTTATTAAACTTTTACTCATTTTAACTTCTATGTCTTCCTTCCTTCCTTCCTTCCTTCCTTTTTTCCTTCCATCCCTTTTTTTTCTTTCTTTTACTTGCCCTGATGCAGTCAATTCTTAATTATTGGCATGTGGAATGTTCTCCAAATTTACTATGGGCAGCAAAACTTTAAATTTTAGTTACCCATCAAGGCCCAAGGTAACTTTTGTCACTGTTAGTTGTTATATACCACATGAAAACTAAGTAATTTCAATATTAGATCAAGCAGAATCACAGTTTGGGAGTAGATCTACGGTATGCATTTTAAAGCAAATATGTGAAGCATAGACATGTATGACATATAGGCACTTAATAGCTTACTGGGCCATGAACTGACATGGATTACAATGTGAAAGTATGTCAGGATTTCTTTAAAAATATATATAATGATACCATGCTTAAAATTTTTACTGAAATTTTTGTGGCTTTAATTTTATCTTAAAATTTCCATTTTTTAATTTAAAAAACAAAAATCCTTTTTTTATCATTTATATAAACTATGCATTAGAAGCAGCAAAACAGGCTGAATAAATTCACATTTGAAATCAACAATCTGAGCATGCTCCATTACAAATTATTACTAGATGAGTATAAATAAACCATAAAGCCAGTTAATTATTAAATAACATGCCTTTATATAGAAATAGTCTTGGCTTTCAGGGACTTCAATACTAACAGGGTTGGGAATTTTTATCTGTATCTTAAAGGCAGTAAGGACTGTTTTTAGAAGCAAACACTTCTTTCTCTGGCAGAATACATCTTAATATTTAAAAAGTAATTTTAAAGGTAGAGCAAGGCAAATCACTTATTTTTGCTTTTTTCAGCATAAATTAAAAGGATGAATGGAGTTTGAACTCAAATTCTCCTTTATGCCTGCAATGGAGTAGACACTGCTATTAATTTGTGTGTGGAAGAAGGATTTCAGGAAGTTTGTATATTTAAATACAGTAGTACCTCCTTATTTGTGGAGGATATGTTCCAAGACCCCAAGTAGATGCCTGAAACCATGGATATATATTATTTTTTCCTATATATACATATTTATGATGAAGTTTAATTTATAAATAAGTCACAGTAAAATATTAAAATAATGTGGGCAGAGGACATGAATAGACACTTCTCCAAAGAAGAAATTCAGATGGCCAACAGGCACATGAAAAGATGCTCCACATCGCTAATCATCAGAGAAATGCAGATTAAAACCACAATGAGATATCACCTCACACCAGTGAGGATGGCCAACATCCAAAACACAAACAACAACAAATGTTGGCGAGGATGTGGAGAAAAGGGAACCCTCCTACACTGCTGGTGGGACTGCAAATTAGTTCAACCATTGTGGAAAGCAGTATGGAGGTTCCTCAAAAAACTCAAAATAGAAATACCATTTGACCCAGGAATTCCACTCCTAGGAATTTACCCTAAGAATGCAGCAGCCCAATTTGAAAAGGACAGATGCACCCCTATGTTTATTGCAGCACTATTTACAATAGCCAAGAAATGGAAGCAACCTAAGTGTCCATCAGTAGATGAATGGATAAAGAAGAGGTGGTACATATACACAATGGAATATTATTCAGCCATAAGAAGAAAACAAATCCTACCATTTGCAACAACATGGATGGAGCTAGAGGGTATTATGCTCAGTGAAATAAGCCAAGCCGAAAAGACAAGTATCAAATGATTTCACTCATATGTGGAGTATAAGAACAAAGAAAAAATACTGAAGGAACAAAACAGCAGCAGACTCACAGAACCCAAGAACGGACTAATAGTTACCAAAGGGAAAGGGACTGGGGAAAATGGGTGGGAAGGGAGGGATAAGAGGGAAAAAGGGGCATTACGATTAGCAGATGTAATGTTGGGGGGGCACGGGGAGGGCAGTACAACTCAGAGAAGACAAGTAGTGATTCTATAGCATCTCACTACGCTGATGGACAGTGACTGTAATGGGGTTGGTGGGGGGGACCTGATGAAGGGGTAGTTTAATAATCGTAATATTGCACATGTAATTGTAAATTAATGATAATAAAATAAATTAAAAAAATATTAAAATAATGAAATAGAACAATTAAATAATATACTGTAAGAAAAGCTATGTGAATGTGATCTCTCAAAATCTTACTGTACTATACTCATCTTTCTTCTTGTGATGATGTGAAATGGTAATGCTTACATGATCACATAAAGTGAGGTGAATGATGTAGGCATTGTGACTGGTGTTAAGTTACTATTGACTTTATGACCAGATATCAGAAGGAGGATCTACTTCCGGACCGAGGCTGACCACAGTTAACTGAAACTAGGGCAAGAGAAACGACAGATAAAGGAGGCAATAGTATAGTTTCATGGAAGAGAAATTAACTATGTGAGAAATTTTCATTTGTTTCAAAAAAGTAGTCATAATTCAGTACTAATACACAGAAGTGTGCTGGAGTAATATTCTCTCTATATATAATATTATTACATATTATGCATTATATATTGTTTTATAATGCATATAATGATATATATATAACACTGTATATATATAATTGTTTAGCTCCTGTCTCTTGCTGTTGTGAATAAAGCAAAACCTAAAAATACAATGGTATATAGCTGCTAAGCTTTCTTTAAATTAGTGAATTTTAGGTAGTTTAATGTCTATACCTACGATGCCCACATATGTAATTATAAATATATTTATAAAAGTTGAAAATTATATATTTTTATTATACATGTGTTTAAGCTTTATTTTTATTATTCTATTTTAATGCAGATATCCTGGTTCAGGAGTTTGTAAAATTTGGATCATTAGATACATATCTGAAAAAGAATAAAAATTCTATAAATATATTGTGGAAACTTGAAGTGGCTAAACAGTTGGCATGGGCCATGCATTTTCTAGTAAGTAATAAGTATATTCGTTTATCAAATTATGAAGCAGTGTAAAAAGGATCTTGACCTAGGAACAAGAAATCAATCAGAAATGGATGCTGAGTCATTTAAAATAATCTGTGTTGATGAGATTATTTTAGGCATATATTTATTTAGTGCAGTCACTTTTGAGAGATATAGTTTTGTCATCCCATCAATGTGTTAGAATTTCTGGTGGACAATCTGTAGTTTGTATCACTTGGGTTTAGAGAATTTAACCAAAAATTATGCAGAAACATGTTGTGTTAAGTATAGTTAGTAGAAAATCCCTGCAGAAAATGTCTTGTTATTGTATTTATGGGCAACTGGATGTTATGTCTAATGAGAAAGCAGAAAGCAGTATTGCCAGAGAAGCAGAATACTGGAGTGCTAGGCAGTGGTGAGACTCTTCAAAGTGTGTGTATATATATATATATATATATATATATATATATATATATATATCCTGCTGCTGAACAGATACAGTATACATACTTTATAAAATCTCAGCTTTAGAAAGTAAAGTGGCTCTGGATGCTTTTAATGTATTCGTTTCAACATGGGTAAAGATTATTGTGTTATATAAAATGTAAAACAGAAAGCACAGTGCTGCCATAAAATTTCCTTTTATTATTTCAAAGCTTGCATCTAAATAAATGTTTATTAGTTAACACTATCTTACTTATTTTTCTAATTTAAATCCATTTTGGATCCTTGAATCATATTAAGTGTTTAAATATTTGGGGATTGATACTTGAATATATATGTGCATTTAACTTTAATAGGAAGAAAAAGCCCTTATTCATGGGAATGTGTGTGCCAAAAATATTCTACTTATCAGAGAAGAAGACAGGAAGATAGGAAATCCACCTTTCATCAAACTTAGTGATCCTGGCATTAGCATTACAGTTTTGCCAAAGGACAGTAAGTAGTACAAGGATTACATTTAATTTCATTAAGCTTTACTTGAAGAATAGCATGAAAAGCATGTTGTTAATTTTTCTCAACCTCTATTGACATGTTTTTGATTAATAATAAAGTTTAGCTATCAATTTCAGCAATCTAACTTAAGTTATAGTTCAATCCTAGTCTCTGTCCATTTCTTCTTGCTGATAGACTATAAGATGATTTTTTAAAAGTTTTAATCCCTAATTATGTATAGGAGTTCAGATTTTATCCATTTTTAATGTGAAATTTCATCATCTTAATCTTTGAGCTGCAAGTAAATTTTCTAAATTTTTCTTCCTTTTAGTCACTAAATAAAAACTTGAGAAGATACATTACCTAATTTGTGATCTTTAGTTTTATTAGTCAGCTAATTCTGATTTTTTATAACTTAAAAAAAACCTTTCCTTTGTGTTTGTTCTATCTAACAGAATTAGATAAAAGTAAAAATTTCAGTCAAATAGTTGAGGTGTTTTTTTTTGGTACAAGTAATATTGTATTTATATTTTATTATCTTAGCTAACTTCTCTAATTGCATGTTATAAATTGAGAATCTAAATTGATCAACTTTTGTGCACTGATGCAGGGTATCCTATTTGAGCTACTTAAACTTGATAGCTTATCTGACAGAGAAGACAGAAATAATAGGGTAAAAAATGTTATAGGATCCTAGACCCGGTACTCAGGGAAATTTTACCCTTTGCAATGGAAGGTGAAGGAGAAATTTCATACGGTGAAGGAGAAAGGAGCATGTACTCTTTAATTTCTTAATTATATAGCAAAAATATTCACACTGCTTTACCAAAATATACTAAAAGGTGCAAGAAATTATCCTTCATTCTTTATTTACTTCCTGAGTTTATCAATATGTCTATCTATGCAAAATTCCAGCAGGTGGAGTTAAAGTACTCCCTCCTTCCTTGAATACCATTTTTCTGATGTGGTCAACAACCAGACACTTGGGAAATACCATGATCTGAGCCGAACCTACTTATATCAGTTCTGTACCCCAAATATCTCGGTATAATTTAGTCATCTATCAGTTTGTTGGTCCTTGTTTTTTCATCTACAAAGCAGAATTGCCACTGCTATCGAATCATTAGAATGGCTCAGAATGATGTTAACATTACCTTTACTACATACACATTGTACAGAAATACAAAGTGGCAGTTTTAGGACAAATTTTATGGAAAAATTTATTTTGAATGCAGAACTAATAGGAAGGGGCAGAGAGAGAGGGATACCAGCTGAGACACTGTGGTTTAATGGAAAGAAGTTTAGTTGATCCAGGATTCATTGTACAGGATTTGAATTCTCTTCATGCTACTAACAAGTTGTGTGATTTAGGGCAGATTATTCAGTCTTATGGGAGTCAGTGTTGACATTGTTAAAGCTGAGATATTGAATTAGGTGATCTCAAGAATCCCTCCTAGCTTTTAAGCATGTACATGTATGTGCACACACACCCCAAACAAAGACCTGATTATTCAAATCAGTTTGAAATTTGCATATAAAAGAAGTGTTTACTTGTGGGAACTATTGAACCATACTTTGTTCCTATAATTTAAAAGTTCTTCAGGAGAGAATACCATGGGTGCCACCTGAATGCATTGAAAATCCTAAAAATCTAAACTTGGCAACAGACAAATGGAGTTTTGGTACCACTTTGTGGGAAATCTGCAGTGGAGGAGATAAGCCTTTGAGTGCTTTGGATTCTCAAAGAGTAAGTTTATATAGACTGTGAAGTTGAAATTAATCTGTCCATGATTGTTGATATTTTTTCACCTGATCTGATACTTTTTAGCCCATCTAATTTTAAAAAGAAGATTGATATGGCATTATACAATTTATTCTCAATGTCTGGTTCTTTAATTATAGAAGCTACAGTTTTATGAAGATAGGCACCAGCTTCCTGCACCAAAGTGGACAGAATTAGCAAATCTTATTAATAATTGTATGGATTATGAACCAGATTTTAGACCTTCTTTCAGAGCCGTCATACGAGATCTTAATAGCTTGTTTACTCCAGGTATGTATTGCTCTTACTGATTCTCCAGCAATCCCTTCCAAGAAGTTCCTTGATGACTTTTAAACCTTCTGAATTTCTTATGTTTATGTGACTTTTCCTACTTTATATATATTTAGTCTTAATTGAGGTCTTTCCATTTTTAAAAAAGGCTTTTTCTCCAATAACCTAAATTTAGTTTGACAGTTGAGTAGTATGTTATAGAAGTTTACTTAGCTTATTTGACTTTTTTAAAACAATTCTTTTAAAACTAGTTTTTTTAAAGCTAGTTCTCATATATTTTATAATTTATTAATTATCTAGACATGAAGTAGATTTGCTCTTTGCCCTGTCCTCCTCTAAGACATGTGGCTGGCCCATAAGTATTTCCTGTTCTAATATTACTTGCCATTCTCACCACTAAAGTCAGAATATAATCATACTTTATAAATATTAAAACCATTTGGAAAGTAATTCTTTACACTTTACAGAAATCTCTCTTGTAAGTCTTCTGGATAATAATTGAAGGCTCCCAATAGTATAACCTAAACTATTAGAGTTGCCCTCTATCAATTCATATTTAGTATTTCTAACTCATTCTGATTATTTTGGTCAGCTTGAATACATGTCAGTTTAACCCAGAGAATGTATTTGCCAGTTTATGGTGGTAATACTCCTTATTTCCCCAGATTATGAATTATTAACAGAAAATGACATGTTACTGAATATGAAGATAGGTGCCCTAGGGTTTTCTGGTGCTTTTGAAGACCGAGACCCTACACAGTTTGAAGAGAGACACTTGAAATTTCTACAGCAACTTGGCAAGGTAAGATGTCAGAAGTTTTTTTTAAAAAAAGGTATAACCAGAACATTTTATTTAGAAAAAAAAATGAGGCTTTAGCAGTTCTCTGAAGTTCACTTTCCACAAAATTTTAAGGAGTGTTTGCAGAAAAAGGGCTTAGTTGTCATATATTGGAGAAATGCTCTATTAAGTCAACAACCATCCTACCGAAGAATTTCTCAGGACCTTTAACATATAATGTTCATTGAACATCTTCAAGTGGATGACAAATTAGGCAATTTCCCCAATTGACATGACCATGGGACTCTTTCTTGGTAGAGGGTATTTTAGTCATGAAATAGAGAAAGGAGCAATTAAGTCTTCGTACCCACCCTTTTTTAGTCATCTCAGGGAGAAATAATTAATCCGATTATTCAGAGTCTAGATGTTGACTGGACCATGTTCACTAGCAAGCCAGAGACTGTCTCTGCTAAAAGGTCACATAGTCATGAATTGCCTACATATTTTAAGTAAGAACAGGAAAGGCATAGTTATTAGCAGGTTCAATCATAGTGGTAAGCTCTCTTTCTTCCCCTAATCTTGCTAGTAAAGGGTTCTTATACTATGTGACTTGTGAATTGGATTTTGGTCTGGCCACATTAGGCCTCATTTGGGTATTTATGTTAAGTATTGACTTAGCTGTATTAATACTTTGCTGTTGTTCCTCGTTTGTAAAATATTCTCAGGAATGATTCAGGGAGTTTAGTGATGGCAAAAAAAAAAGAAGTTGCAGATATTTAAGTGAATTAGTTATCTATTGATGTATAACAAATTGCTCTAAAACTTAACAGCTACAAAAAACAAACATTTATCATCACCTAGTTTAGATGAGTCAGGAGTCTGGGAGCAATTTAACTGGATGATTCTAGCTCAAGATCTTTCATAAGACTGCATCAAGGTATTATCCAGGCCTTGCAGTCACATCTGAAGACTTTACTAGAGAGAGATTTTCTTCTAAGCTTACTCATATGGCTATTGACAGACCTCAGAATATCTACTTCCAAGCTCACTTACTTAGGCCTCTCCACAGGGCTGCCTAACAATATGGCAGCTGACAGCAAACACCCAAAGTAGACGCCACGGTCTTTTATAACTTAATCTCAGGAGTGGCGCATCTCATCGCTATTCATAATAAATGAGTTAATAAATGCAGCTTATCCTCAAGGGATTTAAAAAGAGCACAAATGTGAGAAGGTAGGTGACACTGGGAGATATCTTAGAGGCTGCCACTTACACTGGTTGACTTTGGCCATAATTCTATATTGATAGCATCAATTTCTTAGTAGTATGCAGTGTGTCTAAAATTTAGTAGACTTTTTAGTTGTCTTCTCCCACTTAAAAAAAATGTATCTACTGACATCTCATAGAAAGTGTTTCCTAAAACAGTTTGGGAAATGATACTTTAGACTTATGAATAACCTCTTCTTTTCACAATGAGAAAAATTAAAAGTCAAGAGAGGTTAAGTAACTTGTCTACAGTCTAACAGATAGATATTAGAAGATATGAGACCAGAACCTTCCCCTATTCTACTTCCATGCTATTTTTACTATCTCACATATATATTTGATTTTGTTTATGTGAGAATGCTTCAGTTGCATTATCTTTTTCTATTATCTTTTCTGGGCAAATCAAATAATGTTAAGACATAAGAAAAATATGTATATATTTTTAATTCCCACTCAGGGATCACAATGCAAGCAATAAATTGTTTATGGAAAAGGCAGAAATTAGTATAATTTGATATATTCATGTGTTTATTGTCAAATACATCTTCATTTATTGTTAACTATGTGGAAATATTTTCATGACCAAAAACACTAGTCATTAGATCAGTAACCATAGTCACTAGTCACAAAATCATGAAAACCTGAGAAATTATTTTCTCTCTGATTTCTGAACTATCCACTTAATTTTTCTTATCCTTAGATCCAGACTGTAATGTGTATTATATCTCCTAGAAGTTTTTTCTGGTAGACTATAGAGAAAGTTTTAGAAAATAAATCCAATTTATTTGAAGTAAAAAAGGGCAACCTATAATGAAATTTCATTATCTTCTATTAAAGATATTTTTAATAAGCTTTTTAATTTTCTTATACTTTTATACTTATAATACTAAGTTTTATGCAGACCTAAATATATGAACATTTGTATGATTAAGACCCCATTTTCTGGAAAAAAAAGTTAATGTTTCAAATTCAAAAATCCAAAGTGAAAACCATCCTTCACTATAAGAGTCAGAACTTTTAAACCAGTAGATGAAAATCTAAAGGGCAGTCTAGGAACTAGACATCTGTGGGAGGGGCTGAATTACTTACAGTTTAGTTTTTTTCCCTGAAATGGGTGGTTTTAGTATACAAATATTTGAGGCCCTAGTAAGTGCCAGGTGGTCCAGTGGTCACTGTGGATATGCAATATAGTCATTGCCTCTAAAGAGTTTACAACTTAGTTGGAGGAGGTGGATAGCAAATTAAAATTATAGAAGAGTGTGGTTAAGTATATCCTCTACTTTAAATTTCACACTGATCATAGTTTCTAAGATT
This sequence comes from Smutsia gigantea, assembly GCA_032199065.1. Lineage (NCBI taxonomy): Eukaryota > Metazoa > Chordata > Mammalia > Pholidota > Manidae > Smutsia > Smutsia gigantea. The sequence continues at coordinate 112,239 of JAVSCE010010630.1, read as the reverse complement.
TAATAAGGTACAAATTGGTATAAGTGTTAACAATATAATTATTTTGTGTATATTTATGAACTCTTTTAATATTGAGATATCATAAGTTTCCTAATTATAAACTGCTTTTTCACATATGAACATGAATTCATATAAAACTATGAATATGAAGTCATATAAAATTCTATGGAAATTCTACAAATTTTATGAACATACATAATTTTGGTTATTAGTTCTAATGAATTTTTAAAAGGTAGAGTGCAACAGTGTATTATTATTTAGTACTTGGTTGGAATTTGTTTAGAATTACCCAGAAAGTATTCTTAAGTTCTTGCAGTAAATTGTACTGTACTTATCTGTACAAGAGTATTATAAAATTATTTTCAGGAATATTATCTGTCATTATGAGGTTATGTTTGTTTTTAGAGAATTTCTTATTCTTTATGATTACCCCAAAATCTCATTAATTTGTACTTAACTAATTCAATATTTGCAATAGCTCAAACTCAGATTTAAGTACATATGTAAATTACATTCTTAAAATGTGCTTTTATAAAAGAATTAATATTCAGATGTATAAGCCATGTAAGGAAATGTAACACATTTGCTACTGGTCATATCACATTCATAACACATTCATAACGGTCATATCTTAGAAAAAGTAACTAAGTTAATAGCCTTCAGTAGTTCAGTAATTACCTTATGATTTAGTGTTCACTCATTCAGAATACTCTTTCATCTAGTTTAACTTTCTGAATTTCTCATTGGGGTGGGGGAGGGCAGGTGGAGAGGGAGGGAGAAGGGGATTGAGGGGTGTTATTATTAGTTCACATGGTGTTGAGGGGGCATGGGGAAGAGAGTGTAGCCCAGAGAAGACAAGTAGTGACTCTGGCATTTTAGTGCACTGATGGACAGTGACTGCAATGGGGTATTGGGGGGGACTCAATAATATGGGTGAATGTACTAACCACATTGTTTTTCCTGTGAAACCTTCATAAGAGTGTATATCAATGATACCTTAATAAAATAAATAAATAAATAAAAATGAAAAGGCAGCACACTGAATGGGAGTAAGTATTTGCAAATCATGTATCTGGTAAGAGGCTAATATCCAAAATATATTTAAAACCTCCTACAACTCAATAGCAAGAAAAAAGTCCAATTTAAAAAACGGGCAAAAGAATTGAATAGACATTTTTCCAAAGATGACACACAAGACAGTCAACAGATACATTAAAAAGTGTTTGACATCACTAATCAGCAGGGAAATGCAAATCAAAACCACAATGAGACATCACCTCACACCTGTCAGAAAGACTGTAACAAAAAGACAGCAAGTGCTGGCAAGGATGCGGAGAAAAGGAAAGCTTTTGCACTGTTGAGAGCATGTAAACTGATACAGCCACTATGGAAAACGGTATGGAGGTTCCTCAAAAAAAAAATAATACTAATGATAATGAATATTTGAACTTCCTTAAAATCTAATTATAGTTTCATCTTTCTCATGTACCTTAATAGACAGTTAATCAATACTGTGTATTTCTCTGTTATCCAGGCAGTTCCTTATTAGATGTTAATGTACATTGGTGGTAAAGACTAGGGGCAGAAATGAATTTGGAGGTATAAATTAGGAGGCAGTGGAGTAGCTCTAACAGTCACACACACCTCACCTTAAGCTTTCAACTAGTCTTTGAAAATGAATGTTCCAGACAACAAAGTGTGCACCTTCATTAATTATTGGCTCCTTTAAAAACAAAGATATTTTAATCTCAAATTAGTGAAGAACTTTTAATGATTATAAAATAATGATAATGAGATGAAAGTAATTAGTAATATTAAAGAAAAAGTTAAAGCTTTCTAAAACTATTTAAACAAAAATCTATTTTTATAGTGATACAACAAATCTTGGAAGTTTGCTTTTTAAAAACGCAGACTTTCCTTTACCCTCAATTATGTCTGTAAAATTTATGTCTCTCCCCTACATCCCCAGTTTTCTCTTCTAAAAACAACCAAAAATATATATCATTTCACTTTTAAACTGTCTTTAGTATCTTATCCTAAGCATATTCCTGAATAAAAGGTAAATAGAAATTACTATTTATGTTTAGTCTTTTCTTAAATAGTAAGGGCCATATTAGTATTATGTGTGGCATTAAGATTTCCTAAAATGTCTCCAACTGACATTGATTCCTCTTTTCTGGAAGCTTATAGCACTTACTGCATTTTCCACACAATTCAGTTTTTGATCAGTCTTTTGTTGTTTATTAGATCTTGGTTTTTATTTGTTCTTCTAACTTAAACATTTCTTTAGCACCTAACATATTACTAGGAACACAAAGTCACATATTGAAGCGAAACAATGGATATAATGATTATAATTCAGCTATATTTACTGGTATCTAAGAAATAGACATAACAAAGAATCAAAACATCACAAATTTAAACTAAGGAGGAGGAAAGATCAAACTAAATTACAAAGTATTTTTTCTTCCTTAAAGTAACTTTTTTCTAGTTATGAAAGTGATATATATTTATTGTAGAGATGAGAAATACAGATACATTTTCTTCACTCCAGTCTTTGCACACATACACACAAACACCCTGTTTCAAAAGTGAAATCGTTCTGTATATATTAATTTTCTATCTTGCTATTTTTCATTTATTAAATAATATTATTTTGAAACAATTTTAAAAGTTAATGTACTATATATTTCATTTACAACATTCCCTATTATTGCAACTTTGAGTTATTTCCCTTTTGATTTTTAGTTTTTACATAGTTCTTTGAGTTTAAAATTATTTTAAACATAAATTGAGGAGACTGTAAGGAAAGCATTTTCAAAATGTATTTACAACCAAGTTATTTCTCAGTAATTCAGCTTGTAGGAAATTAAAGGAAAATGGTATGGTCTTTAGTCAGCTGTTGATACTTTAACATGGATATTTCTAGCTGCATTTGATACCATAATATTATTTCTGTATTTTTTAAACCAGGAGAAATAATGGTATATTTTAGTTTAATACTCATAAGAAGAGCTAAGAAAATATTATGAAACCTTTCTTCTGCTACTTTAATTCCCAAATGTTTTCTTCCTTTTTTCTCCTGCCCACATATACTTCTATTCTTTACCTCTTCACCTTAATTAAAACCTAGCTTTTTTGAAATTCTCTATTCCCTATTCCTCCATGATACAGATCTGGGATATAGAGATCTGGACCTTGCTGCTACCACTTTTAAACTATCAACATCATTTATAGACCTCTGTGAATATGATTGTTATTCTCTCCTATTCTCATCTTAGATTGGTCAATATCTTGGTCAATGCTACACATTCTTTGAGTACTTTCAGTACTCATTATTTTTATCTTCACCTTATTTCACCATTATTTTGGATACCCTTTCAATACCTTTTAAAAATTCCTCAACCTGTCTACCTCAAATCTATGTCTATATTGAGTTCATTTTGAACTCTAATCCCTTATAATCATTTTACTTGTGAAATTTCAGACTTTATAATCTCCCTACCTATAATTTTGTATCTTTTGATTCTTCCCCAAACATAAATCCTTCTTTTTGATACCTTTGCTGTTGCTAGCATTGCTATGGCCTTTCTTCTTCTTAAAGGTTGTTAGCTGCCTTGTAGATTCAGCTTTCTCCTTTCCTACCTTAGGCAGATCTCTTGGTAGACCATTTAAACTCTACTTTCGCTGGTATTCACAGTTATACCTCTTCCTTGATTACATGTTTTATTTTCCCTGCCATTTCCTTGTACAGTGATAATACAATTCTGAATTTTTTTTTCCTGCTTGTGTTTCCACCTTTCAAAAACTGTAAGAAAAAAATTAGATATATATGTTTATTATCTCCGTTGCAAATTGGTTTCCAACATTGGCTGTCATTTAAGAGTCTTATTGGTAGTTCTTCTATGCTCCCTTACTTCATTTCTTCTCTGGTGCCTACTCCAAACACTTAGAGACCCTTTTGGTTTTCTATCCTAAAACCATCTCTTCATTCTTACTGTTTGCTTTCACCTACTTCTTCCAAAAGAAAATAGAGGCATTCCAACTTAAAACACTGAGATTGACTTGTGCCTATCAAATTGATAAAGATTTAGAAAAATTGTAATGGCCAGTGTTGGCAGGGGTATGATAAAATTGACAGTTTTTGCAGTACTTAGAACATAAATTACTAACTCAAGAAAGCTCTGCTGCAGTGTGTATCAAGGGCCTTTGAAATGTCCAATATCCTTTGAATAGCTAATTCCACTTTTAAGAATGTATCCTTAATAGAGATGTACACAGATATTTGGGTATCATTGAAATCACATGAATATATTAATATTTTAAATTTTTCTTAAAGTTATACATTTGTTTCCAATTTTAAAATTCATACATTTATCAGACAGTATACAATAATTAATAATCTGTTTTCAAGGAATATATAATGGCACTGAAAAATAAATTTAATGGACACACTGTTAAGTAAGTAGGAAGAAATAATATAAAGCTTTATTATTTCCCACTTTTGCTTTAAATATGTTTGGGATGATTTCTTACAATGACAATATGAGACATATTTTATTATTTTCCATTTTAAGGAGGAGAAACAGATATCAGAGGGAAGTGACTTGCCCAAGGTCCCAAAGAGAGAAAGTGGTGAACTAGATTCTAGCTCCAATCAGTCTGTCCCAGGTCTTACCCACCTTGCTGTGCAGCCCATTTAATTAGAGATTTAACTTTGAGCTTACATATGGCCTAGTTGACTACATGTATATGACTGAGAACATATTCACTTAGAATCTTATAGTTCAAAGACTACACTGTTTTATTCTTTAAGAATGCAGTAATATCCAAAAATACTAATTTAATAAATGCCCAAAACTTATACTTAGTTTTAAATGTAATATATCCATTTATCAATTCTTAAGTAAATCTTAAGTAAAAAGAGAGTGTATTTCTTTAAAGACTGACTTAAAAAAAATACAGGAACATCATCATAGAATAGAAATTTCTTACTTTCTTGAGCAAATAAATTGGACCTTATATTAGTTTACTCAGGCTGCTATAACAAAATACCATAGACTGGGTGGTTTAAATAACAGACATTTGTTTCTCATAGTTCTCGAGACTGGAAAATCTGATAACAAGGTTCAGGCCTGGTTTGATTTCTGGTGAGAACTCTCCTCTTGGCTTGCATATGGCCACCTTCTTGCTGTGCCCTCACGTGGCGGAGAGCACCGGTGTCTCCTCCTCTTCATAAAAAGGCACCAGCCCTATCCTATTAAGGCTTTACCCTTATGACCTCATTTAAACCATTATCACCTCTTCACAGGCTTTATCTTCAAATACACTCACATTTGGGCTTAGGGTTTTATCATATGAATTTGGGGGGAACATAGACATTCAGCCCATAATAGACCCTTATTCCATCCAGCTCCATATCAAGGGTATATTGTGAAGAAATGCCTGGAAGTTAGTGATAGAAATTTAGGAATGCCTTGTCTCTGGCTTGTCCCTTGACCTGTCTTAAAAATTAATGTTCATGATTTGTTTGAATGCTATTTTGAACTATTTCAGCCTATAATTCCTTTTAAAGAAATTAAACATGTAGGTCTACTACCTGCCTGTTGAACTATTATTTCCTTTTCTTGTTCTGAAAGTTGCCTTGCCTAATGGTAAGCTTAGAGATATGTCTGCCAATTCTAGCTACTGGAATTGCCTGTATAATTAGAATTTATTAGTCATTTGTCTAGGGAACTTTAGATTTCTATTCTAATGTGATGTGTTGTTTAGGGTAATTTTGGGAGTGTGGAGATGTGCCGATATGACCCTCTACAAGACAACACTGGGGAGGTGGTGGCTGTAAAAAAGCTCCAACACAGTACTGAAGAGCACCTCAGAGACTTTGAAAGGGAAATTGAAATCCTTAAATCTTTGCAGCATGACAACATTGTAAAGTACAAGGGAGTATGCTACAGTGCTGGTATGTTTCCCATTGAAAGTATTTTAAACTCAAGGTATGTCTTTGGCATCCTGAGTAATAGGAACATATAATGTCTCAAGATTTGGACTTAAATATGTCAGTGCCCAGAGAGAAAAAGCATCTTACACTACTGGAGATGGTGCTTGGTGACTGTGGGCTCTAACTACAGGAAGTTTTTGGCTACTTGGTTAATCATTCTCTTCATGAGGGTGGAGGTTACCATTCTTTCTTAAGCTTACCAAGAGACTATCCTTTTAAAGAAAAATTGTCTTTGCTCACATTTTCTGATAAAATTTTTAAATTAGATGCTTTTTCAGTATAGATAAGGAGAAAAGAAGTTCTCATCAGCTTATTTTGGTTTGCATAACGGGTTACAGAACACAAAACAATTATTTTTAAAGTTACTTTTCAAAAACTTTTGATTCAGAGGGCCTGTGTTCTTAACTACTACGTCACCTTTAATTTATAATAAAGTTTTGTCATCTTAGATTCTATCTTTAAGTCATTTATGTATGGTTGTTTTCTAATATTTCATTAATTAAATATGGCAAAGTAAACATTATGTTCCCGTTTGTATGTTAAAAGGCCGGCGTAATCTAAGATTAATTATGGAATATTTACCATATGGAAGTTTACGAGACTATCTCCAAAAACATAAAGAACGGATAGATCATAACAAACTTCTGCAGTATACATCTCAGATATGCAAGGTACTTAATATCCTGGCTATTTGTTGTAGGTGAAGAGAACATGTAGAGGTAATTGTTAAGAAATCCTTTGGAGCTTTTCTTAGCTCACTCAAGGATTATATAGAGGTAAAACCATTTAAATTGTTTGTGTTATATTACTATCTAAAAGAAAAATTTTATTTTATCCATAGGGTATGGAGTATCTTGGTACAAAAAGGTATATCCATAGGGATCTGGCAACAAGGAATATATTAGTGGAGAATGAAAACAGAGTTAAAATTGGAGATTTTGGGTTAACTAAAGTCTTGCCACAAGACAAAGAATACTACAAAGTGAAAGAACCTGGTGAAAGTCCTATATTCTGGTGAGTTTATATTAGTACAATAAAGTGAAATTTTGGAGCACAAGCTTCAAACTTTATTTTTACTATTATTAATAGTTTGTCATTTATATATTTACAATAATACAGAAATTTTATTATATGCTTACTTAGGGCTAGATGCATTTAATGAATTATCTCATTTAATCTTTATAATTACCCTTGGAGAATATATATTATCTCCATTTTAAGAATAAAGGAACTGAAATGTGACATTTTATAAATAGCTTGCTCAAGGTTCCATGGTCAAAAAATGGTAGAACTACGATTCAAGTCCAGATAGTCTGATTCCAGAGTTTGTGCTTTTAAGCTTCCTTACTCATGATGGTGCTTTAATCTGGATTGACTGAATATTTTATATGTTATAGAAATTTGAAGCAAAAGGTAATTTTTGATCTTCAGTTAGAATTGTGAATTGTGAGGAGCATACAAACTTAAATTTTTATGCAGTATATGTTGTTTGCAGTGATTTGTGCTTTGATGCAAAGTTTTCTCTTTTTATGCCTTAGTTCATAAAAGGTTTATGCATAGTTCATAAAAGTTCATCCTTAGGGATGAATTGCTAAAATTATATTCAAATGTTTTGGTTTGGGATACATTAAAAAATGACTTTAATTCTGGTTTATTCATCTCTGGAAATAACTATTAAGATTATGTGGTTTGAATCATTTGTGTTAAGGGATGGGTTTTGTTTATTTGAGTTAAGTATGTTTTATTCACATTTTGGGTTTCCAACTTGAAAATTAGAATTTCTAATATAAACAATGTAGCTGTCAATTTATAAATATTTTTCTGGGATTCATTGGAATTATTAGAAATATATAAATTATTTAGCTACTGCTTAGTTCATAAATCAAAGATCATGTGTTGGTTTCTTCATTTTATTTTTTATCTGTAAATTTTTCAACTAATCCCAGCTATTGTTGCAAATTGTTACTGTGGAAGGAACTTAGGTAAGAAAGCACCAATGATTTAGAACAAATAGATCATTTCCACAGAATAGTAATTTATACTGGCATTGTATGTTTTAAAGAAGACTCCTTATCTCTTAAAGATATATACTGACATAATTATGGTTGAACTACTCTCATGTCTGGAATTCACTTCACATAAATCCAGTGGGTTGGAGGTGAGGCATAGTAGATTTAACAAGGCGGCAATGAATTTAGATAAGAGACAGGTACGTGGTTGTTCATTTGTGTATGTTCAAAATATTTCATAATAAAAACAATTATAGAAATACTCATCATTGATTCATTTAAATCCTAATTTGTAAAGAGCAGCTTATTTTTTAGTTCTTAGAAGGTACTTTGCACTTAACCCTGGTGTTACCTTTAGAGACAAAAATAATGATTTTGGATTTTATCTTTGTGTGTGGGAGACTCCTAAGACCACCCTCAGGAGCAACGACTCACTAGGAGGACGCACAGGACTCCTCATGCAGCCCTACTCACTGACTGCGGCTCATTACAGGGAAACGATAGAGAGCGAAATCAGAGAAGGGAAAAGGCATCCGAGGCAAAGCCTAGAGGAAACGAAGCACAAGCTTCCCAGGGTCCTCTCCCAGTAAAGTCATGTGGGTGACTTTTAATTCTCCCAGCAGTAATTGTGCAACACGTGTGAAATGTCATCTACTACGAAAGCTCATGGGAGACTCAGTGCCCAAGTTTTTATTGGGACTAGTCATGTAGGCACTCTGCCTGGCACATAGAAAAATTCTAGACTGAAGGAAAGCAAGTGTTCAGTATAAACCATATTGTTTGCAGATAGTTGAGACACAGTGAGCTGCTCTTGTCATCTAGGGAATGTGGAAGCCCTCCTGAAATCTGAGTTCCTAGGTACCATCAAGTATCAACATTGCAAGCAAGCCTTTTTGAGAATGGCAGCCTGTTATGCTATATCAGGCAAGTTATGTTGACTCTTCTCTGCACACCTTTTTAAAAAAAATCCAGTGATATGCAGGTAAAATCAAAAGTTGACACCTCAAGTAACTGTTTTAAATGTTTTCCACATCACAGGTATGCTCCAGAGTCACTCACAGAGAGCAAGTTTTCTGTAGCCTCAGATGTCTGGAGCTTTGGAGTGGTTCTGTATGAACTTTTCACGTATATTGAGAAGAGTAAAAGTCCACCAGCGGTTAGTGTGCTTTTTGTTTACTTTCAACTCTTTTTTAACATGAGAAAGCTTTTTCCAATGAATAATAGTAAGGTTAGAGCTCATTTCAAAGTGTTTTGTTGCTTATTTGTAAGACAACAACTAACAAAATGACCTTAAAGTTACTCATTAAATTAACTTGAATTTCTAAAAAGGGGGATTGGAATACTATTTAGTATATTCTCTTAATATTATTTTTTGTAAATTAATAAACTCATTCATTCTAGGAATTATTGAAAAATTAAACCTTTTTTTAAAGTAATTTTTTTCCTGTTCATTGTAGTTTTTTTAAATATAGGGAAGTATGAAAAAGAAAATAAAAATCATCTCTAATTCAGTGACTCAGAAATAACCACTTTAATATTGTTGTATGTTTTCTTCCAGACTTCTTTTAATTTTATATGTAAAAGTGAGATTTTATTTAAAAATATTTCTTTTATGAAATGAAGTTCATACCATACAGTTTGCTTTCCTGCTTTTTCATTAGGTATTATAGCATGGGTATTTTCCTATATTAGTAAATATTCAATGCAGATATTTTTCCTAACTTGTAGTAGCATTTCATCATAAGGATATGATTTCTGGACAATTATTTTCAATTTTTCAGTCTTTAACATTTCAGTGAACATAATGATTATCCTTAAACTTAAATACTTGTTTATCTATGTCACCTTAGAATAAAAGTTTAATTATAGGGGACAGGTTATGAATTCTTTTAAAAGTTTTTGTTTTCTTCAAAATGCTTTCTAGAAATGCTGTATGAGATTACATTCTCAATAGCAGTGCACAGGGCTGTACATTTCATCATTTGATGGTATCAACCATTATGTTTTCATGCAGTTTTGCCAAATTGATAGGAGAGAAGTTGTATCTATTTGATTTTGATTACATTTCTCTTGTTAGTGTGATTGAACACATATTTGTTGGGTATTTGGGGTGAGTATGTGTATACATGCAATGTTGTCTCAAATACTTTGCCAGTTTATAAGATCTCTCTATACTTAAATAAATGACTGATGCATTGTAAATATTTCTATAGCTTACAGTTCAGACTCTTAATTTTATGAATTTTTAACATATGAATGTTTTCTCCCCCATTGCTTTTATGCTTATTTGATTCTGCTTTTCTTTTTGTATTCATTTTCTTGAATATCCTCTTTTACATTCAACTTTTTATTTCAGCTGAAATGTAGTATGTTGTATTAAAACAACAACCAAAAAACCTAAGTAAATAATACATTTTGAGTTCATTTATTTTCGGTGCTCCTCAGAGGTTTGTGTTGAGTGTATTACAGTTATGAGCATGGCAGTTTCCACATTCAGCCATCTTTTCTGAAATATGACTAAAAAGGAACATTTTAATTGTTAAAGTCTGTTTTTAAAAGGTTTCACACATATAAGAAAAAATATACTGAATTTTTCCCATTTACTGAAAGAAATTGAGAAAGAATTTTGCTTCAAATTAAATATACCCAAAAAATCTCATTGAAAAGTGGGTTTGTGTTTCAGGAATTTATGCGTATGATTGGCAATGACAAACAAGGACAGATGATTGTGTTTCATTTGATAGAACTCCTGAAGAATAATGGAAGATTACCAAGACCAGATGGGTGCCCAGATGAGGTAACAAAATATTTTTTTATCCACAGTCATCATGCATTTTCTTTCTTTTTTTACCCAGGGATTTCAGGTCATTTTGTAAAATTTGATTTGCTGAACTTTTATGTAAAAGACATACTCATATGACTGTGTAGGAAAATTGTGAGCTCTGAATTCATGTCTTCCACCAATTAAAAGGTGCCACTTTGTGTTCATTGTAATTTTGGTTTATTTTCTTTTACAGATTTATGTGATTATGACAGAATGCTGGAACAATAATGTAAATCAGCGCCCCTCTTTCAGAGATCTAGCTCTTCGAGTTGATCAAATAAGGGACACCATGGCTGGATGAAAGAAATGAACTTAACTCTGAGACCAAATATACTTGCAGGACAAAGTTTTGTATTTCACATTGCTGTGAACTATGATTGCGCATACCATTATTATGTATGACATGATGCTAGCCAACAAAGATTTGAAAATACCTGTTCAAAACTTCAAAGTTTAGTGAGTTTTTCTTATTGAGAGCACCGGTAAAAGACAATGATGAAAAGTCCTTAACAAAGCATTTTGTAAAAAATTTCATGAACCTGATCAATTAGTTAATATCACCTTTCTTTGGCACAAGAAAAATAATGCTTTTTTCAACTCAGAACTTTGAGAGATGAAAAAATTGTAAATTTTATACTGTTAAAGATGCGCAGAATACATATGTACAGTTTTTACCACAGTGAATGTATGGTACCTTGGCATCTTGTGTGATGTTTTATACAAGGGCTGGCATTCATTAATAATGTTTTCTAATTTTTCCATAGTTGATCTATAATAACTTCACCATACAAACAAATTAAGATGCTTGGATAATTGAATAAGCACTTTTGTGTCCTTGTTAACCTATACCACTAGCCAGCAATATGAGCAGATGTACATCTTTAGCTTGTAGTTCTATGTACTGTAAATATTTTTCAAAGCAAAGGGAACAAATGTTTAATTTCATTTGTATAGGAAATTTCCCTGACTCTAAGGAACACATTTTTGAAATGGAACAAGTTTACAAAGATGTAAAACAATCTATTTTCTTATTTGTCTCCCTTTTATCTGTTTGTGGTGAAGATGTTTTTTAAATAGAACTCTCTCAAATTTTTTTAAGACTACAGTAAATAGTTTTCTTTTAAAACTTGGAGATTATGAATGCCAGGAATATGTCATCCCTTAAGCTGTTGGCCGCCAATAAGATTCTTCAATCCCTGGGACCTATGATCTTGCATTAAATTCAAGCATAAGCCATAAAATAGTTTTTCAGATGTATATGCTTATTAATAAGATACATAGTGGGGTAGGAAGTTTTTACCTAAAGGCTATGTATTTTAGGGGTTTCAGAAGTCTCTATTGCAGTCATAGAAGAGATTTCCTTTTGTTTGAGATTCTTACATGCAAGGGAAAAATGAGAATAAATTGGTGAAAAAGTATGCTTGTTAACTTTATTGAAGAATGCCGGTGGAAAAATTCATAATGTATGCCTTTAAGAAGAATGAGAGTATACATATTTCCACTAAGTATAGAGGGCTGTTTGTTGTCATTATTTGTTTCGGTGCTGCTCCACTTTAGGGGTGTGTGTGTGTGTGTGTGTGTGTGTTTGTGTGTGTGTGTTACACAAAGTTTAAAATACTTGATATTTTGGTTAAAAGAAAATTCTTTATTTTCAGTAACATATGCTATTTTTTTTAATTTGTACATAAGACTTTTAATTATCTTTCTAGTTTTTGGAGCTGGTTTTAAAATGCAGGCTATATAAGAAAAAAAATGCCTTACACATAAAATTTGAGACTTTTTTGTTTGAAAGGGAGGAAAGAAGATAAATGCTTTTTGCATTAAATTTAAAGCATTTTTGTAGTTACTGAATGCAGAAGTCATCTAAAATGGTAGTATATTGATTTTAAAGGATTTCCAGTAGATGTTTTGGTGAATGTTGAATATAATTTTTATTTAATTTGTTAAGATTCCTCAGTGATCTTTATATGCAATTAATCAGTAATGCAATTAATAGGTCTTCCATTCTGTTACTTTTCAAGTCAAAAGTAGCATATTATAAAATATGCTTGATTTCAGATTTTTGTACTAAAACTTAAGTACTTAAAAGTAGTTTAAGGATTTATAATGTTTTGTTTCTAAAAACAAGGATGTTAACTGTGTATCTTTAAAACAATATTATGTTTAATGTTTCAGTTTTTAGTTTTAAAAAATACTATACAAATATCCTTAAGTTAGAATGAGATGGCTATTTGTAAAATTTTAAGTTTTCAAGAGAATTATTCATTGAGGGTTCATGATGTTTTGGATTTTGATTCTGGCCAGACATAAATAGAAATTAATCCTGTAGCTGTTTAGATGGTTCTTCACAAGACACAGGTAAGTAATTATTGTACAAGTTAATATATAGTTGATATCAATCAACTTATACAATAAAGTAATTTTTGTATAAGCCAAAATGTTTCTTCAAATTAGTAGTCTTTAGAAATGAAGGTAAATATTTTCTTAGAATTCTGTAATTCTGTAAATATTCTACTATATTTAAGTTATATAATCTTGATATAAACAATTCCCTACATTCATGGCTACTTGGTTTCACAAATAGTCATGTTTTCATGTTGTATTTTTTTTATATGCTGCCATTAGCAATATAATTTGCTGTGGAAGAGTGCTTTCTTATAACCCAAGACTTCTGTTGTAAAGTCAAGTGAAATTTTATCACAACTATAACTTCTGATACTTAAATTTTATTTAAACAGTTTTATTATGGAGAAGACATTAGAAAATACCTACAGTTCTATACATGGGGGGCCATTCTCCATGGGGTGGCATTAAGGGGCCAGTTTATTGAAACTGCTGTTTTCTTCATTGTGCTTTTAGCATGTTCAGAAAATTGAAATATTGATGTAATAAATAGTCAGAAGTTATTTACTTTTGTATTTTCACCTAACCAAGGAAGTGGAGGTACATACACTAGTTTAAGGATGTGCAGAGAAAAGCCTTTTATAATAGTACACTTGTCTTTTGATTTTTAAAGAAATCCTAAGATTGCTGTCAACTACTGTGTGCCCTTCATGAACATTGATGTATCCATCCCAGTTTAGTTATTTAAATTATTTCTAATGAAAGTCTAATTTTCCAGCCTAACTTATTAAAAATTATTTAGTTTGGTATATTAGAATAAATAGGAAGTATAAGTCAACAGGATTATCTAAACAAAGACCAGGTTATATGAGATAACATTCATTTTATTTAAGAAAAAAATCAGTATGAATAATAGAAAATACTTTTTGTGTTTACAGCCAGATTTGGATTGGTTGAAGTTACTTTACAGACCACTAGCTGCTAAATGTTCATGATGCTGACAATAACATTAGAAGATTTGAAAATGACAGAGAAAATTTAAAAACTTTAATCGGTAGCTCATGTAATATGCATATCATACAGCCTTTTTTCATTTGAATCAAATTCTTAATAAAAATGCAGATTATATACCTAAATATGAAAATATTTAATTTTGTAATCTCATCAATTTTGTTTTATTACAGTATATCTTCCTTTAAGATAAAAAATTAATTTCTATTGTGCTTCTGCCAGATATCATTGCTTAGTTGGTGCAGGCCTAAATATTGTTCATTTTCAATCTTAAAATGTATAAAGAAAAGCCTTCTCACTAAATGAAACACCACTCTTATTAATATGGTTTTAAAAGTTGTTTGTAATCATTATTTCATTATAAGGCATTTTTTTACTTGGAAAATTATTTAACATCTTATTTTTTTAATTATCTGTAGCAGATTTATAAAATGAGAGTATTAAGAGCTCGAGAGTCCCTGTCCTGGTTATCTATATTCTTAGATTTTTGCGAATAGTTTTGATTTTAATAACTGTACTACAAACACTCCTATAGATGCTATTTATTAGGGTCAAGCAAGTCAGCTTGGATCAGTATGAGCAGACAGAAGCATGGCTTTTGGATCGGACTATTGATAAGTGACATTAATAAACAGAATAAGGTGCTAAGGGAAAAAAATACAGAGAGAGACAGACAACAGGCAACTGAGAAGACAAATTATTAGTTGCAGATGATAAGACATTATCAGAACAAGTACTAAAAACAAATGAAAACAAGTAGAAAGATTTCTTGATGATTCATTCTTTTAAGCATAGTTGTATGCATAGATGAAAATATTTAGATACTTTTCAAGAAAATAAGATAACTGAAGAGTATTTTTTAAATTTTGATCTTGTTAATATACAATCACTTGAACAACATTATGGTTACTAGACCCCCTATTATCACATCCCCCCCAAATACCCCTCTACAGTCACGGTCCATCAGTGTAGTAAGATGCTATAGAATCATTACTTGTCTTCTCTATAAATACTGCCATTCACCTGTCCCCCTCTGCTGCATTACATGTGCTAATCGTAATGCCCCTTTTCCCCCATTATCCCTCCTTTCCCACCCACCTTCCCCAGTCCCTTTCCTTTGGTAACTGTTAGTCCATTCTTGGGTTCTGTGAGTCTGCTGCTGTTTTGTTCCTTCAGTTTTTCCTTTGTTCTTATACTCCACAGATGAGTGAAATCATTTGATACTTGTCTTTCTCCACCTGGCTTATTTCACTGAGCATAATACCCTCTAGCTCCATCCATGTTGTTGCAAATGGTAGCATTTGTTTTCTTCTTATAGCTGAATATTCCATTGTGTATATGTACCACCACTTCTTTATCCACTCATCTACTGATGGACACTTAGGTTGCTTCCATTTCTTGGCTATTGTAAATAGTGCTGCAATAAACATAGGGGTGCATCTGTCTTTTTCAAACTGTGCTGCTGCATTCTTAGGGTAAATTCCTAGGAGTGGAATTCCTGGGTCAAATGGTATTTCTATTTTGAGTTTTTTGAGGAACCTCCATACTGCTTTCCACAATGGTTGTACTAATGGTTTTACATTCCCACCAGCAGTGTAGGAGGGTTCCCCTTTCTCCACATCCTCACCAACATTTGTTGTTGTTTGTGTTTTGGATGTTGGCCATCCTAACTGGTGTGAGGTGATATCTCATTGTGGTTTTAATTTGCATTTCTCTGATGATTAGGGATATGGAGCATCTTTTCATTTGCCTGTTGGCCATCTGAATTTCTTCTTTGGAGAAGTGTCTGGTCAGATCCTTTGCCCATTTTTCAATTGGCCCACTTGCCTTTTGTTTGCTGAGATGCGTGAGCTCTTTATATAATTTGGATGTCAACCCCTTATCAGATATGTCATTTATGAATATATTCTCCCATACTGTAGGATGTCTTGTTCTATGAATGGTGTCCTTTGCAGTACAGAAGCTATTTAGTTTGATATATTCCCACTTGTTCATTTTTGTTTTTCTTTCCCTTGCCCGGAAAGATATGTTCCTGAAGAAGTTCCTCATGTTTGTGTCCAAGAGATTTTTGCCTATGTTTTTTTCTAAGAGTTTTATGGTTTCATGACTTACATTCAGGTCTTTGATCCATTTTGAGTTTACTTTTGTGTATGGGGTTGGATATTTATCCAGGTTCATTCTCTTACATGTAGCTGTCCAGTTTTGGCAACACCAGCTGTTGAAGATACTGTCATTTCCCCATTGTATATCCATGGCTCCTTTCTCGTATATTAATTGACCATGTATGCTTTGGTTTATATCTGGGCTCTCTATTCTGTTCCACTGGTCTATGGGTCTGTTCTTGTGCCAGTACCAAATTGTCTTGATTACTGTAGCTTTGTAGTAGAGCTTGAAGTCAGGGAGTGTAATTCCCCCTGCTTTATTATTCCTTCTCAGGATTACTTTGGCTATGTGGGGTCTTTTGTGGTTCCATATGAATTTTAGAACTATTTTCTCTAGTTCATTGAAGAATGCTATACGTATTTTGATAGGGATTGCATTGAATCTGTAGAATGCTTTAGGTATGATGTCCATTTTGACAATATTAATTCTTCCTATCCATGAGCATGAGATGAATTTCAATTTGTTAGTCTCCTCTTTAATTTCTCTTAAAAGTGTCTTGTAGTTTTCACAGTATAGGTCTTTCACTTCCTTGGTTAGGTTTATTCCTAGGTATTTTATTCTTTTTGATGCAATTGTGAATGGAATTGTTTTCCTGATTTCTCTTTCTGCTAGTTCATCGTTATTAGTGTATAAGAATGCAACAGATTTCTGTGTATTAATTTTGTATTCCGCAACTTTGCTGAATTCAGATATTAGATCTAGTAGTTTTGGAGTGGATTCCTTAGGGTTTTTAATGAACAATATCATGTCATCTGCAAACAGGGACAGTTTGAGTTCTTCCTTGCCAATCTGGATTCCCTTTATTTCTTTGTGTTGTCTGACTGCCATGGCTAGGACCTCTAGAACCACGTTGAATAAAAGTGGGGAGAGTGGGCATCCTTGTCTTGTTCCCTATCGTAAAGGAAAAGCTTTCAGCTTCTCGCTGTTAAGTATAATGTTGGCTGTGAGTTTGTCATATATGGCCTTTATTATGCTGAGGTACTTGCCCTCTATACTCATTTTGTTGAGAGTTTTTATCATGAATGAATGTTGAATTTTGTCGAATGCTTTTGCATTATCTATGGAGATGATCATGTGGTTTTTGTCCTTCTTTTTATTAATGTAGTGGATGATGTTGATGGATTTTTGAATGTTGTACCATCCTTGCATCCCTGGGATGAATCCCACTTGATCATGACGGGTGATCTTTTTGATGTATTTTTGAATTTGATTTGCTAATATTTTGTTGAGTATTTTTGCATCTATGTTCATCAGAGATATTGGTCTGTAGTTTTCTTTTTTTGTGGTGTCTTTGCCTGGTTTTGATATTAGAGTGATGTGGGCCTCATAGAATGAGTTTGGGAGTTTTACTTTTTGGAAAACTTTAATGAGGATGGATATTAGGTCTTCACTAAATGTTTGATAAAATTCAGCAGTGAAACCATCTGATCCAGGAGTTTTGTTCTTAGGTAGTTTTTTGATTACCAATTCAATTTCTTTGCTGGTATTTGGTCTATTCAGATTTTGTGTTTCTTCCTTGTCAGCCTTGGAAGGTTGTATTTTTCTAGAAAGTTTTCCATTTCTTCTAGGTTATCCAGTTTGTTCCCAAATAATTTTTCATCGTATTCTCTCATAATTCTTTGTATTTCTGTGGTGTCCATAGTGATTTTTCCTTTCTCATTTCTGATTCTGTTTATGTGTGTGGACTCTTTTTTTTTCTTGATAAGTCTGGCTAGGGGTTTATCCATTTTGTTTATTTCCTCAAAAAACAGCTCCTGCTTTCATTGATTCTTTCTATTGTTTTATTCTTCTCAATTTTATTTATTTCTGCTTTAATCTTCATTATGTCCCTCCTTCTACTGTCTTTGGGCCTCATTTTTCTTCCTTTTCTAATTTCATTAATTGTGAGTTTTGACTGTTCATTTGGGATTGATCTTCTTTCCTGAGGTAGGCCTGTATTGCAGTATATTTCCCTCTGAGCACGGCCTTCGCTGCATCCCACGGATTTTATGGTGTTGAATTATTGTTGTCATTTGTCTCCATATATTGCTAGATCCTGTTTTTATTTGGTCATTGATCCATTGATTATTTAGGAGCATGTTATTAAGCCTCCATGTGTTTTTGGGCTTTTAAGTTTTCTTTGTGTAATTTATTTCTAGTTTCATACCTTTATGATCTGAGAAGCTGGTTGGTACAATTTCAATCTTTTTTAATTTACTGAGGTTCTTTTTGTGGCCTAATATATGATCTATTCTTGAAAATGTTCCATGTGCACTTGA
This sequence comes from Smutsia gigantea, assembly GCA_032199065.1. Taxonomy (NCBI): domain Eukaryota; kingdom Metazoa; phylum Chordata; class Mammalia; order Pholidota; family Manidae; genus Smutsia; species Smutsia gigantea. The sequence continues at coordinate 93,630 of JAVSCE010010630.1, read as the reverse complement.
GAAGAATGTGTATCCTGTTGCTTTTGGATGGAGTGTTCTGTAGATGTCCGTTAGGTCCATCTGTTCTAATATGTTGTTCAGTGCCTCTGTCTCTTTACTTATTTTCTGTCTGGTTGATCTGTCCTTTGGAGTGAGTGGTGTGTTAAAGTCTCCTAAAATTAATGCATTGCATTCTATTTCTCCCTTTAATTCTGTTAGTATTTGTCTCACATATGTAGGTGATCCTGTGTTGGGTACATAGATATTTGTAATAGTTATATCGTCTTGTTGGACTGACCCTTTATCATTTAATCTCCTTCTTTTTCTCTTGTGACTTTCTTTGTTTTGAAGTCTATTTTGTCTGATACAAGTACTGCAACTCCTGCTTTTTTCTATTAGTTGCATGAAATATCTTCTTCCATCCCTTTACTTTCAGTCTGTGTATGTCTTTGGGTTTGAAGTGAGTCTCTTGTAGACAGCATATAGATGGGTTTTGTTTTTCTATCCATTCAGTAACTCTATGTCTTTTGATTGGTGCATTCAGACCATTTACATTTAGGGTGATTGATTGGTGCATTCAGACCATTTACATTTAGGGTGATTATCGATAGGTATGTACTTATTGCCATTGCAGGCTTTAGATTCGTGGTTACCAAAGGTTCAAGGGCAATTCCCTTACTATCTAACAGTCTAATTTAACTTACTTCGTATACTATTACAAACACAACCTAAAGCTTGTTTTTTTTCTTCCTCCTCCATTCTTTGTGTATTATCAATCATATTCTGTACTCTTTGTCTTCCCTTGGGTGAAATCTATTTAGCCTTTGGAATACTTCCATCTATAGGAGTCCCTCCAAAATGCACTGTAGAGGTGGTTTGTGAGAGGTAAATTCTCTCAGCTTTTGCTTATCTGAAAATTGTTTAATCCCTCCTTCAAATTTAAATGATAACCTTGCCAGGTGGAGTATTCTTGGTCCAAGGCCCTTCTGCTTCATTACATTAAATATATCATGCCACTCCCTTCTGGCCTGTAAGGTTTCTGTTGAGAAGTCTGATGATAGCCTGATGGGTTTTCCTTTGTATGTGTTCTTTTTTCTCTCTGTAGCTGCTTTAAAAGTCTGTCTTTATCCGTGATCTTTGCCATTTTAATTATTATATGTCTTGATGATGTCTTCCTCGGGTCCCTTGTGTTGGGAGATCTGTGCATCTCCATGGCTTGAGAGACCATCTCCTTCCTCAGATTGAGGAAGTTTTCAGCAAATACCTCCTCAATGACACTTTCTATCCCCTTTTCTCTCTCTTCTTCTGGTACCCCTATAATACGAATATTGTTCCGTTTGGATTGCTCACACAGTTCTCTCAATATTGTTTCATTCTTAGAGATTCTTTTTTCTCTCTGTGCCTCAGCTTCTTTGTATTTCTCTTCTCTAATTTCTATTCAATTTTATTGTCTCTTCTACTGCATCTAATCTGCTTTTAAATCCCTCCATTTTATGTTTCATTTCAGATATAGAATTTCTTAATGATTGAATCTCCGACTTAAATTTGTTCCTGAGTTCTTGAATATTTTTCTGTACCTCCATAAGCATGTTTATAATTTTTATTTTGAACTCTCTTTCAGGAATATTGGTGAGTTCAGTTTCATTTGGCCCTTTTTCTGGGGTTTGTGAGATTTTGGTCTGAACCATGTTCTTTTGACGTTACATATTTTTGTGTGATGCCCACTAGTGTGCAGAAACTCCAATCTGTGGAGCTGCTCAGCCCCTAGAGTGAGGTTGGGGGTCGTAGTTGAGTGGAGCTGGTGCCCTGGGGGAGGAAAGATGTGTTTCCTGATTCCCGTCTGCGGTGCCTGTCTCCAGCGTCAGAGCCAGTGGGTCAAGCACACATGTGTAAGCCTCTGTGCTTTGCGTCTCTAGCTGTTGTAGGCAGGGCCTCCCTCTGGCTGGCCTGATGCCTGCACAGTGACTGCCAGTTTGTGAGCGGTGTTGTCCGGCCAGTAGGAAGGCCGGGCAGGCTGTGTGTCTCAGTGGGGGGCCTCGGAGCTGAGTAGGCAGCCAGGGGGATGGAGCACCTGAAGGTCCCCAAAGTTCCCAACCAGCTGGGTAGAGCACGCCCAGACAGCCTTGTCCAACTCTCTTTTCTCCTGTGCAGCAAGGTCCATGCAAACCCCGCCGCTTCAGCAGCCCTCTCACTGCTACGTAGCCTCTCAGACCACCTGCTGTCCCTCTGACACAGAGTGGCTGGGTGTAGATCACGTCCTCCACAAATGGCCAGAATGTCAGTTTCTCAAGCACTCCGCCTGTCTGAGCTCCTCAGTGCCCAGAGCACCACAGAATATAGGCTTCCATTCACAAAGCAGATCTCCAGGGCTAGTTGTTCAACTGTCCCAGGATTCCACCCCCTCCCTGCTCTGTTTCTCTTCCTCCTGCCGGTGAGCTGGGGTGGGGGATGGGCTTGGTCCCGCCGGATTAAGGCTTTCGTACGTTACCCTGTTTCGTGAGGTCTGCTCTGTTCATGATGTCTGTATGCAGTCTGGTTCAGCCTTCTTTCTTCTTGCTGTTTTAGGGTTAGTTGTATTAACTATATTTTTGTACTATTTGTGATTTTGGGAGGAATTCCCCGTGTCACCTCTCACGCCGCCATCTTGAATCTAATCTGAACTGAAGAGTATTTTTTAATGAAAAAGTTAGGGTCTCCAAAGTACTTGGAATATGTAAGAATCTGCATTTTCTAATATGTAGTATGAGATTGAATCAGAATTTATTTACTGAAATTAAAAACATTATAAATTAAAGAAATCATAGATACTAAAGAAAATGGAAACAAAACGAGGAATATAAATCTAACATTTAAGGCACTAGTTATGAAAATATCTACTTGTAATTGTCTTTTCAATTTGACTACTTGAAATATACATATGATACTTTCTTCCTCTGCATAATACTTTTGTTGAAGGTTGCTGTAATAATGAATCTTTATAGCTATCCAAAATTTTAAGTATATTAAAGTTTATTATTTATGTCCTTAATAATATTTAAGACCCTTCAATTTTTGGTTGGGGAAAAAGTACACTGAAAGTTTTTTGCAGAATCAAAGACTTCATCCTGATTCATTAAGAGTAAATAACTGAATTCTCTAATCATACTAATTAAAATACTTTAAATTTGCATAACCAAAATGTCTGACCATGTATCTGCAAGCTGCAGGTGGCCCAGAGCTAAATGACAAATCAGAAGTGGTTTGTATTAAATGACTACTTACTACTGTTCAGAGAGCATTTTAAAAATAAAATAAAAGTCATAATTTCTTATAAATACTGCCAGAACATTTTTTCTTTCTAAAAAATGTTTTCAATTGTTTCTCTCAGTAATTTTGAGGGTAGTATGAATATTCTGGTACCAGTTCTCTTCCTTCCTGTTACTAGTTTTATAATAGTGTATTGCAGTTGTTGAACAGGAATTGTTGATAATGAGTAAAGGTACACAAAAAAACTTAAACTGAATCTTACTTTCTTATTGAAGGACTTCAAAAACGGTTCAAGTTAAGTTCTAGAACTATGAGTATACCATTATAACTCCTTGAGGCGGCGCACTTATTTCCAATACTATCAGAGTTGTAAATTTTCCAAAACTGTATAGGCCAATTTTTGTCCTGGAAATGGCTTAGAAATCTGAGGCCTAAGGAACAATGAGTATTGTGCTAGGAAAAAGGAATTTCTAAATTTCTGTCAGAGGTGAGATTACATTCACACTTAATGGAAATTTTTTTCTAAAATCTTGAATTTCTTTTATTTTAGGATTACTGTAATAAATATGGAAGGTTATAGAGTATGGATAACACAATCAAATGCCAAAAATACTTTGGCTCTAATAATTACTTAGGACATTTTCTTACAATTGCGTTATCTTGGCCACTGAACAAATTCCTTAGTAGAACCCTTTCTTCTCTTTCTCTTAAGAAAAAAAAGTATCTTTATTGCATACTACTTCAGATCTTCCTGCTTATACATTCATTTATCAATACTGACAGTGCAGCTACCTATAACTCTTGTTGCAAGACATTACCTCTTAAGTATATTGATAAAATTCTAAAACGCATTCACATATTGAAACTAAAGAATGGTAGATAAGCCAACTATGGATATAGGTGAAGGAATCCTGGATAATCTATATGAAGGTGGTCCAGCATGTACTCCATGTTGATTATTCTATGTATACTTGAATGTATATTCTGCTGTTGGTGGAGGAGTTGTAAATATACATAAGATAAATAAATATATTTATAAACAAGATTAGATATATTGAAAACCCTTGGAGGTACAAAGCATGATAATGTAGATTATTAGAAACAATTATCAAGCTTTTAGATGGTGTAATAAGAAATGTTGCACTGAAGCAAGTATATTTACAATTCTTGCTAATCATGAGTTTGTAGTGTAAAAATTCTTCATCAAAGCAATCAGAGCTTCTTTTAAGAAGCTAGAGTCAACTTCCGGGAAGATGGCGGTGTGAGCAGGGCGGCAGAAACCTCCTCCCAAAACTATATAAATTTACGAAAATACAGCAAATACAACTATTCCTAAATGAGAAATGAGAACACATAGGAAAGTGCACAACATGCAGCCACACCCGGGAGGACTCAGCACCCCGCGAGGCGGGTAAGATACGGAGCCGCAACCCGGCGGCACACGAGCACTCACCCAGCCCAGCGTGCCGGCGGGAGGAGAGGATTCGGAGCCGGGAGGGAGTGGAAGAGCAGGTCCGCGAAATAACCAGCCCTGGTGGTCTGCACCAGGAGCGCTGACACACATCGCGCGGTGCATCGGACATTGGAGAGGCAGAAGGTGCAGGTTTTGAGCCGGGAAGGTGCCGGGACTGTACAGCCAGTGCCCAGGGACAAGAGAAAAGCACGTACCATTTGTAGTGTTCTCGGAGAGGCAGGGGGCCCAGTGAGGGAACACCATCGCCTCGGCGGGCTCAGCCCTGCAGGCTGGAAGTCCTGGGGAACTTCAGTCCCCTTAGCTGGTGACAGAGAGAAGGGAGCAGCCACACTGGAACTTTATACAGAAAACAATAGCGTCCCATTCGTTCCTGCCCCTCCCAGACCTACAAAAAAGCGGCGCAGCAGCGGCTGCGGATTAGTGGAGTAACAGCGACACCTATAGCACACTTAGAGAATCCACTCCAGAGCCCAGCTGACATACGTGGCTCCTACCAGTGACCACTCCTATCAAAATGACAAGACAGAAGAACATGATACAGACAAAAATCACCAAGATTCAGACACCCTCTGAGAAGGAATCTGAAGGGATGGAAATGCAGCAACTTCCTGAAGAAAAATTCAGAATAAAAGTCATAACCATGCTGATGGATCTAGAGAGAAATATGCAAGAGCTAAGGGAAGAAGTGAGGGAAGTCAGGAAAGATAATGCAGAAATGAGACAAGCCATCGACGAGCTCAGCAGCAGACTGGACGAGATGCAAGAGACTGTTAATGCAATAGAAATCAGAGAAGAAAAACACAGAGCAGCTGAGGCAGAGAGAGATAAAAGGATCTCTAGGAATGAAAGAATATTAAGAGAACTGTGTGACCAATCCAAACAGAACAATATTCGCATTATAGGAGTACCAGAGGAAGAAGAGAGAGAAAAAGGGATAGGAAGTGTCCTTGAAGAAATAATTGCTGAAAACTTCTCCACGCTGGGGAAGGAAATAGTCTTGCAGTCCACGGAAGCCCACAGATCTCCTAACACAAGGGACCCCAGGAAGACAACACCAAGACACATAATAATTAAAATGGCAAAGATCAAAGATAAGGACAGAGTATTAAACACAACTAGAGAAAGAAAAAAGATCACCTTAAAAGGAAAACCTATCAGACTAACATCAGACTTCTCAACAGAAACCTTACAGGCTAGAAGAGAATGGCATGATATATTTAACGCAATGAAACAGAAGGGCCTCGAACCAAGAATACTGTATCCAGCACGACTATCATTTAAATATGATGGAGGGATTAAACAATTTCCAGACAAAGCTGAGAGAATTTGCCTCCCATAAACCACCTCTACAGGACATCTTAAAGGAACTGCTCTAGAGGGAAGCATTCCTAAGGCTAAAAAGCTGTCACCAGAGAAAATAAAATCATAGCAAAGAAAGCAGACCATCCAAACATTAACTAAAGGCAAAGAATAAAACACCTACTATATATAGAATGGAGGAGGAAGAATAAGAAGGGAGAGAAATAAAGAAACATCAGACAGTATTTACAATAACTTAACAAGAAAGTTAAGTTAGATTGTTAGATAGTAAAGAAGCAACCCTTAAACCTTTGGTAACCACGAATCTAAAGCCAGCAATGGCAATAAGTATATATCTTTCGATAATCACCCTAAACGTAAATAGACTGAATGCACCAATCAAAAGACACAGAGTAACAGAATGGATAAAAAAGCAAGACCCATCTATATGCTGCCTACAAGAAACTCACCTTAAACGCAAAGATATCCCCAGATTAAAAGTGAAGGGATCGAAAAAGATATTTCATGCAAATAACAAGGAGAAAAAAGCAGGTGTTGCAGTACTTGTATCAGGCAAAATAGACTTCAAAACGAAGAAAGTAGCAAGAGATAAAGAAGAACATTACATAATGCTAAAGGGGTCAGTCCAACAAGACGATATAACCATTATAAATATATATACACCCAACACAGGAGCGCCGGCAGATGTGAAACAAATACTAACAGAATTAAAGGAGGAAATAGACAGCAATGCATTCATCTTAGGTGACTTCAACACACCACTCACTCCAGCGGACAGATCAACCAGACAGAAAATAAGTAAAGACACAGAGGCACTGAACAACACACTAGAACAGATGGACCTAACAGACATCTACAGAACTCTACAGCCAAAAGCAACAGGATACACATTCTTCTCAAGTGCACATGGAACATTTTCCAGAATAGACCACATACTAGGCCACAAAAAGAACCTCAGTAACATCGAAAATATTGAAATTCTACCAACCAACTTCTCGGATCATAAAGGTATTAAACTAGAATTAAACTTTAGAAAGAAAACAAAAAGGCTCACAAATACGTGGAGACTTAACAACATTCTCCTAATTAATCAATGGGTCAATGACCAAATCAAAACAGAAATCAAAGAGTATATGGAGACAAACGACAACAACGCAAAGCCACAGCTTCTATGGGATGCAGCAAAGGCAGTTCTAAGAGGAAAGTATATTGCAATCCAGGCCTATCTGAAGAAAGAAGAACATTCCCAAATGAATAGTCTAAAGACACAATTACTGAAATTAGAAAAAGAACAAATGAGACCCAAAGTCACCTGAAGGAGGGACATAATAAAGATCAGAGAAGAAATAAATAAAATTGAGAAGAACAAAACAATAGAAAAAATCAATGAAACCAAGAGCTGGTTCTTTGAAAAAATAAACAAAATAGATAAACCCCCAGCCAGACTCATTAAGAGAAAAAGAGAATCTACACACATAAACACAATCAGAAATGAGAAAGGAAAAATCACGATGGATCCCACAGAAATACAAAGAATTATAAGAGAATGGTATGAGAATCTATATGCTAGCAAGCTGGAAAACCTAGAAGAAATGGACACTTTTTAGAAAAATACAACCTTCCAAAACTGACAAAACAAGAAACAGAAAAACTAAGCAGACCAATCAACAGCAATGAAATTGAAGTGGTAATCAAAAAACTACCCAAGAACAAAACCCCCAGGCCTGATGGATTCACCTCTGAATTCTACCAGACATACAGAGTAGAAATAACACCCATTCTCCTTAAAGTTTTCCAAAAATAGAAGAGGAGGGAATACTTCCAAACTCATTCTATGAAGCCAGCATCACTCTAATACCAAAACCAGGCAAAGACCTCACTAAAAAAGAAATCTATAGACCAATATCCCTGATGAACGTGGATGCAAAAATACTCAACAAAATATTAGCAAACCGATTTCAAAAATACATCAAGAGGATCATACACCATGATCAAGTGGGATTCATCCCAGGGATGCAAGGATGGTACAACATTCGAAAATCCATCAACATCATCCACCACATCAATAAAAAGAAGAACAAAAACCACGTGATCATCTCCATAGATGTTGAAAAAGCATTTGACAAAATGCAGCATCCATTCATGATTAAAACTCTCATTAAAATGGGTATAGACGGCAAGTACCTCAACATCATAAAGGCCATATATGACAAACCCACAGGTAACATCATGCTTAACAGCGAGAAGCTGAAAGCTTTTCATCTAAGATCGGGAACAAGACAGGGATGCCCACTCTCTCCACTGTTATTCAACATAGTCCTGGAGGTCCTAGCCACAGCAATCAGACAAAACAAAGACATACAAGGCATCCAGATTGGTAAAGAAGAAGTCAAATTGTCACTATTTGCAGATGACATGATATTATACATAACCCTAAAGACTCCACTCCAAAACTACTAGAACTAATATCTGAATTCAGCAAAGTTGCAGGATACAAAATTAACACACAGAAATCTGTTGCTTTCCTATACACTAACAATGAACTAACAGAAAGAGATATCAGAAAAACAATTCCATTCACAATTGCATCAAAAAGAATAAAATACCTAGGAATAAACCTAACGAAGGAAGTGAAAGACCTGTACCCTGAAAACTACAAGACATTCCTAAGAGAAATTAAAGAGGACACTAAGAAATGGAAATGCATCCCATGCTCTTAGCTAGGAAGAATAAATATTGTCAAAATGGCTATACTACCCAAAGCAATCTACAGATTCAACGCAATCCCTATCAAACTACCAATAGCTTTCTTCAATGAACTCGAACAAATAATTCTAAAATTCATATGGCACCACAAAAGACCCCGAACAGCCAAAGCAATCCTGAGAAGAATGAATAAAACAGGGGGAATTACGCTCCCTGACTTCAAGCTCTACTACAAAGCCACAGTAATCAAGACAATTTGGTATTGGCACAAAAACAGACCCACAGATCAGTGGAATAGAATAGAAAATCCAAACATCAACCCAAACACATACAGTCAATTAATATTTGACAAGGGAGCCTTGGATATACATTGGGGAGATGACAGCCTCTTCAGCAGCTGGTGTTGGAAAAACTGGACAGCTACATGTAAGAGAATGAAATTGGACTACTGTCTGACCCCATACACAAAGGTAAACTCAAGGTGGATCAAAGACCTGAATATAAGTCCTGAAACCATAAAACTCTTAGAAAAAAATATAGGCAAAAAGCTCTTGGACATAAACATGAGTGACTTCTTCAGGAACATATCTCCCCGGGGAAGGGAAACAAAAGCAAAAATGAACAAGTGGGACTATATAAAGCTGAAAAGCTTCTGTACAGCAAAGGACACCATCAGTAGAACAAAAAGACTTCCTACAGTATGGGAGAATATATTCATAAATGACGTATCCAATAAGTGGTTGACATCCAAAATATATAAAGAACTCACGCACCTCAACAAACAAAAAGCAAATAATCCAATTAAGAAATGGGCAGAGGACATGAATAGACACTTCAACAAAGAAGAAATTCAGATGGCCAACAGGCACATGAAAAGATGCTCCACATCGCTAATCATCAGAGAAATGCAGATTAAAACCACAATGAGATATCACCTCACACCAGTGAGGATGGCCAACATCCAAAACACAAACAACAACAAATGTTGGCGAGGATGTGGAGAAAAGGGAACCCTCCTACACTGCTGGTGGGACTGCAAATTAGTTCAACCATTGTGGAAAGCAGTATGGAGGTTCCTCAAAAAACTCAAAATAGAAATACCATTTGACCCAGGAATTCCACTCCTAGGAATTTACCCTAAGAATGCAGCAGCCCAGTTTGAAAAAGACAGATGCACCCCTATGTTTATCGCAGCACTATTTACAATAGCCAAGAAATGGAAGCAACCTAAGTGTCCATCAGTAGATGAATGGATAAAGAAGAAGTGGTACATATACACAATGGAATATTATTCAGCCATAAGAAGAAAACAAATCCTACCATTTGCAACAACACGGATGGAGCTAGAGGGTATTATGCTCAGTGAAATAAGCCAAGCTGAAAAAGACAAGTACCAAATGATTTCACTGATATGTGGAGTATAAGAACTAAGAAAAAAAACTGAAGGAACAAAACAGCAGGAGACTCACAGAACCCAAGAATGGACTAATTAATTACTAAAGGGAAAGGGACTGGGGAGGATGGGTGGGAAGGGAGGGGCAAGGGGGAAGAAGGGACATTACGATTAGCAGATGTAATGTTGGGGGGGCACGGGGAGGGCTGTACAACTCAGAGAGGATAAGTAGTGACTCTATGGCATCTCATTACGCTGATGGACAGTGACTGTAATGGGGTTTGGGGGGGGACCTGTTGAAGGGGGTAGTGTAATCACCATAATATTACTCATTTACTTGTAGTTTAATGATATCAAAATAAACTTAAAAAAAAGAAGCTAGAGTCTAAATTGGATTACAGGTTTTAGATGCCCAATAGAAATTGGCTTTATGTAAAACTCAGTTGAAAAAGTATGCAGTGGCAATAATCTCATTAGAAGTACATGAATAAAAAAGATAATTGTTTAATAACAATGTTATGTGGTTTATAATAGATGCAGAAGTAAAAGATACAACAAGTAGAAAAGACAGGAAGGGGAATTAACGTATACTTTTGAAAAGGTCTTAAACTGCATGTGAAGTGATATAATGTTATTTGAAGGTAATATGTGATAAGGATGTATATTGTAAACCGTAGAACTGCTAAATATCAAAATTAAAAATTAACAGAAACATTTTATCTCTTCTATGTAACCAATAAAAGAGATAAAATTCAACCCAATAAAATGCAATAAGAAAAGGAACAGAGATGAGATGTGACAAATAAAAAATAGCAGGAGTGTAGACTTAAACCCAAATCATACTGATAATTAATCACTGATCTAAACACTTCAAATAAAAGGCATGTACTTCCTAATTCAATGAAAAAGCAAGAACCAACTATATGCTTTTTACAAGGAACCAATTTAAAATATCAAGTTTAAGATAGGTTAAAAAAAAGGGTGGAAAACTATATGATGGAAAAATCACAAGAAAGTTGGAATGGCTGTATCAGATATATATATTACCAATGATAAAGGCAGATATAATAACCAAAGGATCAATTCATCAGGAAGACATGGCATGCACCTAGTAACAGAATTGTGAAATACATGAAGCATAAATAAATAATCTAAAAGGAAAAATAAACAAATGCATAGTTATGGACATTTCAACACTTTCACTAACTGAGAGAACAAGAAGACAGCAAGTAAATACATAGAACATTGAACACAACATAGTTTGACCTGTCACAACTCCAACAGCAGAATATATGCTCCTTTCAAATATACCTGAAATAATCAAAATGGAGTATATGCTGGACCAAAACAATTCTCAAGAAATTTAAAAATATTAAAACAATATTATTCTCTGTCAACAATATAATTCAAATTAGAAATCAATAAAAGAAGGATGTCTGGTAAATGTTGTCAAACAGGAAATTTTAAACTTAAAAGCAAACAAACACATGGGTCAAAGAAAAATTCTGTAATGAATGAAAATGAAAATGCATAATCAGTTAAAGCTGTGATTAGAGTGAAATTTATATCTTTAAATACTTCCAACAAGTAGAAAGGTCTAAATAACTTCAGAAACTAGAGAACAAAAAAGAAATTAAGCTGAAGAGTACAAAATAAAGCTAGAAGCATAATTCCATAAAATAAAGTCAATAGAGAACACCAGTGAAGGCAAAAGCTTATACTTTGAAAATATCAATAAAATTGATAAGCCTCAGGATTATCAAGAGAAGAAGGAAAAACAAGGACATAAATTACCAAAATCAGTAATAAAAGAGGGTCTATCATTTATATCCTACAGACATTTAAAGGATAACGAGGGAAATGTTATGAACAACTTTATGCCAATAAGTATGACTAAGAACTTAGACACAGTGCACTAATTTCTTGAAAAAAAGAAACACCAAAAGAGACTCAAGAAGATATAAAAATTTTTAAATAGAAGCATATTTGTAAATTAAATTTGTACTTAAAAATTTGAAGCTGAAATAATTTCACTGATGAAGTCTATCTATTAAGGAAGAGATAATGTAACCCTACACAGATTGTTTATGACAATAAAGAAGGCAACACTTACCAACGCCTGTTATGAGGCTACCTTTACCAGAAAAATACCAGAACCAGAAAAAGGCATAAGAAAAAACTATACAATATCCCTTATTAACATTGATACAAAACCCTTAACTAGGAAATAGATCCAGGAAAAGGAAATATATGTATCATTTTAAAGGGATATGAAATTAGTTTAACCTTCAAAAAAATATCCATCAATGAAATTCACCATATTAAGAGAATAAAGGAGAAAACCCATATAATCATCTCAATATATGCAGAAAAAACATTGAACAAGATTCAATACTCACGATAAAAAATCTCAGCAAACTGGGAATAGAAGGGAAATTTTTCAACCAGATAAACTGCATCTACAAAAATCAAGGTAACAAAATACTTAATGGTGAAAGACTGAATTCTTTCCCCCTGCAATTGGAATAAGGAAAGGATATCCAGACTCTAGTCAACATTGCACTGGAGGTCGTAGCAAATCAATGAGGCAAAAACAAACAAAAAACAAAGATATTATATTGGAAAGGAAGAAACAGAACTCTCTCTACCCATAGATGACATGATTATGTAGAAAATTCTAAAGAATCTTAAAAAAAGGCTAATAAGTGAATTTACAATATTGCAGGATACATGGCCTAAATACAAAAAATTACTATTTCTATATACTATCAAAAATTAGAAAATAAACTTATTTAAAAATACCACTTAAAATAGCATGAAAAGAAATAATTAGGGACTTACTGAACAAGATCTTTGTAAGCACTATACACTAAAAACTATAAAATGTGGCTGAAATTAAGACCAGAAAATGGAAGGACATATGAAATCATGTTCACAGATCAGAAAATCCAATTCTCCCCAAACTGATCTGTAGATTCAATGCAGTCCCAATCATAATCTCAGCAGAATTTTGTAAAAATTAAGACGCTCATTCTAAAATACATATGGAAATATCAAGGACCAAGAATAACTAATAACATTTTGAAATAAAAGACAAAGGTTGGAGAACTTACACTGATCCCAAGACTTAATATAAGGCTATAGTAATCATGATAGTGTGATACTAACATAAGGATAAACGATTAGATTGATGAAACAGAGTTTCAGACATGGTCTGTTCATTTTTGTAAGACATGCCAAGGTGACAGGATGAAAAAATAGTCTTTATGATAAATGTGTTGGAACTACTGGTTAGCCATTTGGGAAATACAAACCTTGGTCTCTGTTTTCACCATACACAAAAATGAACTCAAATTGATCATAGACCTAACATAAAAGTTAAAACAACAAAACTTCTAGAAGAAAACTTGGAAGAGTATGTTAACAAGCTTGGAAAAGGCAAAGATTTGTTAGATATGAAGTGCAAAATATCACCAAGTATAAAAGGAAAATTGATAAAATGAACTTAAACATCAAAATTAACTTTTATTAAAGATATTGTTAAGGAAATGAAAAAGCAAGTTGCGGAGTGAGAAAATATTTGCATTTCATATATTTGACAAAGGACTTGTATGAAGAAATTATAAAGCCTTCTTGCAATTCATTAATTAAAAAACTAAAAATGAAAAATATTTGTATAAATGTTTCATAAAAGAAGATATATGAATGACCAATAAGCATATGAAAACAAGGCCCCAACATCATTAGTCATCAGGGAAATGCAAATTAAAACCACTTTGAGCACAATACTCTCACTAGGTAGCTCAGCTTTCACTCATTTTTCCTGGTTCAGTATTGCTGTGAGGATCCCATAAAAAAAAAGTGTTCTATGCAAATGCACAAAATCATTGTTAGCACAATTATAAATATTAAATACTATAAATATCATGTTAGCACAATTACAAATATTGGCCCTTATCCAAAAATCAAATTGAATACACGCTAACATACAAATTATTAAAGTGAATAGGGAAGTGTTTAGCTATGCAAATAACACACTTGGTTAATCTCATGATTTTGGACTTTTTATGTGTATAGAGTAAGCTAATAAACATACTTCTAGTCTTCAAACTGGCTCAAGTGCGTTGCTTTATTTGAGCCTAAGCATAGGCAGTTCTCAATTGTGCATTTTCACTTTGCGCCTAGCCAACTTACTCTACTATTCAACCATGAGATAATCTGTTATTTTGTATGGAAACAGGTGACTCCCCATATTAAGAAAGATAACTGACATTATCTTAATTATTTCAAACATTAATGCATTGTAAGTGTATATATATAGATTATATGTGGAAAAAAACCTCTGTCCTAAGAAATAAACAGAACCAAGTAGGAATAAAAAATTTAATTGAAAATAACATTATAGTACATATTTGGGAAAGAAACTAGAGAAGGATTTCAAATGATGTTTACCTCCTAATTAATGGTAGAAAGTGGGAATTCCATTTTGGATTCTTTGGATTAAGTTTTGCTCTAATTTATAGCATTAAAAATATTTCAAATATGGACATCAAGTAGAAAAATACCAAAACTTAGTGTTAAAGCATCTATATTGAGATACGTAAGCATGTAAACAGCAGGATTTCAGCAATATTCATATAATGACTCTATTACCACTGGTTCTTGACCTTTAACCTATTTCAGATGACCTGGAGGGCCTGTAAAAATGCAAATTGCTGAGCCCCATACCCAGAGTTTCTGACTCGGGAGGCCTTGGATGGGACTTTATAACTGTATCACTAACAATGACCTGGGTGGCGCTGTCACTGTTAGCTCGATCAGCGCTCTCTCCCAGCCAGGCCAGAATAGAGTGTCTCCTTATATCAGTACCTTCAAAGACAGATTATTTTGGAGAGATTTTACAACCTAAAGACATTCATTTTGAAAAGATTTCTGACCAGTTACTATAATAAAACTCACGGAATTAAAAGTGTACCTATTATTACAGTGTAAGAGCTCCTACTAGGAATTGTGGCTAGTATTTTAAGTTGGTGGGACAGATATACTGGTATACCATAGTGAGCCTACTAGTGACAGGCATCAGTCTGTATGTCATACAAATGGAATGTAGAACATTCCACAATTCAATTTAAATGAAGCTTAAGAGCGTTTCAATGAATGAACAGGTAATTCTTAAATGTCTACATGGATCATGCCACCTCCAGTAATATATTTTTCAAATATAATAATATATGAAGAAATGGTCACCAAAGAACACACCAAGATTCCTATTACCACCAAAAAGTATTGTCAAGTGCTTGCAAGTATATTCAGATTTGTTCACAGCAGAGAAACTTCAAGGACAATTACCAAAAAAATTAATAAAAAGTATAATATATTAAGCTTTTATTAGGTTAGTATAATTTCTATGATGGTTAGTATATCTCAGTCACACCTGATGATCCTTTTATTAAGTTTTTATAATCAATATGTGGAAGGCAGGCAATACTAAGTTCTACTTTTGTACATCCTTTAAGACAACACTTTTCAGAGTATGTATCCTCTGAGTTTTCTTTGGTGATGGTTCCCCCAAAACAAACTGCTTAAGGTTTTCATTTTGTTTGTATTTTTCTTCTGAAGTTCTACAATCTCATGAATATATGGATTGGTATCTTGGGATGAGGAAAATTCTCTTATCATCTCAGGTGGCAAGGTGGCCTTTTTATACTGATACTCAGGTAACAACGGCATTTCCAAACTGTTTATTGCTTCTTCCTGAGAGGCAGAAGTAGAGACTGTTGAGAGACAAGAAAAAAATCCTACTTTATTAAAATCTTCCTTTAGCTGAAAATTTGATAATACTGGAATACTAAAGATAGCTTATTAATAAAAAAAGTAATCACATTTTAAATAAGTTATTCAAAAGCAATATATATTTTTAATTAAATATCTATAGTGTTTTCCTATAAAAAGGCTAAGAAACTTTTGCACATTTTTCACAAATAAAACTTTTGATTGAGATTTCATGTGTCATAAAATTCAGCATTTTAAAGTATACAATGTTTTTTTTAGTATATTCACAAGGTAATGCAACCATCACCACTTCCTAGTTCCCAGAATGTTTCCCCCATCACCCCAGAAAGAAACCCCACACTCATTAGTATTCACTCCCATTTCCCTCTTTCTCTAGCCCCTGGCAACCACTAATCCACTTTAATTTCTTTGAATTTATCTATTCTAGAAATGAAATACCATATGTGTTTGTTTGTGTTTTGTTTCTTTCGCTTAGCTAACGCTTTCCCATTGTGCTGTAGCATGTATCAGTAGGTTATTCCTTTTATGGCTGAATAATTTTCCATTGTATGGTCATAACCACATTTTGCTGATGTACTTATCATTTAATGAATATTTGAGTTTCCACTTTTTGACAATTATGAATAGTGCTGCTATGAGCATTCACATATACATACAAGTTTTTGGTGTGAACATGTTTTTAATTCTCTTTGGTATATACCTAGGAATAGAATTGCTGTATCATATGGTAAATTTGACTTTTTGAGAAACTATTGAACTGTTTTCCACAGTGGCCACCCCATTTTAAAATCCCATCACTGATATAATAGGATTACTACTGCTCCACATTGTCACCAGCACTTGATGTTTTCTATTCTTTGATTACGGCCATCCTACTGGATGGGAAGTGGCACCCCACTGTGGTTTCTATCTGCATTTACCTAACAACTGGTGATGTTGAGCATCTTCTTTATGTGCTTATTGTATACCCTCTTTGTAGAAATGTCTATTCAAATCCTTCGCCCATTGTCTTAATTGGGTCACAGTAGTCTCCTCTTATCCACAGTTTTGTCTGCGGTTTCAGTTACACACAGTCAACTGCAGTCTGAAAGCAGATGATCCTCCTGACGTATTGTCAAAAGTCAAAGGACCTAATGCCCTGTCACAACGTCTACATCACTCATTTCACTTCATCTCACCACAGACATTTTATCATCTCACATCATCCAAGAAGAAGACAGGTGAGTACAGTATATTTTGAGAGAGAGAGAGAGAGAGACCACAGTCGCATAACTCTTATTACAATATATTGTTATAAATGTTCCATTTTGTTAGTTATTGTTAATCTCTTGCTGTGCTTTAGTTCTAAACTTAATGATTCCCTGTATCACTTAGAGTAAAAGCCAAAGCCTTACAAAAGTCTAAAAGATCCTACTTTATTTTGCTTGTTACATCTCTGACCTTATCTTGTACTCTTTCCCTTTCAGCCTCTCTGCTCCAACTATGCTAGCCTCCTTACTGTTCCCTGTATAAGCCAGGCAGGAGTGTATTTGCTCTGCTCTCTCCTCTACCTGAACACTTTTGCCAGATATCCACTCGACTAATTCCTTTACCTCCTCCTTTCTCAAATCTCACCTTTTCAGTGAGGCCGACTATTCACACTAGTTAACACTCTACCCTACCTGCACTCTTGATCTCCCTTGATTCCCTTTTTTCTATAGCTCTTATTATATTCTAATATTTATTTAATGTTTTTGCTAATGCAAGCTCTATGAGACCAAGGATCCTTGTCTATTTTGTTCACTGATAGGGTCTAGAGCAGTGCCCAATAAATAGCAGATGTCCAGTAAGTACTTGCTGAATTAATGAAGAGAAAAATCATATGATTATGTAAAAGGATGCCCCTAAAAAGACCTTAATAAAGTTCAACCTTACTTATAATGATTTAAAAAAATACCTCTTAGCAAACTTCCGTACTTTGTTAAAGGTTATACAGATGGCATAAACCTACAAATATTTTACCTAATGTGAAATTTTAAATACATTCCCCTTTAAAATTGGGAAAAGACAAGACATCCTACTATTACCACCACTTAACAGCATTAAAGGGCCTGGCCAATGCTATAAGAAAAAAAAAAGGGCTATAAAGTTTAGAAAGGAAGTGACAAAACTATCAATTGCAAGTGACAGGAAAATCTATAGAGACAAATTTTTAGGACTATTAAAATGGTTCAACATAATTACTGGATAAAGATCAACTTGTAAAAATCAGTTGCATTTCTCTAACAATCATTAACTAGAAAGTATAATTAGCAAATACATTAGCAACAAAAACAAAGTATTAAGCATTAACTTAACCAACAACACACAGCCTCCATACAGAAAACCTTAAAATTCTACTCTTAGAATACAAAGATATTCCATGCTTTTGGTTGGGATGACTTTATGTTAAAAAGTTGATTCTTTTCAAATTAATTTGTATATTCCATGCATCCCAGTTATAATTCCAGATGGAATTTTTTTTTAAGTTCAGTAAGCTTACTCCTAAATATGTATGGAAGAATAAAGGCTAAGGATTAGCTTACTCAATCTGAAGGGAAAAAAACATTGGAAACTCTCCCTGCCACCTAAATGACATCCTACGGAGTCACAGTATTAAAAATAATGTAGTAATGATGCAAGGTCAAACAGTAAGACTAATTAAATAGATTAGGAATCTCAGGCACACATAATAATAAAGGTGGCTCTACAAATCAATGGAAAAAATTATTTAGTAGATGGTGTTCAGAAAATTAACTCCTTGTATAGAGAAAAATATGACGTACTGAGAGAACTAATATAGTATCCCTAGCTGAACACAACCAAAAATGAGTTTCAAAAGAATTAAGGACTTAATGTGAAAAGTAAAACTATAAAGTTAATAGAGGGACAGAAAAGGACCTCTAAAACAAAATTTCAAAAGTGTGTACAATAAGGCAAAACATTTATTGCCTAATTATATCAAAATTAAGGCTTTATCAACAACACCAATAGAAGACATATGGGAGAACATACTTGCAATATCTAAAACCAACAGCTGGTTACTGCTGTATCTAGATTTTTAATAACTTACAAATCAACTGAGAAATGACAACAATTCCAACAAAAAAAGGGGCAAAAAATATAAATAGGAAACTTTCAGAAAAAAAGGCCAAAAAGCCAATATGCACATGGGGCTCAAATCCAGATCAAGTTAAGACAAAAATGAAATGCCATTTCATGTCTATCACACTGTCAAAAGTTTAAAAATGTATAATGCGAGTTATTGGCATGGATATGGGAACAATTCTCATGTACTGGTGGTGCAACTATAAATTGGTGCAGCCAATCTACAGAGCAATCTGACACACCTCAAGCAAATGAGACATATACATATGTCATGCTGCAACATTTCTATCCCTAGGCATATATCCCAGACAAATGTCCACACAGGTCCATAAGGGGCGCATACAATGATGTTCACTGCAGTGGTATTTAAGTGGCAGAGAGTTGAAAACCATATAGTTCAGTGTTCATCTCTAAGAGAATAATAAAATGTGGGAATGCATATGAAAATTATGGAGCAGTTTGAAGCAATGGATTAAATGTACATGCTGAACAGTAAGAAATAGATCTTTAATATTTAGATATATTTTTTAAATACATGCACAGAAACTGCACAATTGCAAAAACACACACAAACAAAAATACACAAACACATTGTAATGGCTGCCTATAGGAGGAAGAAAATGAGATTGGAGAAAGGAGATATGTGAAGACTAATCATCTTTTAACACACTGTATAATTTACTTATGTTTATTGTCTATCTTCACAATTCTGTAGGCTTCAAGAAGGCAGCAGCTTCACTGCCTCTGAGTGAAACTGTTCTTTCTTATATCCCAAACACCAAGAAGACTATGTCATACAACAGTAAACATAAGAGGCACTCAAATTTTGTTAAATTAATATAGAGAGGTCTGTATAGCACTATTGTGATGATGATATCTAAAACAAAAAGAGAGGAAGACCAAGAATATAGAAATACAGCCAATCTAACTGGAATAGGATTATGAAAAGCTGATGATAAAACAGTAATGTTTTCACCTGGCATTAAGAGTTGGGAAGAACCATACTCAGCCAGAATTTAGAAATAAGATGTTAGTTTCATGGTGCCACATAGGTCTTGAAGACATGGCTCATACCTTTAGGATCCACTAACAAGAAGCACACAATTTCAGATTCAAGTTATGTATGAGTGGCTCTGAAAGAAAGCATTTTTTAATATTAATATACCAAACTGTCTTTTCCTGCATCAGGCTCAAATAGATCATCAGAAGATTAAAATTGTTGATAACTGACTTGTTCTAACACAGAAAAATGTGTCTTGCTGGTACTAGCTAAATAATAGTGAATTGACTTTCTGGACACATTCGTACACAAAAGAAATGGCATAATTATGTAGTCTATATTTGAATTCTATATTGAAAACACTTTCTACAACTTATAAATTATTCATTGGAAATTAATAGGAAAGAATAAATTTCATCTTTCCTTACAGGTTAATATCTAAAAAATTTAATACAAATTCATATTTGTAACTTAAATCTATTTTTCATTCTTCCACATATTTTAGAACTACTATGGCTTTATTGCCACATGATATTTCCAGTTCAGCAAACTGCCCTTTACATAGTTTCCATAATAAGTTATTTAATGGGTAAGACAATTCTGAAATATTGCCAGATATATTTTTATTTCTTATGACTCTTGTTTAATTGCAGCTCTCTTCTCATTGAATTAATGACACTTATTCCTCCAGGGGAACATGAATAACAGCTGAGACAAAGGAGACATTATCAGCTCAAGTTTTAAAGCTGCCTCTTTTTTTTTTTAAGTATCGTTTGTATACTTTTTTTTAAGTACCATATATATACAGTCTTATGAAGGTTTCACATGAACAACATTGTGGTTTCAACATTCACCCATATTATCAAATCCTTACCTCCCCATTGCAGTCACTGTCTTTCAGCGTAGTAAAATGCTATAGAGTCATTTATCTTCTCCGTGCTGTACTGCCTTCCCTGTGACCTACCTATATTGTGATTATGAATTATAGTGCCTCTTAGTCCCCTTCTCCCTCCCCAACCCCTCCCCTTTGGTAACCACCAGTCCCTTCTCTGAGTCTGTGAGTCTGCTGCTATTTTGTTCCTACAGTCTTGCTTTGTTTTTATACTCCACAAGTGAGTGAAATAATTTGGTTTTGTCTTTCTCTGCATGGCTTATTTTACTAAGCATAATACCCTCAAGCTCTATCCATGCTGTTGTGAATGGTAAGTTTTCTTTTCTTTTTATGGCTGAATAGTATTCCATTTGGTATATCTTCTTTATCCATTCATCTATTGATGGATACTTAGGTTGCTTCCATAGCTTGGCTATTGTAAATAGTGCCATAATAAATACAGGGGTGCGTATGTCTTTTCAAATCAGGGATCTTGTTTTCTTTGGGTAAATTCCTAGGAGCAGAATTATTGGGTCACATGGTATTTCTATTTTTAGTTTTTTGAGGAATCTCCATATTGCAAAGCTGCCTTTTTAAAAATAAGACAATAGTCTCCAAAGGAGGCTTTGTCAAGAAAAGGGATTTCAAGCTCTGTTTAAATAACAACTTCAGGCTTGGATGTCTGAAGGTAAAATTTTGACTAGTACAGGTTTTGAGAGCACAGAATTTGATGTGAAAGAAATGGCCCACCTGACATGAAGTAGGAAGGGAAGATCCTCCTTTCACATCCTGGAGAAAATAAGAAAGAGAATGACAGGTAAACTAGATCTCTGTTACTCAGTGTTATTCAACTAGCAGAGTCAGCATCTCCTGCGGGCTTATAAAAATGTAGACTGTCAAGCGCCACCACAGACCTACTGAATCAGAATCTGTACAGTGATAGTATTCCTCCAGGTTATTCATATGCACATTTAAGTACAAGAATCATTTAACTAGAGTGCAAGTGCACGACTTTGGAGAGAGACACTTCCTCCATCACAAAAGCAGGATAAAGTGACTTTATATGTAGGCAGGTCTGATGGTGGAAAACGATCAAGAGTCAGTCTGCTGGTTTCTATTGTTTGTCTTTCTAAGTTTTCATTCCCTTAACGGCAATAATCTTGTAAATTCCATTTAGTCATTCATTTAAAAAGAAGTTAATGAGTGCCTATAATGTGCTAGGCACACTATTTTAGTTTCAGCCATGTACGTTAGCATCTTTTTTGACATGATTGTCTACTCCTTAATTGCAGAAATCTTGACTTTTGCAAAATTTGTCCAAATCAAATTATTTTAAAAGGCAATGATTTCACTGACACTATGTTATGGACAGCCTATAAATAAAGTGCATTTTCTTTTAAAATGGAAAACCATATTAGAAACTAGAATGTAAAAAACATAGGCGGAAGGTAATGATGGATCTAAAACAAAAATATTTTTCCTAAAGACTGCTTAAAAGCATTAAGTATAAATTCAATATATATTAAGCACATGTATTAAGTGCTAGGCCCTCTGCTAGGCATTTCAGATAAAAACATGCATGACATAGTCCCTATAATATGGTGTGGTATATGGGTCTGGCCTTATGAGAATGAGACTTAACATCTGCCGATCCAGGGCTTTGAAGGACTCTGCATTTGGTTTAACGCTCTATTGTTGCAGTCTTGAAATTCTCAATTTTATTTTGAACTTGTAGGTGAAGTGTTAAGTGCATGAACTTTTAAGTGAAGTCTAATGGAACCCAAGAAAGGAAAAAAGTTTTTTATTTTAGTAACTTTAACGGCCTTTTCCTGCTTTTGGAACAAGGGGTTGTGCATTTTTATCACACATGGGCTAGGCCAATTATGTAGCCAATCCTGACGATAATCAAATAAATACTATGTGTTAAATACTGTGGTAGAACGAGGATGGAGTGAGCAGGTATGAAAGGGTCAATGATAACTTCACAGGGAAAAATGATACCTAAGTTAGGCTTTGAAGGACAAAATGGGAGTTTGCCAGGTGACAAGGATACTCCAGAAAGTGAACGCTAGGTAAGAAGCGGCGTTCTTACATATGTGTAGGCTTCTATGTGCACATTTATTTCCTCTAAGTTAAAAACAAAACAAAAATGTCATAGAGGTTTTGTATTTCCTCAGCATACTGGTTTATAAAAATTGTCATTCACCTGTGTACTCGGCACAAATTCCATTCCCAGGGGAAGCCCATCATCTGGTCGATTCAGGGATAAGAAATCTACAGAAATGAACAAACATGCCTTTGATTTGGATTTTTACCTGGGTCTGTGTCTCTACCCCAGACCGGAGTAGTGGTTTGGGGCTTTCTAGTGTGTGAGGACTGAAGCTTTCTACCTCCGAGGTCTGAGAAAGCATCTGCGTGACGGCGGCGTCTGGCTCGAAAGTGAACACTGCCCCAGAGTGTGACTATTTCTTTCAGTAGGTGCCTGCCGCACAGCTTCCTGCTTCTGCGCATGCCGGTCAGCTGGCGGGAGAACTGACCCGCAGGAGCCCGAGCCACAGCAGACCCAAGCAGGGAAGCCGCGGCACCCCCGGGTCCCGGCCCGGGCCGCCGCGCGCCCTGCCTGCCTTCCGCCCTGCCCCTGCGGCCGCGCCCGTCGCGTTTCTAAGCGCGTGCGCACGTCGCGGCCACGCAGAGCCCGCGAGAACTCCAAGCTCGCACGCACCGCGGCGCCCGCACCCGGGGCCTCCTGAGGTGCGCCGGCTCTTGGACCGCGGTAGGTAGCCGGCTGCAGCTCGTGAAAGGCGACTTTTCCTTGTCTTCCTCATTAGGGAGACCCCTCAAGTGAAACATAGGGCCCCATGCCAACTGATAGTCTTAAAAAATGTTACTCCCTCCCGTGGAATGCACTTCCCGCCCTTTTTGCCTGGTTGTTAAATGGGCGTCGCTTCCTCAAAGAAACCTCTTTTCTTTCATGGTCTTTGTCTCGGTAGGTTTGTTCACAATTATTCTTAGGCACTTGTTTGATAACTTCTTCCCCCGGTCCCCAAGCTTCATGAAGGCAAAGCCTGCGTCTATTCCTGCTTCCAGCTGCGCCTCAGGACCTGCCACGAGGTCGGCGATCAAATATGCAGAAACGGGTCTGTGCTAGATGATGTGCCTGGGCCTTTCAGTCAGACCGAAGGCTTCTTCGGGAAAGTCCTCCCACTTTCCAGGGAGGAATGGGCCCTAGCCTCAAACTCCAGAACAGAGTACCTGGGATGGTTCTTTTAGTTACATTACAACCAGGTCTGGTTCTTCTCGTTGTATTATAGAGACCCTGTACATTGCCAAATTGTAACTGCGTTGTGACAGGGAATCCTAGAGGATTTGCCTTCTAAGAACAACAGCATTTTGTTAAATCAGAATGGAAGGGGCAGGGAATTGTTGCGCAAAAGGGATAGGTAGCTTTATTATTTTAAGTAAAATTTAATTGTGTCTGAGTGTGTTGGCTCCGAAGGATGTGCCATCAGCCACAAGGGGGCAGTCAGGAGCCGTCGCAGGAGTGGTCAGCTGAGAGTTGTCGCAGACGCACACTACTTCCTTTTACAGTTTTATTTTGCCTCCCTCTCCTTTCTGCCTTCTTCCTCATGTCTTTTTCTCCATTTTCCTATCCCCCAGCTTTGCACTTTTTCCCAAAAACATCCGTAAGTTCTGGCAATAGGATTTAAAAAAAAGATTAATGTAATTTGATGAGCATCGTTGTCACCACCTTCCTTGAAAAACAGCTAATGTCCAGACGATAGTGGGCTGTGAGTCCTAGTGAGAACTTTATATAGGAAACGTTCTGAAAAAGGAAAACTTTCGTTATACTGAGAGAATGATTAAAAATAAAAGAAAACAAAAATTAAAGATAAGCAATATATGTCAGGTCCTGGCAAATTTGATTTATACTCCCATTCTCTGTGCACTCTCTGTACTCTGGCCCTGCTTTGTATTTCTCCATACCATTTCTCTGTATTGATTACAGACTGAAGCACCACATATTTTACTTTCTATATATTTGTCTCCTCCTACCAGAATGAAAGCTTCATGTAGGCAGGGATTTTTGTTTATTTTCATTATTTTGATATCCTCTCTGCCTTGAACAGTGCCTGGCACATAGTAGGTTCTCAGTAATAATTTAGTATTAATAATTACAATTAATATTAACATAATAAACAGAATGTTAATGATATAAAAAATCATGTAATATTTGGCAAATGAATCCCTGTGAATTGACTACTTGTTCCTTCATATCCTATTTCATATACTTATGTCATTATCGGGTAAAATTGCAGTATTTCCAGAATCTCTCACCTGGCTTTAGTTCATTTACATATCAATAGGTACTTCGTCCCATAGCCTCCAGGGGGACAATGGACGGAGAGAGGCTGTTCTCTCCTCCCCTCTGTTGCATAATTGGCCTGGCACTTGTCAGTCACCAGGATCTACAGGTGGAGTTTCTCCTGGAAGGGGTGGGTGGTGAGGCATGTGCGTGCCATGGTTGGAGAGAGGGGGAGTGAGAGCTTCCACTAGAGGGGAAGAATGGAGCCAGGCCTCATTGTAAGCAGTAAATGGGTTTCTTCCAATCTAGCCGATCCTTAGACTGATGGTCAATGGGTTTATTCGCCCCACTCCAGGAACACACTTCTGGTGGAGCTACAGTCATAATTACAGTTCTCTATTGCACTGTGTGGATTTTAAAAAAATCATATAATTATCTCTTCTCTACTACTTGTAAGCTCCTTAAGGAGTGAAACAATTTTTGTTTAATATTTATTATTCAATGCTTAGGACAGTAATATTAATAGATCCTTAATAAGCATTTATGGAAAACACATTCTTAACTACTAATAATTAATTACATAATTATTTGACCTAATAATTAATTATTTATTTATTTATTTTTATTAAAGTATCATTGATATACAATCACATGAGCAACATTGTGGTTACTAGATTCCCCCATTATCAAGTCCCCACCCACCACATACCCCATTACAGTCACTGTCCATCAGCATAATAAGATGCTATAGAGCCACTACTTGTCTTCTCTGTGCTATACTTCCTTCCCTATGCCCCCTCTACATTGTGCTAATCATAATGCCCCTTAATCCCTTTATCCCTCTCTTCCCACCCACCCTCCCCAGTCCATTTCCCTTTGGTAACTGTTAGTCCATTCTTGGGTTCTGTAAGTCTGCTGCTGTTTTCTTCCTTCAGTTTTTGCTTTGTTGTTATACTCCACAGATGACTGAAATCATTTGGTAGTTGTCTTTCTCTGCTTGGCTTATTTCACTGAGCATAATACCCTCAAACTCCATCCATTTTGTTGCAAGTGGTAGGATTTGTTTTCTTCTTATGGCTGAATAATACTCCATTGTGTATATGTATCACATCTTTATCCATTCATCTACTGATGGACACTTAGGTTGCTTCCATTTCTTGGCTATTGTAAATAGTGCTGTGATAAACACAGGGTTGCATATGTCTTTTTGAATCTGGGATCCTGTATTCTTAGTGTAAATTCCTCATAATTATTCTTAATAGCATGATTCAATAAGTTTATTGAATAGAGCAAATTACTAGGAAATGATTTACTTTGAATAAGTTCCTATTATTACTGAATGAATTCCTGACTTATTTTTTAGTATCTTCTCCAGCTACCTTATTCCACAATATTGTCGTAAAATGGAAACTGCCCAACATATTTGCATATTTATTAAAGAGAATTTCATTCATGTAAGATAAAATATGTGGTTGTTAGGAATTATACTAGAATATTTGTTATTTTAGTATGTTATATTGATATTTTTATATGGAAACTAGGATTCTCATGGTTTATTCCTTTACATTTTTTGTTTAGCAATATTAATTGTGAGTGCAGTTAATCATAAGAACCATAATAGTTGGTTGATTATAATCTGGGTAATGTCTCCATTACTTTTTTTTTGCTTTCTGTCCAGTTTATTGTCTGACTTCTTCACTACAATGTTGGTCTTGTTAATACTTTATTCTTGGTGTTTACACCAAGAATGTATTCTTAAATACATAAAATAGTATGTTTTCAAAGATATGTTTTGAAGAATGATAATAATAATCACATGTCAGGCATTATTATACATATTCATTCATATACAAATACATATTATACATATTCATTTTATCCTTTCATTCATTATTATACATATTTATACAAATAGTATGTATTCAGAGATCTTTTGAAAATATAATAATAACACATTATTTATTGAGTGATTACATGTCAGTCATTGCTCTAAGTTCTTGTAAATGTTTCCCTTATTTAATCATTATAGCAATCATATCAAGTAGTACTGTAATTATTTGCATTTTGTAAATAAGGGAGCTCAGACGTAGATTAAAAAACTTGCCTAAGATAACAGAGCTAGTAAAGGGCAGAGGTCTGATTAGAAATAGTCAGTTTGTCTCCAGAGCCCAAACTCTTAACCTACTTTATATAACTATTATTTGTAAAAAAAAAAAAAGGTTGCAAAAACAATCTAGTTCAGTGATGGTACATGATGTCACATGAAAGCCAATCTTTTGTGACCAAAAACCTTAAATTAGAGGAAAGAAAAATTTGAACCCAGAAAAAGTGTACAACAAAAGCCTAAGGTGATTGCTTCAGAATGGGTCTAAAAATTCATGCCATTGGTAATAGACTCTTGGAGGCTGGTCTCCACTTCAAAGCTAGGTAGCTATACAAACTTGAAGAAATCTCAGACCCCTTTACTTATGTGTCATTAATGTAAGAACATGTGGCATGGGTGTAGAGGAAATCCCTGGGCAAAATACTTCTAAAAACCGAAATAAGTCAAAGGGAGAAATAAAGTTTAAAACCCATTTATTGCTTACAAACTGCAGTCCAGGGCCGTCTCTCTCTTCTGTTCTGGAAGAAGCCAGCAAGCAAGCCAGCTCCCTCCCCTTAACCTTTCAGGTTCAGACACGCCCTCGGTTGCCCAGGTAATTACCCAATGACATGGAGATGAATTTCTCTCCACCCCTGAGGAATGAGGCAAATGCACTAAAGCCAGGGAGATATTCTGAAAATGTTACAATTTTACCCACAGGCCACCCCTCCAGAAATCTCACCTTACAATCTACTAGTTCCATAGGCAGGCAGTAGCTGAGGGTTCAGAGCAATCATCATGTGGCAGCTGCAGCCAGGGGGCACATTCACGCAACATGCAGTGTAGGAGAAAATAACCTTAAGGCAATAAGATACATGTTTTAATGACACCAGCATAGGCAAATCTTGTCTATCAGGTAGGATACATGCAAGAGAGTAGTCTTGTGATAGAACAGTGGCAGGAATGGGATCTTGTCCTGGTCTAGTATACCAGACTTTCACCCCCTTCCCTGTGGGAGTTACAGATAGGTCAATATATAGAGCTATGGGAGGTACATGCACTGGCCATAAAGTTAAACAAAACTTCCCCACAGGATGCTCTTACCGCCTGGACGCTTTGGGTACACCACCGTAAGCTTTGCGGGCCATTCAGCTGTCATTCCAGGAATACACAGGAAGCCAGCATCCAGGACTTTCCCCCAAGGTGCCAGAAGGGCCAGTCATGGCTGGTCCATGTGTCAAAATGTCCAGGGCCAGGCCCATTCAACAGTGTCTCCAGGGCTTAATGCAATAGGGGCTAGCAGCAGGATGTTGCTCTGCTGGCTGTATCCCGGCTTCAAAAACTCCTCTTTGGTTTGCACATACAGTTGTGCAGGAGAGGCAGAAATGTGTCTTAGCATATACACAGGGCTCAAGGCTCCTTTTCGAGGCTTCCCATTCAAACGCCATAGCACTGTCCAGAAGCGAATTGATCAGCCCTGAAGACTGTTAGTGTCCGACTTCAGGCCAGATTTCAGCAAACCATTGTACCTCTCTGTCATGCCTGCCCCAGTAGGTTTATATGGTGCATGAAACTTCCATTTTATTCCTGATTGCTGCACCCATTCTTGTAATGTATGTCCAGTAAAGTGGGTGCCTTGATTGCTCTCAATCACCTGCAGCTGGCCATAGGCTGTAGAGACACTTTAGTCCCCCCTTGGTGGTTTGCTGATCTGCAAGATGTGCAGAAGAAGCAACCAATAGTCCAGTATCTGTGTCCACACAAGTGATGGCATATCGATATCCTTCTGATATGGGCAGAGGCCCAATATAATCTATCTGCCACCAAAAAAGGGGTGTCAGCCCCTTTACTATTGTCACATATTTCTCTGGGACTTGGTGTGAGTCCTTCTTAGAGCACACACGACACTCCTTCCGGGCTCTGCTGACTTATTCAAAGGTCAATGGCAAGCCCCACTGCCCACATTGTCTTTTGTCCCACATGCAACAAACACTGATGTAACCATGGACTTCATCAGAGGCAGGCTTTCCTTCTAGTCAATGCACCTGGGCCAGTGTGTCTGCTTCATCATTCCCTGGGGATGCCAAAGGCAAATAGCCAGTCACATGATATATGGTAACAGTCTCAGTCTGACCAGAGGCACTTTGGTCTTCCACAATTCTTGCCCCCAAAGAGGCCAGTGACCAACCATCCAGTTGGCATGATACCATGTCGGTAGCCACAGGGTCAAGCCCCGCTAGATGCCCCAGCTGTCAGTGCAAACAACTATAGGGGAGGGCTCCTGGGTGATTACAAGCCATTCTGCCTGCAACTCAACCCACTGGCTGATCTTCCCCTCTCTGTCCTCCATCCATATTGTCTCAGTCTTAAGTTGGAAAGCTACAGCCCTCCACTTTGGGGGCTGTCCACAACTAGAGCCGTCTGTATAGGAAACATCTTCAGGTACAGGGGCTTTTCCCTCCTGTTAAGGACTCTTGGCTACCGATGGCTCAAAAGCAAATTCTTCCTGCTTTCCACTGATATACGTTACTGGCCCCAATAAGTGTTGTAATTCTCTACTTAAGAGGCTAGTAGAGAGGGTGCTATGCTGCTGTAAATCTGTGTCCTGTTTGGCCAGTAGGTATCAGGGCCATGCCATTCCATGGCCTTTGCGTCCAGTCTCGCACCCACCCTGCAATGGGATAGGTGGTTATTACCTTGGTAAGGGCTATTCTTGTGATGGGCTCCATAGCCAGCAGGCGTGGTACCCAGCAGCCAGTTGCATCTCTATCAGGGTGTATGGGACCTCTGCTCCTTTCCAGAATTGTGACCAGAACCCAGTAGATTGGTGTGTCTGGTCTGCTGTTACCAAAGACCCCATCCATAACCATTTTCGGTTCCATGAACATCTAGCTCACAGGACCTTGATGAGTCCATTACACTCAAGGCCTGTACAGCCTTGACTGCTCACATAGCAGCAGTAAAAGCAGCTACATACGTCTCATCCCAGTCCCACCTGATGCCCTTTCATACCAACCGGTATAAGGGCTTCAGAATTTGTATGAAGTTTGGGATGAACACTCTCCTCCAGTAGCCCAAAAACTCTTGTAATACTGCTACAGTGGTAGGGGTAGGGAAAGCCTGAACCTTGTCTATGACTGCTTATGGAATTACTTAATTTTACCCAAACTGACAACCCTCAAGAATTTTACAGACAAACCAGGTCCCTGAACCATGGTGCTATTCACAGTCCATTCCTTCTCCTGTAGATGTTGCAGCAGTCTAGGAACTGCCCCTTCAAAATCTATAAGAGAATCCAACATGAGCATAGTATCATCAATATAGTGATACAACCACACTATTTGCGGTTTCTTCCATGTTTCCAAGTCCTGGGCTACAAGTCCATGACAGATGGTGGCTCTGTGGAGGTATCCCTGTGGAAGGACAGTGAATGTCCACTGTCGGCCTTCCCACAGGAAGGCAAACTGTTGCAGACTTTCTGTGCTGTGTCAAAGAGAAGAAAGTATTATCAAGGTCCACAAAATAATGATATGTCCCTAGGTGATGACTGTGTTCATAAGGGCTGCTATAGAGGGGACACCACCATACAAAGGGGGAGTGACTTTATTCAATTCCCTGTTGTATGCCAGGAGTTATCTGGCTTTTTCAATGGCCGCACTGGGGAATTAAAAGGACTATGAGTGGGCTTTATGATGCCCACCCTCTCCAACTCCTGTAGAGTTTCTCCTATTTCCTTATGACCCCCAGACAATTTATACTGTTTAGTATTTATCACTCACCAAGGTACAGGCAGAGCTACAGGAGGGTTCTTAGCATGTCCCCTCGGAACTGCCTCTACCACACGTACCCTCAGTCTGAACTCACCTGCAGTGGTCTGAAACCACAGGCCCTGCAAGGTTTCTCCCCACAAAATATATTCTGGGATTGTAAAAATGTGCAAGTATACTCCTTTGGGGATAAATGCCCTATCCCCAATGGGATATGGGTTTTCTTCACTCTAATTGCCTTACCCCCATAGCCATCTATCACAGCAGGGGTCCCAGGAAAATGCTCAGGGTTGCCATAAATCAGAGAACATTCAGCTCCTGTGTCCACCAGTGCCAAGACACATTGTACATTCACAGGGGACCAATGAATTGCTAATTCTACATGTGGCCTCTGGTCCCCACTATGTCCCCCAAGGTGCGGACCTTGACTCCCCTCCCAGTCTGTCAAACTGTGATGCCCAATGATCATACTGTGGGGCTGAGGGCCCATGCAGAGCCTGAGTACTATCCCCCCAGGAAGTCATGCAGGGACACAGGCTGGATGTGCGGCTTTGACTCGGGCTTCTGTGTCCTGGACCTCAGCGGCTGTAACTGCTGCTCTGGCTTTAATTGGTGCCACAGTTCAAACAAGTTCCCGTTGGGCTGCCTATCAAGTTTTTCTTTCACTACCATGCCCTTTATCAAATCAACTCATATCTGTGTCCTTGAGACCTTCACGGGGCCTTTGCACCTCTCCTTTCAGTCGCAGCCCATACTTCCTTCTGTGCTCTTACTGTTTCAACCTCTCCCAGATCTATTAAAGTACGAGGAGCCTCACTTATGGCTTGCCCTATGTAGGGGGCAACTATAGTCACTAGGGACCCAAAGAGAGATGGGGGGGTTTATGCAGCACCAAATTTCTCATTTCTACAGTACACAATTCTTCACTGGGGCCCTGGGGGTCCATATTATAGATGATGTTTTTCATGCCCAGTTCCTGTAACATCTGCTGAAGCTCTGTATATGTTTGCCACCTAGTGGGTAAGTCACCCTGATTAGGCCAAACTGCCCTGATGGCAGCTGTCAGACAATCTAGAAGCATCACTTTGCAACTGCTGCTGGAGGGAAGGGTGAGTCATGAGGGAAGCCAGTGTCCTCATTTTACAACCTGACATAATAATGTTTTCCATCCCCATATTGCAGAGACACAAAAGCCAAGTATGTAGAGATTTCCGACAGCTTTTGCCTATACTGGGCATTCATGTCCACCAGCTCATTCTGTGTATAGGGGAGGAACATGGAGTGCTCCACAACCTGGGGAAGGGGTGGCTCCTCCCCCTTAGGAGGCCACGGTTGTTGTGTTTTTATTTTCTTAATTACAACAGGATGGGCATTTAATACAGGAGAGGCTGGTGCCTTGTGTGGTGGCCTCAACCACAGAGCAGACCTGAGCCCCACCCCGTCATAGTCTCCCGACACCTCTTATACCATCTCTGGTGCTAAGGCACGGCTCTTACCTCCCCTCCCCCATGGCCTCCTGCAACGCAGTTTCTCTGTCTGCCTCCCCCTCGCTGATGCTAAGGAATCTTCCAAGAACACCAACCATCTTCTCAATAACTCTCTCTTCCTTAAGGCCATCCCATAGGTCATCTCCCATTTCCTCCAAGTGATGCTGAAGTGTCTCTCTCCCCTGCCAAAGTCTCTCTCCTCAATAACCCTCTCTCTCTCCTCGATAACACTTTCCACCATCTCAAGGAAAACATATCCTAGAATCCCAGCTGCTACATGGCCACTCAGGGCCTCTAAGCAGTCTTCCATCTCATGGAGGGCTAATTCTGCAGCTTCCAGTGTCTCCACCCTCCCCCAACTCTGGGAAAAGCCCCACCGCTCTAGGAGGTGCTTTACCCTAGACTAGTTCCCAATTAGGGGCTCTGCAGTTGGAAGCCCCACAGATAGGGATCTCCAGAGTAAAGCTGAACCCTCTACTGCTGCAGCCACTGGGGCCTCCCCACTGTCCACAGATGGGCTTCCAGATATCTCCCCACCATCCTTAGGGGCAGCCTGCCTGAGGGCGGCAACCATGTAGATGGATTTCGGGTTCAGAGATCCTGCCAACTACAACCAGGTGTAACTCTGGGTGGAAAATCCTTGGACAAAATACCTTTGAAACTGAAATCAGTCAAAGGGAGAAATAAAGTGGGAGCAACCTGTTTATTTCTTACAACAGTCCACTTCTGCTCCCTTGTGTCTCTTGCTACCTGGCTGCAGAAAAAGAGCCCCCACCCAAGCTCTTCGGTCCAGATAAGTCCTCACTTGCCCTTGTAATTACCTCTTGGTGTGGAGATGGACTACTTTCCCCACCCACTGGAAACACCCATTGTGTGAAGATGCACTAGAGCCAGGCAAGAGATTCTGGAAGTATTGCAATTTTACCCACAGGAGATTAATGTGAAGACAATTTTCTTTTTTTACAAAAAAATATTAAGAAAGATTCCCACATAGAAAGAGAGGTTGATAATAATTAAGAGCAAAGTGTGTAACGAGGTAATAGAGATATTGCTTTGTCTCTCTGTGTTTTTCCATTCTGCCTTTCATACCACATCTACATAAATTTAAACTAAGTATTCAGAACCTTAACATTTCCCTACCTGATGGACTTTTGCAGAGCAGAGAGCAGAAGCTGCTTAAAGTTGTTCCTCCCATAACCTATCAATATCCGAATCAGCCGAAAAATTATGCAAGTTTTCCCAGTGGCGAGTAAGAGAGAGAGAGGTCGTGATTTTCTTCATATCGAAAAGAGGTCTTGGAGTCTTGAAAAAAAAGATTACTGCTGTGCATTGCTCAGAGGCAGTACCCTGGAAAGGTGAAAACCTAAGAATGGCTGGGGAAACAGGACCCTGAGAGAGAAACAAGCATCCTTGGCAAAGTTCTGCTGACTCCCAACAAGGGAGACAAGCACCTTAACTGAGGGGACCCTGAAGGCTGGGCTAACAGGTATCATGGTGGGAGCTGCTGAGAATTGTGGGCCCTGGGGACTCAGTGCTCTGTTGCAAAGAGCCTGTGTTTGCAGCACAGCTTAGTGGACGATTCCATTACAATGATGTCTGATGCTGAATTCTCAACTCAGTGACAGAATTTGGATTTATATCACTTTGTTAATGTGATATAATGCATCATAAGAAACACATATTCAGTCGTGGGAATGACCGAATATGTATTTCCCAGGTATATTTGGTCTTCATCCACAATTCCTGAAAACACTGCAGTCTAAAAGGTGAAATGGGTGTTTGTCATGTTAGTGAGGGACTTTTGGACACCCCACCCAAGGGCAGCAGCTTATGGTTGAACCAACAATTTAGTCAAATGTGACTATACAGTGAAGCCCTTGCAATAACCCCTGAGAAGAGCTTATCGCTCTCTGCTGTGCTGTGCCTGCTCTGCTCCGTTGGATCCTGCTTCTTGGTTGGAGAGAGCTTCTATGCTTGGGGAGTCAGAATGCCTCCATGTGCCACCGAGCCAGGCCCCAAGCTATGAGAATAGAACCTCCTTTATTTGGGACTGGGCCCTATGTATCTCTTCACCTGGATGTTAACTTGTATCTTTTATTGTGTCCTTTATTAAACTGGTAAGCCTCAGTGTTTTCCTGAGTTCTGTGAGCCATTCTAGCAAATTAATTGCACATAGCAGGGAGGTTGTTCAACCTCCAATCTGTAGCTGGTAGGTCAGAAGCACAGGTTAACTGTGGCTTGCAACCAGCATCTGGAGTGGGGTGTGGAGGACAGTTTTGTAGAACAGAGCCCTTAACCTGGGGAATCTGGTACTGTCTCCAGGCAGATAGCATCAGAATTTTCTCTGACACTGCTCGTGTTCAAGAATTGCCTAGTGTAAGTATGTGTGGGAAGATCCCCTCCCACATGGTTACACACATTGGAATCAGGTACGGGAACCAAAATTTAGTTATATTACTATTACTGCTTTGTATAATATTGTTATTGTTATATATATATGTTGGAAAAGAACACAACATTGCATTTGGTGTCAGAGGAGTGGGAATAACAGTTAAAAATGCAGAAGTTGAGTATTGTGCAATAGACACTGCTGGTTAATTTATACCTGTTGCACATGGACACAGTCTTTTGGGAATAAGAAGGGTATGGGTCACAGCTCACACAGGCAGGTAGAAGTGTTACATTTTGGGTCTAACATGGAGGTAAAGATAGGCTAGGAGTAGTGGTATGTACTGGAAGATGAAAGTAACTGAGTCAGCCGATGATGGCTGTAGACCTGTGTTATTAGTTAAGTTTGATCTGAGAACAGTAGGATGGGGAGGGGGCCTTGAAGCAAGTGGAGTTCTGAAATTGACAATGAGCAATACAATATGCAGGGGAATAAATAAGTTATGAATGAAAGTGTTAAAATTAGCAACAGAGGTTCTATGATAAAAGTTTAACTCTTGAAAAATGTTGACTTTCTCCCTGTAGTGTTACATTCTGTTGGTCTCTGCTTCCTCAGCGAGCAGAAGCTCTGTAAGGTTAGGCCTCAGGGAGGACATGAACCTGTGAGAATTGGTTATGATTAGCCATGCCTGGGGATTTGGAAAATAGGAATTACTGTCTTCATCTTCTGGAATTCTGCTGACAGGCATTTGATAGAGGGTATTAACTTGTAAGTTTATTTTCTCTACAAATGACGGCTAAAAATGTATGGATATACAGGGTGAAGAAACTGACTAAATACTAAGATGATACCATTGTTTTTACCAATCTAACACATGTTCAAATCATTTCACAGTTTATTTAGCTTGCATATATGTCCTATAAATTCTTAAGTGGTAAACCAGACTGCATTCCTTTACCAATCTAGTGTTATTTTCTAAGATACAACATTGAGTTATTTATTCAATTCTCTATATGACTGTTTATTTATTGTCACTTAAAAATACTAGAATCTCTTAGAAGCATGAAAGTGCCCTAACTTGAGACACAATTGAGTTTATTTGGGCACAAAACCCCAAATGTATTTGGTGTTGAATCTATTTTCAAACATTGTTTCAATAAGGAAAAAGAAAAACAAAACAAACATTTGAGATCAAGTAGAAAATTGCAAGATTTGTAGTTTAATGTTCACATGGCCTACGTTGACAAGATGGATTAAAATTTATACTTTTGTATGCACCTGGTATTAATTGTGTATATCATGAGTTACATTGGTAAATAATAAAGGTATTTATAATCATAAAGTTAATAAGATTAAAAGGGTGATTGATGCAATAATACCATTAATAAAAAAGATAAAGAGACGTCTTTAGCAGAAAAGATTTATTTTTGAGAGGTAGCATAATGTGGAAAGACTATATTACAGAGCAAATGAAAAAAGTAAATACTGATAATGAGTTCTCATGTTCTAATAATCAGTGGTGACTGATTTGGACTATGGTAAGTGCAGCATGTTGAACATACATAAGACAGGTGAGAATAATTACTGTATATTATGCATCTTTTAATACGTATTTTTGCTACAACCTTTTTTTACAACATAGGTTTATCATATGAATAACTTCCATTTCCTTTTGTTTTTTTGGCTGCCTCTCAGACAGTGTTGTCTTCAGCTCCTATGGCAAATTAGGAATGTTTTGTGACATCATACTTAAGGTTTCTGCATGTTTGTTAATGGAGGATGACACAATATCTGTTAAGTTAAAAAAGGTAGCAGGTATGGAAATATATTCATGTCAAGGAGAATCAGGAAAATTATAAAATTTTGTATAGACTGAAAGGTAACCATTGCCTCAATATAATTAAACATGCAACAGAATCAGCAAGTGCGCTCATATCCAAACAGCTCACCTAAAGTTGGACATTTGAAGTAGTACAATATTATCAAGGTTCTACTTCCTCTATTCAGATCGTCTGTGGACTATCTTATGATCTTAATGCTTAAATAGTGGTACTTTTAATTCCCCGATACTATTTTGATAGATGACTTCTATCTGGATCATAGGGGCCTGAGCACAGGCAGCCAGTGAGGTATTGAGCCAGGCCTGTGCCAGTCACCATTTGTATTGGTTGGCAGGCTGATAGAAATCAGTGGGAGGTGCAAACCCATAGGGGTGACAGGTGTCACTTGAAGGACTCCTAGCAGGTGATGTAAAAG
This sequence comes from Smutsia gigantea, assembly GCA_032199065.1. Lineage (NCBI taxonomy): Eukaryota > Metazoa > Chordata > Mammalia > Pholidota > Manidae > Smutsia > Smutsia gigantea. Next base: position 56,437 of record JAVSCE010010630.1, on the reverse strand, counting down.
CTCAGCATCCTCGGCCTGGTTGCTCTTGCAATGGCATTTCAATCTTTCTAGGGGCAACAGCTACTGTTGCCTACCACCTTTGCCTTTGTGCCTATACTGGGATTCAGAATACTTTCCCTCCCTGGATTCAGGTAGCTTTTATAGCCCTTGGACTATCATTCAGCTCCTGAGTCATTGGTCCCAGCTCCACCCCTTTCCCTAACAGCTTTCAAAGAATTCTCTCCCTCATTGCTTGTGCATCCTTTCCTACTCCCCACCCGACATCCCATTTCCCTCTGTACTCCTATTGTTCTTCTACTCCTTGCTTGCTTTAAAATGTGAATTCACCTTTTCTCCCATCCTCCATAACCACTTTTATGCTTACTTAAATATTTGTAATTTTTAATGCCTCATATTTAAAGGTATGTCATGCTTATTATAGAAAACATGAGAAAAATAAAACTGAACTGTAAGCTCCTCAGCTAGACAATACCTCAGTTAACACTTGCTGTATACACTATTCTTTTTCTAAACTACCCCATATTTGTTTGTATTTTCTCTTAAAAGCACTAAAAGATTACAATTAGGCTGATTTCTGTAATGTCTTTTTTTTAATATAATTTATTTTATCATTAATTTACAATTACATGTGCAATATTACGGTTATTAAACTACCCCTTCATCAGGTCCCCCCCACCAACCCCATTACAGTCACTGTCCATCAGCGTAGTGAGATGCTATAGAATCACTACTTGTCTTCTCTGAGTTGTACTGCCCTCCCCATGCCCCCCCAACATTACATCTGCTAATCGTAATGCCCCTTTTTCCCTCTTATCCCTCCCTTCCCACCCATTTTCCCCAGTCCCTTTCCCTTTGGTAACTATTAGTCCGTTCTTGGGTTCTGTGAGTCTGCTGCTGTTTTGTTCCTTCAGTATTTTTTCTTTGTTCTTATACTCCACATATGAGTGAAATCATTTGATACTTGTCTTTTTCGGCTTGGCTTATTTCACTGAGCATAATACCCTCTAGCTCCATCCATGTTGTTGCAAATGGTAGGATTTGTTTTCTTCTTATGGCTGAATAATATTCCATTGTGTATATGTACCACATCTTCTTTATCCATTCATCTACTGATGGACACTTAGGTTGCTTCCATTTCTTGGCTATTGTAAATAGTGCTGCAATAAACATAGGGGTGCATCTGTCCTTTTCAAATTGGGCTGCTGCATTCTTAGGGTAAATTCCTAGGAGTGGAATTCCTGGGTCAAATGGTATTTCTATTTTGAGTTTTTTGAGGAACCTCCATACTGCTTTCCACAATGGTTGAACTAATTTGCAGTCCCACCAGCAGTGTAGGAGGGTTCCCTTTTCTCCACATCCTCGCCAACATTTGTTGTTGTTTGTGTTTTGGATGTTGGCCATCCTCACTGGTGTGAGGTGATATCTCATTGTGGTTTTAATCTGCATTTCTCTGATGATTAGCGATGTGGAGCATCTTTTCATGTGCCTGTTGGCCATCTGAATTTCTTCTTTGGAGAAGTGTCTATTCATGTCCTCTGCCCATTTCTTAATTGGATTATTTGCTTTCTGTTTGTTAAGGTGCATGAGTTCTTTATATATTTTGGATGTCAACCCTTTATCAGATACGTTTTTTATGAATATATTCTCCCATACTGTAGGATGTCTTTTTGTTCTACTGATGGTGTCCTTTGCTGTACAGAAGCTTTTCAGCTTGATATAGTCCCACTTGTTCATTTTTGCTTTTGTTTCCCTTGCCCGGGGAGATATGTTCATGAAGAAGTTGCTCATGTTTATGTCCAAGAGATTTTTGCCTATGTTTTTTTCTAAGAGTTTTATGGTTTCATGACTTACATTCAAGTCTTTGATCCACCTTGAGTTTACCTTTGTGTATGGGGCTAGACAGTAGTCCAGTTTCATTCTCTTACATGTAGCTGTCCAGTTTTTCCAACACCAGCTGCTGAAGAGGCTGTCATCTCCCCATTGTATATCCAAGGCCCCTTTATCAAATATTAATTGACTGTATATGTTTGGGTTAATGTTTGGAGTTTCTATTCTGTTCCACTGGTCTGTGGGTCTGTTTTTGTGCCAATACCAAATTGTCTTGAATACTATGGCTTTGTAGTAGAGCTTGAAGTCAGGGAGTGTAATTCCCCCTGTTTTATTCCTCCTTCTCAGGATTGATTTGGCTATTCGGGGTCTTTTGTGGTTCCATATGAATTTTAGAATTATTTGTTCCAGTTCATTGAAGAAAGCTGTTGGTAGTTTGATAGGGATTGCATTGAATCTGTAGATTGCTTTAGGTAGTATAGCCATTTTGACAATATTTATTCTTCCTAGCCAAGAGCATGGGATGCATTTCCATTTGTTAGTGTCCTCTTTAATTTCTCTTAGGAGTGTCTTTTAGTTTTCAGAGTACAGGTCTTTCACTTCCTTCGTTAGGTTTATTCCTAGGTATTTTATTCTTTTTGATGCAATTGTGAATGGAATTGTTTTTCTGATTTCTCTTTCTGTTAGTTCATCATTAGTGTATAGGAAAGCAACAGATTTCTGTGTGTTAATTTTGTATCCTGCAACTTTGCTGAATTCAGATATTAGTTCTAGTAGTTTTGGAATGGAATCTTTAGGGTTTTTTATGTACAGTATCATGTCATCTGCAAATAGTGACAATCTGACTTCTTCTTTACCAATCTGGATGCCTTGTATGTCTTTGTTTTGTCTGATTGCTGTGGCCAGGACCTCCAGTACTGTGTTGAATAACAGTGAAGAGAGTGGGCATCCCTGTCTTGTTCCTGATCTTAGATGAAAAGCTTTCAGCGTCTCGCCGTTAAGTATGATGTTAGCTGTGGGTTTGTCATCTATAGCCTTTATGATGTTGAGGTACTTGCCATCTATACCCATTTTGTTGAGAGTTTTTATCATGAATGGATGCTGAATTTTGTCAAAGGCTTTTTCAGCATCTATGGAGATGATCATGTGGTTTCTGTTCTTCTTTTTGTTGATGTGGTGGATGATGTTGATGGATTTTCGAATGTTGTACCATCCTTGCATCCCTGGGATGAATCCCACTTGATCATGGTGTATGATCCTCGTGATGTATTTTTGAATTCGGTTTGCTAATATTTTGTTGAGTATTTTTGCATCTACGTTCATCAGGGATATTGGTCTGTAATTTTCTTTTTTGGTGAGGTCTTTGCCCGGTTTTGGTATTAGAGTGATGCTGGCTTCATAGAATGAGTTTGGAAGTATTCCCTCCTCTTCTATTTTTTGGAAAACTTTAAGGAGAATCGGTGTTATTTCTTCTCTATATGTCTGGTAGAATTCAGAGGTGAATCCATCAGGCCCGGGGGTTTTGTTCTTGGGTAGTTTTTTGATTACCAATTCGATTTCGTCACTGGTGATTGGTCTGTTTAGTTTTTCTGTTTCTTTCTTGGTCAGTCTTGGAAGGTTGTATTTTTCTAAGAAGTTGTCCATTTCTTCTATGTTTTCCAGCTTGTTAGCATATAGAGTCTCATAATATTCTCTTATGATTCTTTGTATTTCTGTGGGGTCCGTCGTGATTTTTCCTTTCTCATTTCTGATTGTGTTTATGTGTGTAGATTCTCTTTTTCTCTTAATGAGTCTGGCTAGGGGTCTATTTTGTTTATTATTTCAAAGAACCAGCTCTTGGTTACATTGATTTTTTTCTATTGTTTTATTCTTCTCAATTTTATTTATATCTTCTCTAATCTTTATTATGTCCCTCCTTCTGCTGACTTTGGGCCTCATTTGTTCTTCTTTTTCCAATTTCAGTAATTGTGTCTTTAGACTATTCATTTGGGAATGTTCTTCCTTCTTTAAATAGGCCTGGATTGCAATATACTTTCCTCTTAGAACTGCCTTTGCTGCGTCCCACAGAAGTTGTGGCTTTGTGTTGTTGTTGTCATTAGTCTCCATATATTCTTTGATTTCTGTTTTGATTTGGTCGTTAACCCATTGATTAATTAGGAGAGTGTTGTTAAGTCTCCATGTATTTGTGAGCCTTTTTGACTTCTTTCTAAAATTTATTTGTAGTTTTATACCTTTGTGATCTGAGAAGTTGGTTGGTAGGATTTCAATATTTTTGAAATTACTGAGATTCTTTTTGTGGCCTAGTATGTGGTCTATTCTGGAAAATGTTCCATGTGCACTTGAGAAGAATGTGTATCCTGGTTCTTTTGGGTGTAGACTTCTGTAGATGTCTGTTAGGTCCATCTGTTCTATTGTGTTGTTCAGTGCCTCTGTGTCTTTACTTATTTTCTGTCTGGTTGATCTGTCCTCTGGAGTGAGTGGTGTGTTGAAGTCTCCTAAGATGAATGCATTGCTGTCTATTTCCTCCTTTAATTCTGTTAGTATTTGTCTCACATATGCTGGCACTCCTGTGTTGCTTGCATATATATTTATAATGGTTATATCTTCTTGTTGGACTGACCCCTTTATCATTACGTAGTGTCCTTCTTTATCTTTTACTACTTTCTTCGTTTTGAAGTCTATTTTGTCTGATACAAGTACTGCAACACCTGCTTTTTTCTCTTTGTTGTTTGCATGAAATATCTTTTTCCATCCCTTCACTTTTAGTCTGTGCATATCTTTGGATTTGAGGTGAGTTTCTTGTAGGCAGCATATAGATGGGTTTTGCTTTTTTATCCATTCTGTTAGTCTGTGTCTTTTGATTGGTGCATTCAGTCCATTTACATTTAGGGTGATTATTGATAGGTATGTACTTATTGCCATTGCTGGCTTTAGATTCGTGGTTACCAAGGGTTCAAGGGTTGCTTCTTTACTATCTAACAATCTAACTTAACTTTCTTGTTAAGTTATTGTAAACACAGTCTGATGTTTCTTTATTTCTCTCCCTTCTTATTCCTCCTCCTCCATTCTTTCTATAATAGGTGTTTTATTCTTTGCCTTTAGTTAGTATTTGGATGGTCTGCTTTCTTTGCTATGATTTTATTTTCTCTGGTGACATCTTTTTAGCCTTAGGTGTGCTTCCCTCTAGAGTAGTCCATTTAAGATATCCTGTAGTGGTGGTTTATGATAAGCAAACTCTCTCAACTTTCGTTTGTCTGGAAGTTGTTTAATCCCTCCATCATATTTAAATGATAATCGTGCTGGATACAATATTCTTGGTTCGAGGCCCTTCTTGTTTCATTACGTTAAATGTATCATGCCATTCTCTTCTGGCCTGTAAGGTTTCTGTTGAGAAGTGTGATGATAGTCTGATGGGTTTTCCTTTGCAGGTGATCTTTTTTCTCTCTCTAGCTGCCTTTAATACCCTGTCTTTATCTTTGATCTTTGCCATCTTAATTATTATGTGTCTTGGTGTTGTCTTCCTTGGGTCCCTTGTGTTGGGAGATCTATGAGCTTCGGTGGACTGCGAGACTATTTCCTTCCCAGCGAGGGAAAGTTTTCAGCAATTATTTCTTCAAAGACACTTTCTATCCCTTTTTCTCTCTCTTCTTCCTCTGGTACTCCTATAATGCGAATATTGTTCCGTTTGGATTCGTCACACAGTTCTCTTATTATTCTTTCATTCCTAGAAATCCTTTTATCTCTCTCTGCCTCAGCTTCTCTGTACTCCTGTTCTCTGTTTTCTATTCAATTAACAGTCTCTTGCATCTCATCCATTCTGCAGTTAAGCCCGTCGTTCCTTGTCTGATTTCTGTATTGTCTTTCCTCAGTTCCCTCACTTCCTCCCTCAGCTCTTGCACATTTCTCTGTAGGTCCATCAGCATGGTTATGACTTTTATTCTAAATTCTTTTTCAGGGAGGCTGTGCATTTCCATCCCTTCAGACTCCCTCTCTGGGGTTGTCTGGTTGATTTTGGTCTGAACCGTATTCCTCTGTCTTTTCATGGCTGTATAATTTTGTCACTGATAGTTGCCACGTATGTCTGCTGGGCTCTTTAAGACTTTACAAAGAGAAGAAAAAAAAAGAGAAAAAAATAGAACAAAAAAGAAAGAAAGAAAGAAAAAAAGAAAACAAAACAAACAAACAAAAAATGCCCCTGGACGTAGATTCTGTGGGAATGCTCTAGGTGGCGCTGTTGCCCCACTATTCCACAGCTGTGACTGTGCCGCTTATCACTCTGGCAGGGTTGGGAACGAATAGGAGGCTGTTGATCTAAGTGAAAAGTGTTAAGTATGGCTACACTTCCTCAGTCGCCAGGTAAGGCATCTGAAACTCCCCAGTACTCCCAGCCTGCTGGGCTGAGTGTGCTGGGGCGATCCGGCTCCTCCGCTGGGCTCCTGTCTCTTTAAGACCGCTGAAGAAAGCGCGCGCTTTTTTTTTTTTTTTCCTTCCCGGGAGCCGGCTGCAAGCATCCTGGCGCGTTCCCTGCTCAGATCCTGCCCCTCTGTCTCTCCAATCTCCGCTGCACTGCGCAATGTGGGTCAGCGCTCCCCGCGCAGATCCCCGGGGCTGGCTACTTCGCGGGGTGTGCTTCCACTCCCTCCCGGCTCTGAATCCTCTCCTCCCGCCGGTGCGCTGGGGTGGGGGAGGGCTCGGGTCCTGCCGGGTCGCGGCTCCGTATCTTACCCGCCTCTTGGGGTGCCGAGTGCTCTCGGGTGTAACTGCACGCTATGCGCTTTCCTGTGTATTCTCGTCTCTCTTTTAGGAATAGATGTATTTTCTGTGTTTTCGTAGATAAATATAGTGTTGGGAGGAGATTTCTGCCGCCCTGCTCACACCGCCATCTTCCCAGAAGTTGTAATGTCTTTTATGTCCATCCATAATATTGTTATGGGTGGCCTGAAAATTGTTCACTAAGAAAACTGATGATGTTTAAACCAAGTTCTGTAAAGTATTAAATTTCCCAAAATACCATTTTAGGTTTTTATAATAATGCTTAAAGTTTACAGGGACTTTATCATTCATTATTGCAGAGGACCAGTACCTTAAGTCTGGAGGGAACTTGTGTGTGGAGATCCTGACAAGGATTAATCAAACACATGGACCTCCAGGGGTATCTCCGAAGTCTTAGCACCAGAGATTGGAAGATCTTACAGTGGTAGGTAAAATCACATAATATCACTTTCTACCAGTTTCTGGCATTTTGACTTCCTTGGGTTGTTGGTGAATTGTTACCACCTATCTGAGTATTTTAATTTGAAATGGTACTTATTATCTCTAGAACTGGAGACAAACACACACAACACACACACACACCCAAAAGACAAGGAAAAAGCAATATAATTTCACAGTCTAGTAAGAATATGTTGGTAACACATGTTAAGGTACAAGAATTTATATCTTTATGTTGGACTTAATGGTGAATATCATAAGTGTTGTATTTTGTGATCAGATGTTTGTATCACTTAAAAAATTTTAAAACAAGTCAGCACAGTTTGGAGGGCAATGGGTTCATGTTAGATGACTCTCAAAGTATACACAAACTTTTAAATGCAAATACGACCACATGTGTATAAACCTGATTTTTTGTTGTTGTTGTTCAAAATCTAGTCAGAGTAGATGGGTTCCAGTTAGGAAAGCCTGGGGACTTGATGGAAGTTTTGGTATTTTTAAAAATACACTGATAAGTAGGCTTACTTCCCAATTAAAAAAAATATGATCTGGGGCCTTCATAGTTGGAGGAAGGCCTAGTCATCATTTGTCAAGAATGGGCGTTGTTTAAGTCTTTGCATAATACCTCTCTAGGGCTATGGGATGGTCAGAGTAGTTATTTTAAATGTGTTTTTATTAAGACAAGCAGCTTGGGAGAGGCTCTTTTTTTCTTTCTTTCTTTATTGAAGTAATAGTTGATATAGAATCTTATATTGATTTCAATTATACAGCACAGTGATTCAACAGTTATGCATATTATTAAATCCTCATTTCAACTAGTGCAGTTAATATCTGTCAACACAGGGAGATGTTAAAGAATCTGGGAGATACTTTTCAAAACTGAAGTTCTGAAGGTATTTTTATGGGTTGACTGATTTTGGAGAGTAGTCCACGTACAATACCGTTCTGCAAAGCAATTGATTATTTAAAAATAAATTTCCTGGTGTCTCTTCATGTCATACAAAAATTCCTTTCTAAAGATTATTTTCTATTTTTATGTTCTATATATTAAAACCTGTTTGTATATGATTTGCAATTGTTTTCTCCCATTCTGTAATTTATTTCACTCTCTTCATGTCCTTTGATACATAAATGTTTTAAATCTTGATGAAGTCCAGTATATCTGTGCTTTCTTTTGTTTCCTGTGCTTTTGGTGTGGTATCCATGAAATCATTACCACATCCAAGATCAGGGAGATTTTCCCTGTTTTATTCTAGTAATTGTATTTTTTAGCTCTTCAATTTAGTTCTTTAATAACTTTTGAGCTATATTTTGTTAGTATGTGCGGTCAGAATCCAAGTCCTTCTTTTGCAGGTGGATATCCAATATTCCCAGCGCCACTTGTTGATAAAATTGTCCTTTCCACATTAAATGGTCTTGGCACCCTTGTCAAAAATAATTTGACCAAATATGTGAGAGTTTATTTCTGGACTCTCTATTCTGTTCCACTGATTTATACGATTGTGTTTATGCCAATATCTCACTTATTTTTTAAGGAAAGAAGAGCAACTTTGTTGTTATTTATTTGGTCTTCTGTTTCTGCAAGGAAAGTCATTGGTATTTTGATAGGGATGTCACTGAACCTGTAGATCACTTTGGACTCTATTGACCTCTTAACAATATTAAGGCCTCTAATTCATGAACATAGTATGTGTTCCCATTTATTTATGCCTTCTTTAATTGCTTTTAGGAATGTTTTGTAGGTTTCTTCTAGTTTAACTCTATTCCTTAATATTTTATGTTTTTGGATGCCCTTGTAAATAGAGTTGTCTTCTCCATTACATGTATAGATGTTTTCTGTTAGCATGTATAAATACACCCAATTTTTACATGTTGATTTTATATCCTTCTACTTAAATGAAATTGTTTTTTTGCTCTAATGGTTGTGTAATCTTTAGGTGTTTCTGTGTATAGTATCATATTGTTTCCAGGTAGAGAATATTTCACTTCTTTTCCAATTTGCATGCCTCTTTTCTGGTTTCTCTGGTTGCTGTATTAAATTGAAGGAGTGAAAGTGAGCTTCTTTGTCTTGTTCCTGATCTCAAGGGATACGCTTTCAGTCCTTACCTTTGAGAATGATGTAAGTGCTGGTTTAGTGTACACAGTCTTTATCATGTTGAGGAAAATCTTTTTATTCCTAGTTTGTTGATTGCATTTTATCATGAAATGGTGTTGAATTTTGCCAAATTCCTTTAGTACATTCTTTCCCCACATAATTCTATTAATGTGATGTATTACATTAATTGATTTTTGTATGTTGAACAAGCCTTGAATTCCAGGAATAAATCTCACATAGTCATGGTGTATCATCCTTTTAATATTCTGCAGAATTTAGTTTTCTTTTTTTTTTTGGTTGAGGTTTTTGCTATCAATATTCATAAGGGATATTGGTTTGTAGTTTTCTTTTTTATGTTGTATCTTTAGCTATGAAATCAGTGTAATGTTGGCTCTGAGAATGAGTAAGTGTTCTATCTCTTTGGGGTTTTTTTTTTTTTTGGACAATTTTGACAAGGAGTGGTTTTAATCTTCTTTAAATGTTGGGTAGATTCACTAGTGAGACCATCTTGCCCTGGGATTTTCTTTGTTTGCAGGTTTTTGATTACTAATTGAATGTCCTTACTATACATAAGTATAGAGTTATTAAGATTTTCTATTTGTTCATAATTCATTGCTGGTGATAGTTTCTTTCTAAGAATGTATCCATTTTGTCTCATCCCTTTTGTGTGCATTCCATAGTTAATAGTAATGTTACACTTTTACTTCTCTACAATCAGTAGTATTATCTCCAGTCTAATATCTAATTTTAGTAGGGGGAGTCTTCCCTCTCTTCCTTAATAAGCCGGGTAAATGTTTGTCAATTTTGTTGATCTTTTAAACAAAAAGTGACATCTTCAAATTTTATGGTAGGGTTATCTATATTTCTATTTAATAAATAACTTCCTATCTAATAACTTTCTATTCCTGTTACATTGAATTTTATCAGCATTTGCTTCATGTATTTTGGAGCTCTAGAGATTGTTACATATATATTTGTAATAGTTACATATTCTGAATAAGCCCTTTTATTAATATAATGTCCTCATTGTCACTTGCAATAAAATAGTTTTTGATTAAAAGTCTATTTTATCTGATTGAAGTAGACTCTTAGTTCCATTCAGTCTGCTCTAACAAAACACTGGAGCCTGAGTGATTTATTAACAACAAAGATTTCTTTCTCACAGTTTGGGAGTCTGGAAGTGAGGATCAAAGTGTTTGGGTTCTGGTGAAGGCTTTCTTCTGAGTTTCATACTCTTAATTCCTTGCTGTGTCGTCACGTAGTGGAAGGGTCTAGGGAGCTCAATAAGGTCTAAAAAACATTAATCTCATTCATATGGGCTCTACCATCAGCAACTAAGCACCTCCCCAAAGACCCTATCTATCTCGTAATATCATTACATAGGGTACTAAGATTTCAACATATGAATTTTGAGGGACACAAACCCTAGTGTGCCATAGCATATAACAACCCTAGGTCTCTCTTTGGTTCATATTCACATATAATGTCTTTTTCCACACTTTAACTTCCAATGTACTTGTGTCTTCAGATTTCAAGTGAGGCTCTTGTAGATGAAGAATAATTTATCGTATTTTCTCATCCATTCTGCCAATCTCAGCCTTTTGAATATTTAGTCATTTATACTTAAAATATTGCTGATAAGGGAAAACTTACTTTTCCCATATTTCTATTTCTGTATGTCTTCAAGCTCTTTTGTCTCTTATTTCCTTCATTAGTGACTGATTCTTTCTTTGCTGACTTTTTGTGGTTACATGTTTTCAATAGCTTATTTCATTTTGGGTATATTCTATAAGTATTTTTTTATTTTCACAACGGGGATTGCAGACAACATCCTAAAGTCATAACATCTAATTTGCATTGATACCAACTTAACTTCAATTCCATTCAAAATTTCTACACCTGTGTAGCTCTATTCTTGTCATTTTATATTATTGATGTCACACATTACCTCTTTTTACATTGCAGAGTCACTACATATATTTATTTTATGTCTTTGTGTCTTTTAAATCAATACAAAATACAAGTAGAATTGCAAACTACAATTATAATAATGCTGGTTTATATGTTTGCCCATGTATTTATTTACCTTTAAGAGATCTTTCTATCTTAATATAACTTTGAGTTATATCTAGTATGCTTTTATTTCAACCTGAAGGACTTCCTTTAGCATTTCTTCTACGGCAGATGTCATGGTAATGAACTTCCTCAACTTCTGCTTTCCTGATATGTCTTATTTTTACTTTTACCTTTAAAGGCCAGTTTGTTGGACATATAATTCTTGGTTGACAGTTTGTCTTTCACTGAGAAATCAGCTGAATGATATGATTGAGGAGCACTTGTGCATGATGAATAGCTTCTCTCTTGCTGCTTTCAGGACTCTTTCCTTGCTTTTTTGTTTTTTCATTCTATACATTATGATGTCTGTTTGGTTTCCTTTGTATTTATACAACTTGCAGTTTGTTCAACTTTTTGCATTAGATATTCTTGTCTTTCTTCAACCTTAGGAAGTTTCAGCCATTATTTCTTCAGTCTCTCTGCTCCTTCACTCTCTCTTCTTATGGGATTTCCATAATGCATAGCATAGCCAGCCATTTGCCAAAGTGCCTTAGGTTTCAGTTGACAATTCTTCCCTTTTATATTTCCATTTCTCAAACTCAATTATTTCAATTGTACTTTCTTCAAGTTTCCTGTTTATTTTTTCTGATTGTTCAAATATGTTGTTGATACAATCAGTAACTCTCAACTTGGTAATTTATTTTTCAGCTCCAGAATTTCTGTTTGGCTCTTTGTTTATGATTTCTACCTCTTTTTTGATTTTCTTGCTTTGTTCACACATAAATATATTAACTTCCTTTAGATCTTTGCATATATTTTCTTTTAGATTTTTTATCATACTTAAGATTGTTTTACTAGTTTATCTAGTATGTCCAATATCTGGGTTTCTGTCTACATTACTCTCTTTAATGGTCTGTTTTACTCTTTATTTACATACCTTGTGAATTTTTTGTTAGAAATGGGGCAATTCGAAATACAGCCCCTCTACCAGTCATTGCATGTTGTCTCCATATTGGTGTAGTCCTTCTCCAATAAGCTAGAATTGCATTGAGCCTAGAGATCAGCTACAGGTGAAATCTTGTTCTTCTCAGGCCTTTTCAAACCCTGTATCTTCAGTTAGCCTTCCTGTGGCTTTCTAAGTTCCTCTTTATACACAGCTGCTTTTGAATGTCTTCATTTCCTAAAGATCTTTCCCCAGTTATTGTCAGGGTCTGAGATTCCCCTATTATATCTAAGTCTATTGTATGAATCTACCCATATTGTATTGCCCTAGGTAGCAGTAGGTCGGTCATCTCCTTGCAGCTTTCAAGCGCAGTGCCGTCTGCTTCCCCCCCTGTGGACTGAGTTAGGTCATACTAATACCAGTCCTTCAGATAGCTCTTGCGCTTACACAATAATGTTTTCTCTTTACTCTGGTTCGAGAGGGAAAGGATTAGTGGAGTGTCTCCTCTTCTAGAGAAAGACTAACACTCCCTGTGAGTGTAGGGCAAGACCAATTAAAAAAACACAAATCTGGGACTTCCAGGAAGATGGTGGCGTGAGCAGGGCTGCAGAAATCTCCTCCCAAAACTATATATATCTATGAAAATACAGCAACTATTCCTAAAAGAGAGACCAGAATACACAGGAAAGCGCGCAGCGTGCAGCTACACCTGAGAGGACACGGCACCCTGCAAGGTGGAGCTATAATGGGCCCTGCAGAGCAGCGTGGCCATGGCTGCGGAATAGTGGAGCAACAGCGCCACCTAAAGCATCCCCACAGAATCTACTACCGGAGGGCATTTTTTTTTTGGTTTTGTTTTTTGTTTTTTCTTCTCTTTCTTTTTTCTGTTCTGTTCTTTTTTTTCTTTTTTATTTTCTTTCCTTCTTTTTTTTTCTTTTTAAAGTCTTAATGACCCCAGCTGACATGTGGCAACTACCATCGACCACTTCTATCGCCATGAAAAGACAGAGGAATATGATCCAGACTAAGATCAACCAGACAACCCCAGAGAGGGAGTCTGAAGGGATGGAAATGCACAGTCTACCTGAAAAAGAATTCAGAATAAAAGTCATAACCATGCTGATGGATCTACAGAGAAATGTGCAAGAGCTGAGGGAGGAAGCGAGGGAAGTGAGGAAAGACAATGCAGAAATCAGACAAGCGATCAACGGGCTTAACAGCAGACTGGATGAGATGCAAAAGACTGTTAATGGAATAGAAATCAGAGAACAGGAATACAGAGAAGCTGAGGCAGAGAGAGATAAAAGGATCTCTAGGAATGAAAGAATATTAAGAGAACTGTGTGACCAATCCAAATGGAACAGTATTCGCATTATAGGAGTACCAGAGGAAGAAGAGAGAGAAAAAGGGATAGAAAGTGTCTTTGAAGAAATAATTGCTGAGAACTTCCCCACGCTGGGGAAGGAAATAGTCTCGCAGTCCACGGAAGCCCACAGATCTCCCAACACAAGGGACCCAAGGAAGACAACACCAAGACACATAATAATTAAGATGGCAAAGATCAAACATAAAGACAGAGTATTGAAGGCAGCTGGAGAGAGAAAAAAGATCACCTACAAAGGAAAACCCATCAGACTATCATCACACTTCTCAACAGAAACCTTACAGGCCAGAAGAGAATGGCATGATACATTTAACGTAATGAAACAAGAAGGGCCTCGAACCAAGAATATGGTATCCAGCATGATTATCATTTAAATATGATGGAGGGATTAAACAACTTCCAGACAAACGAAAGTTGAGAGAGTTTGCTTATCATAAACCACCACTACAGGATATCTTAAATGGACTACTCTAGAGGGAAGCACACCTAAGGCTAAAAAGATGTCACCAGAGAAAATAAAATCATAGCAAAGAAAGCAGACCATCCAAATACTAACTAAAGGCAAAGAATAAAACACCTAGTATAGAAAGAATGGAGGAGGAGGAATAAGAAGGGAGAGAAATAAAGAAACATCACACTGTGTTTACAATAACTTAACAAGAAAGTTAAGTTAGATTGTTAGATAGTAAAGAAGCAACCCTTGAACCTTTGGTAACCACGAATCTAAAGCCAGCAATGGCAATAAGTACATATCTATCAATAATCAGCCACCCTAAATGTAAATGGACTGAGCACCAATCAAAAGACGCAGACTAACAGAATGGATAAAAAAGCAAGACCCATCTATATGCTGCTTACAAGAGACTCACCTCAAACCCAAAGATATGCACAGACTAAAAGTGAAGGGATGGAAAAAGATATTTCATGCAAACAACAGGAGAAAAAAGCAGGTGTTACGGTACTTGTATCAGACAAAATAGACTTCAAAATGAAGAAAGTAGCGAGAGATAAGGAAGGACATTACATAATGATAAAGGAGTCAGTCCAGCAAGAAGATATAACCATTATAAATATATATGCACCCAACACAGGAGCGCCAGCATATGTGAAACAAATACTAACAGAATTAAAAGAGGAAATAGGCAGCAATGCATACATTTTAGGAGACTTCAACACAGCACTCACTCCAAAGGACAGATCAACCAGACAGAGAATAAGTAATGACACAGAGGCACTGAACAACACACAAGAACAGATGGACCTAACAGACATCTGCAGAACTCTACACCCAAAAGCAGCAGGACACACATTCTTCTCAAGTGCACATGGAACATTTTCCAGAATAGACCACATACTAGGCCACAAAAAGAACCTCAGGAAATTCAAAAATATTGAAATCCTGCCAACCAACTTCTCAGATCACAAAGGTATAAAACTAAAAATAAATTTTAGAAAGAAACCAAAAAGTTTCACAAATACATGGAGACTTAACAGCATTGTCCTTATTAATCAATGGGTTAACGACCAAATCAAAACAGAAATCAAAGAATATATGGAGACTAATGATAACAACAACACAAAGCCACAACTTCTGTGGGACGCAGCAAAGGCAGTTCTAAGAGGAAAGTATATTGCAGTCTAGGCCTATTTAAAGAAGGAAGAACATTCCCAAATGAATAGTCTAAAGACACAATTACTGAAATTGGAAAAAGAAGAACAAATGAGGCCCAAAGTCACCAGAAGGAGGGACATAATAAAGATCAGAGAAGAAATAAATAAAATTGAGAAGAATAAAACAATAGAAAAATCAAAGAAATCAAGAGCTGGTTCTTTGAAAAAATAAAGAAATTAGATAAACCCCTAGCCAGACTCATTAAGAGAAAAAGAGAATCTACACACATAAACACAATCAGAAATGAGAAAGGAAAAATCACGATGGACCCCACAGAAATACAAAGAAGTATAAGAGAATATTATGAGAATCTATATGCTAACAAGCTGAAAAACCTAGAAGAAATGGACAACTTCTTAGAAAAATACAATTTTCCAAGACTGACCAAGCAAGAAACAGAAAAACTAAGCAGACCAATCACCAGCAACGAAATTGAATCGGTAATCAAAAAACTACCCAAGAAGAAAATCCCTGGACCAGATGGATTCACCTCTGAATTCTACCAGACATATAGAGAAGAAATAACACCAATTCTCCTTAAAGTTTTCCAAAAAATAGAAGAGGAGGGAATACTTCCAAACTCATTCTATGAAGCCAGCATCACTCTAATACCAAAACCGGGCAAAGACCTCACCAAAAAAGAAAATTACAGACCAATATCCCTGATGAATGTAGATGCAAAAATACTCAACAAAATATTAGCAAATCAAATTCAAAAATACATCAAGAGGATCATACAGCATGATCAATTGTGATTCGTGCCAGTGATGCAAGGATGGTACAACATTCAAAAATCCATCAGCATCATCCACCACATCAACAAAAAGAAGAACAAAAACCACATTATAATCTCCATAGATGCTGAAAAAGCATTTGACAAAATTCAGCATCCATTCATGATAAAAACTCTCAACAAAATGGGTATAGACGGCAAGTACCTAAACATCATAAAGGCCATATATGACAAACCCACAGCTAACATCATACTTAACGGCGAGAAGCTGAAAGCTCTTCATCTAAGATCAGGAACAAGGCAGGGATGCCCACTCTCTCCACTGTTATTCAACATAGTACTGGAGGTCCTAGCTACAGCAATCAGACAAAACAAAGACATACAAGGCATCCAGATTGGTAAAGAAGAAGTCAAATTGTCACTATTTGCAGATGACATGATACTGTACATAAAAAACCCTAAAGACTCCACTCCAAAACTACTAGAACTAATATCTGATTTCAGCAAAGTTGTAGGATACAAAATTAGCACACCGAAATCTGTTGCTTTCCTATACACTAATGATGAACTAACAGAAAGAGAAATCAGAAAAACAATTCCATTCACAATTGCATCAAAAAGAATAAAATACCTAGGAATAAACCTAATGAAGGAAGTGAAAGAGCTACACTCTGCAAACTACAAGACACTCCTAAGAGAAATTGAAGAGGACACTAACAAATGGAAATGCATCCCATGCTCTTGGCTAGGAAGAATAAATATTGTCAAAATGGCTATACTACCTAAAGCAATCTACAGATTCAATGCAATCCCTATCAAACTACCAACAGCTTTCTTCAATGAACTGGAACAAATAATTCTAAAATTCATATGGAACCACAAAAGACCCTGAATAGCCAAAGCAATCCTGAGAAGGAGGAATAAAACCGGGGGAATTACACTCCCTGACTTCAAGGTCTACTACAAAGCAACAGTAATCAAGACAATTTGGTGTTGACACAAAAACAGACCCACAGACCAGTGGTATAGAATAGAAAATCCAAACATTAACCCAAACATATACAGTCAATTAACATTTGATAAAGGAGCCTTGGATATACATTGAGGAGATGATGGCCTCTTCAGGAGCTGGTGTTGGAAAAACTGGACAGCTACATGTAAGAGAATGAAACAGGACTACTGTCTAGCCCCATACACAAAGGTAAACTCAAGGTGGATCAAAGACTTGCATGTAAGTCATGAAACCATAAAACTCTTAGAAAAAAACATAGGCAAAAATCTCTTGGACATAAACACGAGCAACTTCTTCATGAACATATCTCCTCGGGCAAGGGAAACAAAAGCAAAAATGAACAAGTGGGACTGTATCAAGCTGCAAAGCTTCTGTACAGCAAAGGACACCATCAGTAGAACAAGAAGACATCCTATAGTATGGCAGAATATATTCATAAATGATGTATCTGATAAGGTGTTGGCATCCAAAATATATAAAGAACTCACGCACGTTAACAACCAAAAAGCAAATAATCCAATTAAGAAATGGGCAGAGGACATGAATAGACACTTCTCTAAAGAAGAAATTCAGATGGCCCACAGGAACATGATAAGATGCTCCACATCGCTAATCGTCAGAGAAATGCAGATTAAAACCACAATGAGATATCACCTCACACCAGTGAGGATGGCCAACATCCAAAACACAAACAACAACAAATGTTGGCGAGGATGTGGAGAAAAGGGAGCCCTCCTACACTGCTGGTGGGATTGCAAATTAGTTCAACCATTGTGGAACGCAGTATGGAGGTTCTTCAAAAAACTCAAAATAGAAATACCATTTGACCCAGGAATTCCACTCCTAGGAATTTACCCTAAGAAGGCAGCAGCCCAATTTGAAAAGGACAGATGCACCCTTATGTTTATTGCAGCACTATTTACAATAGCCAAGAATGGAAGCAACCTAAGTGTCCATCAGTGGATGAATGGATAAAGAAGAAGTGGTACATATACACAATGGAATATTATTCAGCCATAAGAGAAAAACAAATCCTACCATTTGCAACAACATGGATGAAGCTAGCAGGTTTTATGCTCAGTGAAATAAGCCAAGCCGAAAAAGACAAGTATCAAATGATTTCACTCATATGTGGAGTATAAGAACAAAGAAAAAACACTGAAGGAACAAAACAGCAGCAGACTCACAGAACCCAAGAACGGACTAATAGTTACCAAAGGGAAAGGGACTGGGGAAAATGGGTGGGAAGGGAGGGATAAGAGGGAAAAAGGGGCATTACGATTAGCAGACATAAAGTTGGGGGGCACGGGGAGGGCTGTACAACTCAGAGAAGACAAGTAGTGATTCTACAGCATCTCACTACACTGATGGACAGTGTCTGTAATGGGGTTGGTGGGAGGGACCTGATGAAGGGTAGTTTAATAACCATAATATTGCACATGTAATTGTAGATTAATGATACCAAAATAAATTATATTTAAAAAATATGAGTGTTGTTGTCTTAATCCCTATCAATTCTGTTTACAGACATTTGATGGAGATTAATTTGCTATTTAAGTGCATTTTTCTATAAATGCTGCCTAAAATTTTATGTATATGTAAGTTGAAGCACTAGCTAAATACCAGGATGAAAGTTTTGTTAATGTACTATTCTACCAAGTTTCTATATCATTTCAGTTATTTTCTTACAGAAATGGTTTGTCAATTCTAAAAGAGTGAACATGAAGTATGTTCCCTTGCTAAACCATTTCTTCTTTAATATATGACAGTGAGTTGTTAATTCTCTTATGTATACCTTTGCTTCTATATTCTATGTATATATAATTCTGTATATCTATCCTCTTCTATATATATGTATCTTATTCATTTTTCTCCTTAAAAATATTTTTTTAGTGTCCTAGATGGTAGAATTAGGAGAAGAAACCTAGTTTGAAAAATACTTGGGTTTATATGACCCCCCACTAAATAGAATTATTTAGTGCCCAGTCTGATTGTTTACAATTAGTAGGTCAGCAAGACACAAAATTGTTTTAAATTCAATCTATTAGAGAAGTCCAAGTTTTGTGACTCTTCACACAGCTGATCTACGAGTTAATATCAATAAAAACGTTTTGTTCCGTGTTATGTACCTAGCGTTAGGCACTGTGTAACTTGACTTATTCGTTCATCTTTTGCTATTAAAATAATTTGTTTGATAGGAAGTGGTGAAAGAATGTTTGGCTATTAGGTTTGGAGGAATAGGAGTGAGTCATAGATTATAATTTATCAAATAGGAATTTCAAAAATGGATTTGTCCATTCTCACTAACTCAAGACATAGCATTTTACTAAGCTATGTATTTAAAAAAAATTTTTTTTAACTTGAGTTGTTTGTGGCTAACGTGATAAAGATCTAATTAACTGCATTAAAAAAGCAATAACATTACTATACCACTACTGAAAAAGGCAAACATACTTCTTTTCATAAAAGGTTTTATTAGCAGAAACTACAATTTTTAAAGGAATATTTTCTTTTGCACCAAATAACCCAAGCACTAATAATTTCTTGTTTTCTAAAAGTGGGGAGACAGAGGCATCAGTAATATGTTATTGAGAATACATTTGAATATTAGATGAAATACAGTATTATTTTTATCTGAGCATATTTTAGCAAGTTCTTTGATGGCACAGCCTAGTGAACCACACTTGTCTGCCAGTGATATAAGGACCTCTTTCTCTTCTCGGGAATGCTTCTCTAAGCCTGCGTTTTTAAATTCTGGATTATTGTTCTTTTTCATTTTGTCTCCTAAGAATATTTTTCTGGAATTCTTCAAAGGTAAGATTTGAATCCCTTAATATAGGGTTTTGCAACTCTGTCAGTGATAGCTGTTTCTCAGGCAGTGTTTCCTTTGTCTTCTGTGGCAAATGAGGAATGAATTCCAACATTGTATTTAAGGTTTCTGCATCTTCGGTGATGGAGGACGGCATGATTTCTAGGTTCAAAAAAGGGGGGAGGAGAAAAATATTCATGTTAAAGAACCAGAAAAAAAACCTACAAAATTTTGCATAGATATAAAGGAAAACATAGCCTCAATAGAATTATTTAAACATCAAAACAGAATGAGCAGGTATCCTGATTATCTAAAGAAGCTGGTTTTTTGTAGTTGGGAGCTTAAGTATTATAACATTATCAAGGTTTTGCTTTACTCTATTTAGACCCTGTCATCTCTCCTCAGGTCCTCTTAATATTCTGTCATAGCACTTTAGTCCCCCCTGACATTTCTGAAGTCATTTTGTGTCTGAGAAACACTGTTTGACCATAAATGAATTTTTCATACCTGAGTAATTTTCTTCCATTACTAAGAAAATTCTGAGTTATGACAGTACCCCTTGAAAAGCATGTTAATTATTTTAAAGTATCAAATGTTCCATGGTGGCAAGTTACTATTCCAAGATCAAGTGTAAAAACAAGCAGAATTACCAAATGCTATTATCTCATAGGCAGGAGACACCATTCTCTGACATTCCTCATACATCTATTTAACAATTTCTTTGCCCCAGAGTATTTACTCCAAATCAGTAGTATTTTACATTAAATGGAGAAATGGGTTAAAAGAACACTGACCAAAATAATCACACCTTTAAGAAAAGATTACTATCTCTTGTGGTGTGTATGTACTGACTCACATACTCTGTATGGCCTTCGTTCCAGTGTTATGGATCATGCACTTAGCAAGTTCTGTATGTTCCCTACAAAGTAAGCCTGTTCTTAAACAGCATCCCAGGATGGGCAAATATGAAGGGTGGTACTTGGACTGGGAACCTTACAGGAATCAGCTGAAGTCTTCCTTCTTTATATCCATTTCAGTTCAGTTGAATATTTATTGTTTCCATGTCTCTGGCACTGCCAGATTGGGGATATAAATAAAAAGAAAACATATTTCCTGTTCTCAAAACACTTTCAGTCATGTGAACTTGCTGCTAACCTTACCTATCTTACTAACATAATTTTGAGAGTTTTATCACCAAAAAATTAGAGGCACAGATAAAACATAAATTACAGCATAAACCTGGATCACTTCATGAACAGCAAAACTGTCCTTTTCCAAAAGCTTATTAGTAAGGCATTACTCTTGGAACAGTGGAAACAATGAGGCCAGGAGGCATAAATCTAAGCATGGAAGGTGGACTTCTGGGTAACCTGAGCAGAAAAACTACTGAGTAGAAAAAAACCCATGTCTTCACCCAGGTATGAATGATCTGGGCTGGTCCACTTTCTATGAGTTCTGTAGGAAGAGTTTTAATTGCTCTCCTTTCAACCAACTTCAATAGTTGTAGTTTTCCGTGGAAAAAAAACAGTATTTTTCCTTCCTCCTAATGGTCTCTTTCATTTAAGTTCTAAACTGACAATGACAGATGAGAATTTATACCATTTTTTAATAGAAGCTTTTTCATTTTCCCTCAGTAAGACATCATAAGTTTCATTCTCATGATACATTCTCTTAAACTTTTTGTAGTTTAGGGCTTATTGAATGGACAGAAAAGCTGTTAGTAACTTCCCATATACTTACAGCAAATTAATAAATCAGGCAAAATAATTGTAATGTCTACTATGTTTATCCATAAGCTAATTTTGAGGATTCTTTTTTCTTTTAATAATTAAAAAACACATTATGTGGAAATTTAAACAGAATTTTAAGTTTCCAATGTAGTAGTTATCTATACATAGAACCTTGTACATCAGATTTCTAAAACCAGTTCACCTTGAATAATTGAAACTTTATAAACACTGGTTAACAACTCCCTATTTCTTCCTTCTCCCAGTCCCTTGCAAACACTATTCTATTCTTTGTTTCTATGAGTTTGACTATTTTAGATCCTTGTAAGTGGAATCAGGTAGTATTTGTCCCTCTGTTACAGGCTTTTATCCACATAACATAGTATTTTCCAGGTTCATCAATGTTGTTGCATATTGCAGGGTATCCTTCTTTTTTCAGGCAAAATAATATTCCATTACATGTATATACCCATTTTCTTTATTCATTCATCTGTGGATGGACATTTAACTTGTTTCCACATCTTAGCTACTGTGAATAGCACTGCAGTGAATGTGCAAGTAAAGTATCTTTTCAAGATTCTGATTTCAGTTCTTTTGGATAAATACCCAGGCGTGGAATTGCTGGATCGTATGGTGAGTAATAAATGATATCATAAAGGTAAAGCAGACTTTCAGACTGCAATTGTAGGAAAAACTCAGCTTGCCGAATGGATTTCTCTTGTAGTTCAAACACTTTTAGATAAGCATGTGTTCTCAAGAAACACCATGCTCCCCAAGCCTCCCCTGCACTGCCTAGGACCCTCAGGTTTGTTTGTTTCTAGCCCTGGGTGTTGAAATTTGAGATCCCTGGTGAAGTGACAGATCACTGATATCCAATGTCATACCTGTGGTGTCAAGGACGATAAAGAAAGAACAAGAAAGATATTTTCTTTGCTAAAGGCATGCCGCATTTTTGTATCAGATCCAAAGGTATCTAGCAAATGTGCATAGTTGTTAAAATTTTTTGCCCATGTTAACAAATTATTGGTAAAAATGATCAGTTTAACTCTCAGTTCAGGAATCTCTACTTTTCTATACTAGCAGTTTCTCCCCCTTAAATCCACACCTAAAAATACCAGTCACTGTGTGTGAGCCGCGTAAGACAAAGGACAAGCTCGTACAAGGGAGCATCCAGATTTTTCTGTTCCATAAAAACAACATACTTTGAGATCAGCCACAAGTTGATAATGATTAAAGCTGGATAACGTGTATGCTGCCATTCATTCATTACACTCTACGTCTGTGTCTGCAATTTCCATGATAAAAAAAAGTCTTTGTCCTTTACTCTGCAACACAGTGCACCTGTGTGTTCACCTGCAGCTGAGAAGTTCTGCATCGGATCAGACCTGTTGATACCAAGGATGTCTGTGGACTGACACTTAAAGCCACTGTTTCAGCACTGTCACTGCTGGTGGCTCTGTGACTCCATATTAATGCAGAGTCATTTGCCCCAAAGAGAAGGGCATTGCATCTTTTATGGCAGTGTTTGCCCTTGGGCAAGTGAGTCAGCCATGAGACTGTCTTCCTCCATGCAGAGGGAGTCATAAATAACATCTTCCCCTTGTTATTTCTTTTAATTTTTAATTTTGATATCATTAATGTACAATTACATGAGCAACATTATGGTTACTAGACTCCCCCCATTATCAAGCCCCCACCACACCACATTACAGTCACTGTCCATCAGCGTAGTAAGATGCTATGGAGTCACTACTTGTCTTCTCTGTGCTATACTGCCTTCCCCGTGCATCCCCTACATTATGTGTGCTAATCTTAATGCCCGTTTTTCCCCCTTATCCCTCCCTTCACACTCATCCTCCCCAGTCCCTTTCCCTTTGGTAACTGGTAGTCCATTCTTGGGTTCTGTGAGTCTGCTGCTGTTTTGTTCCTTCAGTTTGTTTTTGTTATTATACTCCACAGATGAGTGAAATCATTTGATACTTGTCTTTCACCATCTGGCTTATTTTTTTTAATATAATTTATTTTATTATCATTAATCTACAATTACATGTGCAATATTATGGTTATTAAACTACCCCTTCATCAGGTCCCCCCCACCAACCCCATTACAGTCACTGTCCATCAGCGTAGTGAGATGCTATAGAATCACTACTTGTCTTCTCTGAGTTGTACTGCACTCCCCGTGCCCCCCAACATTACATCTCCTAATCGTAATGCGCCTTTTCCCCTCTTATCCCTCCCTTCCCGCCCATTTTCCCCAGTCCCTTTCCGTTTGGTAACTATTAGTCCGTTCTTGGGTTCTGTGAGTCTGCTGCTGTTTTGTTCCTTCAGTGTTTTTTCTTTGTTCTTATACTCCACATATGAGTGAAACCATTTGATACTTGTCTTTTTCAGCTTGGCTTATTTCACTGAGCATAATACCCTCTAGCTCCATACATGTTGTTGCAAAAGGTAGGATTTGTTTTCTTCTTATGGCTGAATAATATTCCATGTGTATATGTACCACTTCTTCTTTATCCATTCATCTACTGATGGACACTTAGGTTGCTTCCATTCTTGGCTATTGTAAATAGTGCTGCAATAAACATAGGGGTGCATCTGTCCTTTTCAAATTCGGCTGCTGCATTCTTAGGGTAAATTCCTAGGAGTGGAATTCCTGGGTCAAATGGTATTTCTATTTTGAGTTTTTTGAGGAACCTCCATACTGCTTTCCACAATGGTTGAACTAATTTGCAGTCCCACCAGCAGTGTAGGAGGGTTCCCTTTTCTCCACATCCTCGCCAACATTTGTTGTTGTTTGTGTTTTGGATGTTGGCCATCCTCACTGGTGTGAGGTGATATCTCATTGTGGTTTTAATCTGCATTTCTCTGATGATTAGCGATGTGGAGCATCTTTTCATGTGCCTGTTGGCCATCTGAATTTCTTCTTTGTTGAAAGTGTCTGTTCATGTCCTCTGCCCATTTCTTAATTGGATTATTTGCTTTCTGTTTGTTAAGGTGCATGAGTTCTTTATATATTTTGGATGTCAACCCTTTATCAGATACATTTTTTATGAATATATTCTCCCATACTGTAGGATGTCTTTTTGTTCTATTGATGGTGTCCTTTGTTGTACAGAAGCTTTTCAGCTTGATATAGTCCCACTTGTTCATTTTTGCTTTTGTTTCCCTTGCCCGGGGAGATATGTTCATGAAGAAGTTGCTCATGTTTATGTCCAAGAGATTTTTGCCTATGTTTTTTTCTAACAGTTTTGTGGTTTCATGACTTACATTCAGGTCTTTGATTCACCTTGCGTTTACCTTTGTGTATGGGGCTAGACAGTAGTCCAGTTTCATTCTCTTACATGTAGCTGTCCACTTTTTCCAACACCAGCTGCTGAAGAGGCTGTCATCTCCCCATTGTATATCCAAGGCTCCTTTATCAAATATTAATTGACTGTATGTGTTTGGGTTAATGTTTGGAGTTTCTATTCTGTCCACTGGTCTGTGGGACTGTTTTTGTGCCAATACCAAATTGTCTTGATTACTGTGGCTTTTTAGTAGAGCTTGAAGTCAGGGAGTGTAATTCCCCCTGTTTTATTCCTCCTTCTCAGAATTGCTTTGGCTATTCGAGGTCTTTTGTGGTTCCATATGAATTTTAGAATTATTTGTTCCAGTTCATTGAAGAAAGCTGTTGGTAGTTTGATAGGGATTGCATTGAATCTGTAGATTGCTTTAGGTAGTATAGCCATTTTGACAATATTGATTCTTCCTAGCCAAGAGCATGGGATGCATTTCCATTTGTTAGTGTCCTCTTTAATTTCTCTTAGGAGTGTCTTGTAGTTTTCAGAGTACAGGTCTTTCACTTCCTTCGTTAGGTTTATTCCTAGGTATTTTATTCTTTTTGATGCAATTGTGAATGGAATTGTTCTTCTGATTTCTCTTTCTGTTAGTTCATCATTAGTGTATAGGAAAGCAACAGATTTCTGTGTGTTAATTTTGTATCCTGCAACTTTGCTGAAATCAGATATTAGTTCTAGTAGTTTTGGAATGGAGTCTTTAGGGTTTTTTATGTACAGTATCATGTCATCTGCAAATAGTGACAATTTGACTTCTTCTTTACCAATCTGAATGCCTTGTATGTCTTTGTTTTGTCTGATTGCCGTAGCTACGACCTCCAGTACTATGTTGAATAACAGTGGAGAGAGTGGGCATCCCTGCCTTGTTCCTGATCTTAGATGAAGAGCTTTCAGCTTCTCGCCGTTAAGTATGATGTTAGCTGTGGGTTTGTCATATATGGCCTTTATGATGTTTAGGTACTTGCCGTCTATACCCATTTTGTTGAGAGTTTTTATCATGAATGGATGCTGAATTTTGTCAAATGCTTTTTCAGCATCTATGGAGATGATCATGTGGTTTCTGTTCTTCTTTTTGTTGATGTGGTGGATGATGCTGATGGATTTTCGAATATTGTACCATCCTTGCATCCCTGGGATGAATCCCACTTGATCATGGTGTATGATCCTCTTGATGTATTTTTGAATTCGGTTTGCTCATATTTTGTTGAGTATTTTTGCATCTAGGTCCATCAAGGATATTGGTCTGTAATTTTCTGTTTTGGTGAGGTCTTTGCCAGGTTTTGGTATTAGAGTGATGCTGGCTTCATAGAATGAGTTTGGAAGTATTCCCTCCTCTTCTATTTTTTGGAAAACTTTAAGGAGAATGGGTGTTATTTCTTCTCTATATGTTGGGTAGAATTCTGAGGTGAATGCATCAGGCCCAGGGGTTTTGTTCTTGGGTAGTTTTTTGATTACCAATTCGATTTCGTCACTGGTGATTGGTCTGTTTAGTTTTTCTGTTTCTTGCTTGGTCAGTCTTGGAAAATTGTATTTTTCTAAGAAGTTGTCCGTTACTTCTGTGTTTTCCAGCTTGTTAGCATATAGATTCTCATAATACTCTCTTATGATTCTTTGTATTTCTGTGGGGTCCTTCATGATTCTTCCTTTCTCATTTCTCATTGTGTTTATGTGTGTAGATTCTCTTTTTCTCTTAATGAGTCTGGCTAGGGGTTTATCTATTTTGTTTATTTTTTCAAAGAACCAGCTCTTGGTTTCAGTGATTTTTTCTGTTGTTTTATTCTTCTCAATTTTATTTATTTCTTCTCTAATCTTTATTATGTCCCTCCTTCTGGTGACTTTGGGCCTCATTTGTTCTTCTTTTTCCAATTTCAGTAATTGTGTCTTTAGACTATTCATTTGGGAATGTTCTTCCTTCTTTAAATAGGCCTGGATTGCAATATACTTTCCTCTTAGAACTGCCTTTGCTACGTCCCACAGAAGTTATGGCTTTGTGTTGTTGTTGTCATTAGTCTCCATATATTCTTTGATTTCTGTTTTGATTTGGTCGTTAACGCATTGATTGTTTAGGAGCGTGTTGTTAAGTCTCCATGTATTTGTGAGCCTTTTTGATTTCTTTCTAAAATTTATTTCTAGTTTTATACCTTGGTGATCTGAGAAGTTGGTTGGTAGGATTTCAATATTTTTGAATTTCCTGAGGTTCTTTTTGTGGCCTAGTATGTGGTCTATTCTGGAAAATGTTCCATGTGCACTTGAGAAGAATGTGTATCATGCTGCTTTTAGGTGTAGAGTTCTGTAGATGTCTGTTAGGTCCATCTGTTCTATTGTGTTGTTCAGTGCCTCTGTGTCTTTACTTATTTTCTGTCTGGTTGATCTGTCCTCTGGAGTGAGTGGTGTGTTGAAGTCTCCTAAGATGAATGCATTGCTGTCTATTTCCTCCTTTAATTCTGTTAGTATTTGTCTTACATATGCTGGCGCTCCTGTGTTGGGTGCATATATATTTATAATCGTTATATCTTCTTGTTGGACTGACCCCTTTATCATTATGTAATGTCCTTCTTTATCTTTTGCTTCTTTCTTCGTTTTGAAGTCTATTTTGTCTGATACAAGTACTGCAACACCTGCTTTTTTCTCTTTGTTGTTTGCATGAAATATCTTTTTCCATCCCTTCACTTTTAGTCTGTGCATATCTTTGGATTTGAGGTGAGCTTCTTGTAGGCCGCATATAGATGGTTCTTGCTTTTTTATCCATTCTGTTAGTCTGTGTCTTTTGATTGGTGCATTCAGTCCATTTACATTTAGGGTGGCTGATTATTGATAGGTATGTACTTATTGCCATTGCTGGCTTTAGATTCGTGGTTACCAAGGGTTCAAGGGTTGCTTCTTTACTATCTAACAATCTAACTTAACTTTCTTGTTAAGTTATTGTAAACACAGTCTGATGTTTCTTTATTTCTCTCCCTTCTTATTCCTCGTCCTCCATTCTTTCTATAATAGGTGTTTTATTCTTTGCCTTTAGTTAGTATTTGGATGGTCTGCTTTCTTTGCTATGATTTTATTTTCTCTGGTGACATCTTTTTAGCCTTAGGTGTGCTTCCATCTAGAGCAGTCCATTTAAGATATCCTGTAGTGGTGGTTTATGAGAGGCAAACTCTCTCAACTTTCGTTTGTCTGGAAATTGTTTAATCCCTCCATCATATTTAAATGATAATCGTGCTGGATACAGTATTCTTGGTTCGAGGCCCTTCTGTTTCATAACGTTAAATATATCATGGCATTCTCTTCTGGCCTGTAAGGTTTCTGTTGAGAAGTGTGATGATAGTCTGATGGGTTTTCCTTTGTAGGTGATCTTTTTTCTCTCTCTAGCTGCCTTTAATACCCTGTCTTTATCTTTGATCTTTGCCATCTTAATTATTGTCTTGGTGTTGTCTTCCTTGGGTCCCTTGTGTTGGGAGATCTATGAGCTTCGGTGGACTGCGAGACTAATTCCTTCCGAAGCGAGGGAAAGTTTTCAGCAATTATTTCTTCAAAGACACTTTCTATCCCTTTTTCTCTCTCTTCTTCCTCTGGTACTCCTATAATGCGAATATTGTTCCGTTTGGATTGGTCACACAGTTCTCTTAATATTTTTTCATTCCTAGAAATCCTTTTATCTCTCTCTGCCTCAGCTGCTCTGTATTCCTGTTCTCTGATTTCTATTCCATTAACAGTCTCTTGCATCTCATCCATTCTGCAGTTAAGCCCATCGATTGCTTGTCTGATTTCTGCATTGTCTTTCCTCACTTCCCTCACTTCCTCCCTCAGCTCTTTCACATTTCTCTGTAGGTCCATCAGCATGGTTATGACTTTTATTCTGAATTCTTTTTCAGGAAGACTGTGCATTTTCATCCCTTCAGATTCCCTCTCTGGGGTTGTCTGGTTGATTTTGGGCTGAACCATATTCCTCTGTCTTTTCATGGCTATGGAATTGGTCACTGGTAGTAGCCATGTATGTCAGCTGGGCTCTTTAAGACTTTAAAAAGAAAAAAAAGAGAAAAAAAAGAAAAAAGGAAGAAAGAAAGAAAAAGAAGAAAGAAAGAAAGAAAAGAAAAAACAAAAACAAAACAAAACAAAAAAAACGCCCACCAGAAGTAGATTCTGTGGGAATCCTCTAGGTGGCGCTATTGCCCCACTATTCTGCAGCTGTGGCTGCACCGCTCCGCAGCGCCCTTTATCACTCTGGCAGACATGGGAACGAATAGGAGGCTGTTGATCTCAGTGAGAAGTCTAAGTATGGCTACGCTTCCCCAGTCGCCAGCTAAGGCGTCTGAAACTCCCCAGGACTCCCAGCCTGCTGGGCTTTGTGTGCTGGGGCGATCTGGCTCCTCCGCTGGGCTCCTGTCTCTTTAAGCCTGCTGAAGAAAGCACGCGCTTTTTTTTTTCCTTCCCGGGACCCGGCTGCAAGCACCCTGGCACGTTCCCTGCTCAGATCCTGCCCCTCTGTCTCTCCAATCTCCGCTGCACTGCGCAATGTGGGTCAGCGCTCCCCGCACGGATCACTGGGGCTGGCTACTTCATGGGGTGTACTTCCACTCCCTCCTGGCTCTGAATCCTCTCCTCCCGCCAGGGCGCTGGGGTGGGGGAGTGCTCGGGTCCCGCCAGGTCACGGCTCCGTATCTTTCCCGCCTCTTAGTGTGCCGAGTCCTCTCGGGTGTAGCTGCACACTGTGCGCTTTCCTGTGTATTCTCGTCCTTCTTTTAAGAATAGAGGTATTTGCTGTTTTTTCGTAGATAAATATAGTGTTGGGAGGAGATTTCTGCCTCTCTGCTCACACCGCCATCTTCCCAGAAGTCGCCCATCTTGCTTATTTCACTGAGCATAATACCCTCTAGCTTCATCCATGTTGTTGCAAATGGTAGGATTTGTTTTCTTCTTATGACTGAATAATATGCCACATGTTCTTTATCCATTCACCTACTGATGGACACTTACATTGCTTCCATTTCTTGGCTATTATTAATAGTGCTGCAATAAACATAGAGGTGCATCTGTCTTTTTGCAACTGGGTTCCTGCATTCTTAGGGTATATTCCTAGGAGTAGGATTCCTGGGTCAAATGGTATTTCTATTTTTAGCTTTTTGAGGAACCTCCATACTGCTTTCCACAATGGTTGAACTAGTTTACATTCCCACCAGCAGTGTAGGAGGGTTCCCCTTTCTCCACATCCTCACCACCATTTGTTGTCTGTCTTTTGGATGGTGGTCATCCTAACTGGTGTGAGGTGATATCTCATTGTGGTTTTAATCTGCATTTCTCTGATGATTAGGGATGTGGAGCATCTTTTCATGTGCCTGTTGGCATCTGAATTTCTTCTTTGAAGAAGTGTCTGTTCAGATCCTCTGCCCATTTTTGATAGGATTATTTGCTTTTTGCTTGTTGAGGTGTGTGAGCTCTTTATATACTTTGGATGTTTACCCCTTATCGGATATGTCATTTATGAATATATTCTCCCATACTGTAGGATGCCTTTTTGTTTTTTTGATGGTGTCCTTTGCTGTACAGAAGTTTTTCAGCTTGATATAGTCCCATTTGTTCATTTTTGCTTTTGTTTCCCTTCCCCAGTAAGATATGTTCATGAAGAAGTTGCTCATGTTTATGTCCAAGAGATTTTTGCCTGTTTTTTCCTAAGAATTTTATGGTTTCATTACTTACATTCAGGTCTTTGATCCATTTCGAGTTTACTTTTGTGTATGGGGTTTGACAATAATCCATTTTTATTGTCTTACATGTAGCTGTCCAGTTTTGCCAACACTAGGTGTTGAATAGGCTGTCATTTCCCCATTGTATGTCCATGGCTCCTTTATCATATATTAATTGACCATATATGGTTAGGTTTATATCATGGCTCTCTAGTCTGTTCCACTGGTCTGTGGGTCTGTTCTTGTGCTGGTACCAAATCGTCTTGATTACTGTGGCTTTGAAGTAGAGCTTGAAGTTGGGAAGCGGGATTCCCCCTGCTTTATTCCTTCTCAGGATTGCTTTGGCTATTCGGGGTCTTTTGTGGTTCCATATGAATTTTAGAACTATTTGCTCTAGTTCATTGAAGAATGCTTAGAGTATTTTGATAGTGATTGCATTGAATCTGTAGATTGCTTTAGGCAGGATGGCCATTTTGACAATATTAATTCTTCCTACCCAAGAGTATGGGATGCATTTCCATTTGTTAGTGTCTTCTTTAATTTCTTTCATGAGTGTCTTGTAGTTTTCAGGGTATAGGTCTTTCACTTTCTTGGTCAGGTTTATTCCTAGGTATTTTATTCTTTTTGATGCAATTGTGAATGGAATTGTTTTCCTGATTTCTCTTTCTGTTAGTTCATCATTAGTGTATAGGAATGCAACAGATTTCTGTGTATTAATTTTGTATCCTGCAACTTTGCTGAATTCAGATACCTTCCCCTTCATTGTTGATATAAGGGTGGTAGGTAATGTGTGTAAAGTCCCTGGCACTGAGGCTCTGTTATGTGGTAACGAACTACCATCTCTATAGTTTTATCACAACTCATGCATTTGTGCCTGGCTGGTCTCCAAGTCACAACCATTTGGTCCCCTAGAAGTTCTACTTGAAGTTATTTTTCTGTGGATTTTTAAGGGAGTCTGTTGCTTCTCAGCTTCTGATCGTACTGACGTGATACACAACAGCTGCTTGGAAGCCTATTTCTGATGAAAATGTCCTTTTGAAACTCACTTGATTTGGCATCAAGTTTAAACCATTGTTCATCTGATGTCCTGGAAATGTAGCCATAGAGGCAGATGCTGTCAGACCTAAACTGGAATGGACATTTTTCCCATGAAATACCCCAGAACTTACTTATTTTGAATCAGTCTTTATTCCAGATTTCCCTTTTAGACATTTCATCTTTCTTATAAAAATGGATTTCAGGATATGTAGCTACAGGATGTTCTGTGCAGATGTAACAGAGCCGTTGTGTAATAGTTATCGGCTCACATGTGGAAGCTGCATTCTTTGAAATAATTTCCTTGTGGTCCCCAAACCTGGCTTTTCAAGTTAGACTTGCCTGGGTTCGGTTTCTGGTTTTGAGTCTCACTAGCATTGTGACCCAATGCAAACCACTTAGGGTCTGTCAACATCAGGTTTCTGGTTTGTAAAATGGGGATAATTGGTACCTTTCTTGCTGTTATCCCATATGGCACTATACTATCATATCCTTCTTTTTATTAAGAGAGTTAAAATATTCATTCTACCGAGGAGCCTTGGTAACAGCAATAAAGCTTAGTTTTCTTCTTCTTTCCCTTAAGGGAATCATTTTGTTTTATTGATGTCCTTAGAAATATCAGTACTATTCTGTTTTCTCTATGATGACTTTCCTACTTGAAAGATATGCTTTTGTAGGCTCATACCCACTCTCATTTTTGTTGCAACAAGTTCTTTGATAAAGGGTGACAAAAAATCCTGCTGCTTGTTTTTAAATGTTACATCAAGTTGTCAAGGAGAATATGTACCCAAGGCTACGAATAATTCAATATTATCAGGAAAAAGTCACCTTTCTTCCCCAATTTTCCCCAAGTTCACCTTAATGCATGACTCTGTCTCATTCAAATGTATGCTTTAATTGCATATCCTCTCACCCCATGGGTCTGTGAAGCTCTTGCA
Organism: Smutsia gigantea; assembly: GCA_032199065.1. Taxonomy (NCBI): domain Eukaryota; kingdom Metazoa; phylum Chordata; class Mammalia; order Pholidota; family Manidae; genus Smutsia; species Smutsia gigantea. The sequence goes on along the minus strand of JAVSCE010010630.1, from coordinate 23,983 downwards.
CATGAAGCGTGAATCTGGTCCAGGTGAATCTGCAAGAAGCACTGGGCAGTGAGGATGTAATACCTCTCTCCTCCAGGCCAATGGTCCACCCTCACTGCCTCCTCTGCATGGGCTCAGCTGTTGTAATACAATGCTGCTGTGTTCTGGCCATATGCATGAACTATCTAGCCCACCCCTCAGCTATTTCTATGTCTCTGTTTGAAACTCCCCCAAGGTTCAGACAGGCATGGCATTTCAGTGCCTCTGACCATGATGTGAGTGAGAGGGAAAACTCAGCTCCTTGTCAAGAGCCATGTATTAGTGTCCGGGGCTGCTGTAACATAGTATTACAAACTGGGGGGCTTAAGCAACAGGAAGTTATTGTCTCCCAGCTCTGGAAGCCCAAAGTCCAGAGTCAAGGTTTCAGCAGGTGGTTCCTTCCGAGGATGAGATGGAGAATCTGTTCCAGCTGCTTGCCCAGCTCCTGGTGGTCTGCTGGTGATCTGTGACATTCCTTTGCTTGTAGATGGATCACCCTGGCTTCTGCCTTCATATTCACATGGCATATCCCTGTGTGCATGTCAGTCTCTGGGTCCAAATTTTCCTTTTTTATAAGGACACCAAGCATATTGGATTAAGGACCCCCTTAATGATCTCATCTTAACTTGATCATTTGCAAGAAAGCCCATATTTCTAAATAAAGGCACATTGACTTCAAGTGCAGTGTCTTGTTGGGCGACACATTTCATCCCCTATCAGACCATTGCAACTCTGCTCTTCATGGACAAGACGTTGTGCTTTCCTTTCCAATTAGAAAGAGCACAGCCCATAGGGGGACCCACAAGCCACAGACACCACATTCTCCCACCTGCCCAGTAGGAGCAGTTGGAGCCAAATTCTACCAGTCCTGACAAGTGACATTCCTCTGGGCACAGATGTCCTGCTCTCACTAGCTGGAGATTCGGCCAGAGGAAGGAGCTGTAACTTGTTAATATAATTACAGACCTGAGGATGGATGACTCATTTTCTAGGACATACAATTTGCAAGTGTTAATGAGTCTTAACTTTTTGAATACCATTGAACTTCCATGATGACTCTGAAAATATATATTATTTCCTGTTGAGTATATTTATACAACTGCTAATCTGGAAAATTGTATAGCATATGGAAAATATGCATAAGACTTCTTTTGGAATTCATGAATTTTAAAAAAAGGTAGTGCAAATTCTCTACAAAGAGGAAATCGATAAGCAAAAAATACTCAGGAGCTGCGAAGCGCAATTAAATACCCACAAGGGATCCTCTCCGGAATTCCTAGCACGATCCTGCAAAGTAGATACACTTATGCCATTTAATAGGCCATGAGAAACAGGCTCAAGGAAACTGTGATGGGCTCCATCCCACGCAGCTGGTGGTACAATGATGAACGTGTTTTCACAGCATTGTCCTGTTTAGCACCACGCTAATAGCTGTATGACTTCTTTATGAATATAGGCCAGAGTGGGAGATTGTGCTCTCTGAAGTCAGCCGAGGTTTCAGTCCAGCTTTCACATTAGCTGTGTGAACCTAGACCAGTGACCTACCTGCTCAGTATCTCTGTTTCTTATGACCAAATACATAGAACCTCTTTGGGTCATTTGGGAAGGGATGATATTGTGTTGGTAAAGCACCTGAAATAGTGCCTGGCACTTAGAAGCATGTAATACATGGAGTGTCATTGTATGTCATACAATAATAAAGTGGTAAATTGAAACATAACATTTTATAACATTACAGAAGAAGGGCAAAGAGTTTTAAGGAAAGAAAAGGCACTGCTTGCTTGAACATAGATGTGTGCTCTTAGTTAGCCAGACATATCGTCTCCATTCTGCTGAAGGCAGGGAAGGCTCCCTCTTGCTCCAGCAGCCAAAAACATCCTGATGAACTCTTCGTATGTTCATGAATCTCCTTTAATGGGCAAAAATGCATTCATGGACCACAGGTAAGGGAAAAGGGCGGCATTCATTTTCAGGGGGTGTATTGTCCAGTTGATTAGGTTTGAGCTTGTAAGTGCTTTGGCCATCCCAGTTTTGTTTTTATTGGAATATAGTGGATACAATAGGATACAATATTATATTATTTTCAGACATACAACACAGTGGCTCGACAACTATATACACTGCTAAATGCTCACCATGGTAAGTATACCAGTGTTGCTGGGCATCTGAGTCTGGGGAGGTCTCTCCCTACGTACTTGGTGAACCACTAGGAGAAACCTCAGCCTGGACGGGGGAGGGTTCTTGACTCTGGGCGAGAAAGAATTCTCGAACAGGTCACATGAGTGGAGGTAAGCAAGCAATTCATTAAAGCAAGAGCAGCAGGGAATTGCAGCTGCTGTGCAGGCAGCAGAGAACAGTTATGGGCAGAGGGAAAGCGAGAAAGTTCTCAGCCAATGGCAGATTCCCTTGCCAACTCCTGAAGCCAGGGTCACCTGGCGTCCTGTGTCTGCTTGGATCTACACGGCATGGGGACTAGCCCCCACCACTCCAGAATTTGGGGGAGCCATGGAGCACAGGGTGGACTGAGATGATGTTCTGAGAACTTCCCAAAGAAAGGAGATTTTCAGGTAGGCTACTAAGAGGAGATCACACAGCAGCAGTTTTGTCCAGGACATCCAGGCGATGGAGACATGCAGGTCCAAATCTGAGCTCTTAGCAGACCCTTCCTACTTATCAGGAGTAAAGTGGAGACAGAGTGAAGACCTGGAAATAAAATGAAATAGCAAAGAGACAAACCACAATAATTTGAGCGGTGAGAAAGCTTTATTTGAAAGCTTTATTCCTTACTTAAAGAAAGGAAGGCATGGGCGACCTCGGAGAGGAGGCACGCTGAAAGCTTGGGGATTCTGTCTTTTAAAGCCTTCAAGGGTTGGGGCAAAGGGCGGGGGACAGGGGTTGTTGGGCATAGGTTTGACTTGTGGTCTCAAGGTGCTTATCTCTGGTGAGAGACACCATGTCTCCCTTCCTTTATTATCAGTCCTCCAGCTTTATTTATCCTGTTCTCCAAGATACTCGTTACCCTCAAGCAGTGGGGACATATCAGTTAAACTGCTTTAAGATAGGCTGTTGTATTATTGTCTGATTACCAGAGAATATGTCAGGAATCTTACTTCTTAACTCTCTGCCTTTTGAAATGAAATCTTAGCCTTCAGATGGGGTCCCTCCTGTTCTTATCAGACTGTTTAGATCTCAGCATTTTTCATCACAGGCAGGAAAAGTTAATCATGATGCTGGGCCCAGGTCCCTGCCCTGCCTCACCAAGATATTACAGTATCATTGTTATATTCTCTATGCTGTACTTTAATTCCTATGACTAATTTATTTGATGATTTGAAGTTTGTACCTCTTTATCCCCTTCACCTATTTCACCCATCCCCACATCCTCCTCCCCTATGATAACCAACAGTCTTTTGTCAGTATTTAAGGGTCTATTTCTTTTTTGTTTGTTTTGTTTTTTTTAGATTCCACATATAATGGAAACCATATGGTATTTACCCCTCTTAGCATGACCCCCTCTGGGTCCACCCATGCCACAAATGGCAGGAGTCCTTCTATTTTTATGTTGGGATCCCAGTTTTTCTCAAACTCAACTTTTTGGCATCCAGGTGACACTGAATAGAGACAAAACAACATTTGCTTTTTCAAAAAGTCTATTCTAAAAATCTAAAAGTGACATTTCAAAACTATCACTACTGCTCCAGGGATGGCTAGAAATAAACACACTCACAGTCTGCTTTGTAAAACTGCCTCTGGGCCACATGGAAGGCAACAAGCCGTTGTGAGCATTTTAATGTCTGTAGATGTCTTAAATTGCCACCTAGCCTTGAAGCCGGAGGAATTCATGGAAGCATTCTGTGATTTCAGACTTAAATTGATAATGCAGAGCTGGGTGTGGAAGTCTTCCTATCCCGACCAGTGGACAAAGACTCGGTTATTACCAAAGGGGAGGAGAGGGGAGACTGAGAGGCTGTGAGAACTCCTGCCAGTTTGAAGTCAGTGGTTTGATGGCTGGTGGCTCACATTTAAACAAGAAAAAGGATTGTCTAAAAATCCTCAAAATCCAGGGTGGTACCTCTCCACACAGCTTTCCACCCTGTGCTACACCCTGTGGAGAGAGCGGAGGGAGGCCCAGACAGATGTCATCATGAGCCCTGGACTGGGGCCAAGTAATAGGAAAGACAGCCGCAGCCTCTTACACTTTCTCATTCTGCAGGGACACCAATAAACACACAGCGGCAGGGATTCCAGCCTGGGGACTTCCTCAAGGGAGGAAAAAGGGAGGAAGGGACTAATCACCCTGAGCAATAAATAGAAGTTTAGGTGAATACAATGTAAGGCAAAAACACACACCCGTTGTCCAAGAAAGGCCCTGGGCTCCTCACACAGGGACCCACTCACCTTGAATTGACCCACTTCTGCTGGCAGGAGGGGCCATAGCCATGGAAGTGAGACAGCCAGGCGTGGGCTGGGACCTGTCCCAGTGGTTGAAAACTGTAGGGGCAGGGCTCCTACCCCAGAAGTAGGATGCAGTCCAGAAAAGGTGTAAGGTCAAGTCAGGCTAATGTCAACTGATGGACTCCAGGACATCTCAGAATTGGATGTGCTCTGTGAACTCAAGCTATTTCAGATGAAGACCAAAGAGAGGGTAGAGCCTGAGATTGCCAAACATCACTGCACACAGTCCTCTCTGAGCCCAGAAGCTCCCAACCCTGGAGCATCAGGCCCTGAGCATCCGCCATCGTACTGCTCCACATGGGCAGTGAGGCAGGTCCATGCCACGGTAAGAAAGTCAAGGAGAACTCAGCAGTACATACAGAAGTTCTGGACATAATTGTCTCCTTTCAACAGTTATGTAGCAATTATGCAACGCTGATACATAAATGAGGGGGGAGAAGGCAAGGTGGGAGAGCAGGCAAGAGGAAGGAAGGAGGGGAGGGGAGGGGGAACAAGCAGGAAAGATGAAGCATCTTATTAGGAAAAAAATTCTTAATCCAAGGAAATAACAAACACTAACATTTTACTCTATAAAGAAAAATATAATGAATTTATTTTCAATGGATTTCAAACATGGTGTATTAAAATAAAAGTAGCTAAAGATATAGACCGTAGAGATTAGAAAGTTACAAATAAAATCAATATACTATGACATAAAAAGAAAATAGGAACGTCAAAGAAAAAAATAGTTGAGAACTAAATTATTGAGATAGAGATTTAAATAATTACTTATTTAAAATAAAGCAATTAAAGGAAAGATAATATGGAGAACAAACAAGTAATCTAAAACTAAGGTCATTAATATTTTTGTAGTAATGGATCCCCAAAAGGGAAGCAAAATTCCATTCAGAGATACAATGAAGTGAGTTTTACAGAAACAAAGCAAAAATTGCTTATATGGGTCACAAAAGCACACTTGGCCCCCAGAAAACTGATATAAAACAACCCATACTGAGCCATATCCTATTCGTGGTAGTGAACTTTAATGAAAAAGATTTCTTCAGTTTACCAGCAGACAAAATTACTTAACAGAAGGAAAAGCAATATGACCTCAGATTTCTGCAGAACTATGTCTGTGCCTGAAAACAAAGTTCTGAGGGAAAGAAAGTGGCATTGAAGACATTCTTTTTTCAGGACTTTGTCATTCAAGGGAGAAGGGAGCAGCAGGCAGACCCTCTCCAGCACAGAGAAACTCAGGACACCCAAGGACACTTCCTGGAAAAGACACAGGCAATAGTAGAATTTAGCCAAACATGAATTCAAATCAGCAAGCCCAGAAAAATGTCTGGTGTAAGGCATCGAACATTTATATGCAGAAAAGTGACTAAGCTCTGAGAAATATGATTCAAAATATAACTGATAGAAATTTCAACAGTGTGTTAAAGGATTTTTTTTAAAGAAAACATGTGACTTCCATACACTGCTTCATTAAATGAACATGGGTTGAAAATTTTGAAAATTCTAATTAACGAGAGGACCTATAAGGTGCCACAACCAGTTCAAAAGAGAATTCCAAAAAAACCACACATATATAGGGAATAAGGAATTCTGAAATAAGTTTACAAATGCAAAAGAATTGCAGAGTCTATTGCAGTCCACTCTGCCTGATTAATTTGCATTCTATGGACAAGAACCATTTGAATTTTTGTCAATTTTCCACAACTTACAGGGATATAAAATAGCTCAGAGAAAGTGAAAGGCTGAGCTTACCCAGCTGGATGAGCAAGACAGGATATTTACTAAGATTTTCTTGCTCAGTTCAGTCTCTCATAACTTTTCTTGATAATTGTCAAAGTTATAATATATGAAACAAAAAAAGGTAAAAGTTGTACATGTGCTGTTATCCTTTTTTTTACTTAAAGGTATTTGACAACTTCTAAAATATACAAATCAAGGAAAATAAATTTATTTTCCAAAGGTATTACAAAAGCCACGACAAAAAAACAAACCTGAGATCAAGAATATAGGTAACCACGATTGGAAGGATTCTAGGAAGATGTGAGTATGAGAACAGATTTCTAATTTTTATATAATTTGGAGTACTGAGGCAATTCACACAGTGTGTTAAAGAGAAATTATTCTGACACTTGTTAAAAATGGCAAAGAAGACTTTATGCCAGGCTATTGCAATAGGGGAGAGACTGAACTCAACCCCAAACATAACAGGTGCAAGTGGGGATTTATAGCTACTGGGCAGGATGAAGGCAAGGGTGGGAAATTACTGAGAGGAACTTGGATAGTCATCAGAGGTGATGGGAAAGAGGAGCTTGACTGGGTATCAAGGATGGGGATTCTCCATAAACTGATTCAGCAAGATTCTTTGCTAAAGTTTGGTCAAGGAAGTAGTCCTTCTCAAGTAGAAAGTTAATAAATCAAAAAAAGGGGTCAAAGTATGTTTAAAGTCATATCTAACAAGAAAGGCACCAAAGAAAATCACAATAAATTTTAAAAGCAGAAAAATTAAAGACCATATTATGCAGAAATTTCTGCATAAACACCAATACTAAAATTTGAAACAAAACCAACAATAAAAAATAAATTACTTTTCCAAATGCAGTGTACTTAATTAATCCATGTTGGCAACCAGTCTGCCAGCCTCTTTTTCTCCTGTTGCAACCTTTTTGTCACTTTAATTTTAAAAATTAAAATTACATTAAATTATATTAAAATTAAATCACAGTGCCACCAGAATGCTTGCTCATGCACCAACCCTCAGAACACAAGAGGATGCAGGCCCTGGACCTAACAACAACTCCTCCCCCACAGAGTGAAGAATCTTGTTCCTCATACACTTTGTATCGATAACTGTTTTTTTTTTAATAGTTTATTTTGGTATCATTAATCTACAATTACATGTGCAATATTATGGTGATTAAACTACCCCCTTCATCAGGTCCCCCTCACCAACCCCATTACAGTCACTGTCCATCAGCATAGTGAGATGCTATAGAGTCACGACTTGTCTTCTCTGAGTTGTACAGCCCTCCCCGTGGCCCCCTAACATTACATCTGCTAATCGTAATGCCCCTTTCCCCCCCTTGTCCCTCCCTTCCCACCCATCCTGCCCAGTCCCTTTCCCTTTGGTAACTATTAGTCCGTTCTTGGGTTCTGTGAGTCTGCTGCTGTTTTGTTCCTTCAGTTTTTTTTTCCTTAGTTCTTATACTCCACATATGAGTGAAATCATATGGTACTTGTCTTTTTCGGCTTGGCTTATTTCACTGAGCATAATACCCTCAATAACTGTTTTGATGCATCATCTGAAGTAGTTCTGTAACCTGGATGACGGTGGGGACCCACAGCCCTTACTTTTAGCAGCAAGCCACATGCTTGTTCTGCAGTGTATTCATTTATCCAGAAAAGAATCACAGGAAATCATAGTTTTGCAAGTCTTTACCTAGGATGCTGCTAGGCAAAACAGTGACCTTTGAAGATTTAAAAGCATCCATTTACTGGTGAACAATCACTTTTGAAAGATAAAATCTTACCAACCAATAACTGTGTTTTCTTCCTTGCCTCCACTGGTTCCTCTCCTGCTGACCCTTCTGTTGCTCTTTTCAGCCTTTATTCTCCTTTGTGTTCAAGTCACTTCTTTTAGAGCTGTATAACTTTAGGGGCTGATCCTTATGCTTCTGTAGCCCATATGTATTTAGGAAAAAGTTGCCACCTCACAAAAGTAACCTGTCACAATATTAATTTAACTTTATAAATACTAAGGATATTTTTTAATTTTGGTGTTTCTAGAAAACATAATATTCAGCATTCTTTTAGAGGTACTTAAAATTTTGTCTTATTATGGAAAACTTCAAACTTACCTAAAGCTGATATTGTCCTATAATAATCCCTTGAGCCCATCACCCTCTTCATGGGCAGTTGTGTTCACTCCTCTTCTACTTGCATGTAACTGTTAGCTGGGGACTATGTCAGAGGAATCCCAGGCGCTTTCCAATTCAACTTCATCATGCCTTGCTAACATACACTGACTTTTTACATGTTTCTCATGCCAGTAACACACCTAAAATCAAGATATTCTTTCACATTATGTTAATACACTGTCCAAATTGCCCTGATTATCTCAAAAATATCTTTTCAAAGTGGAATTGTTTGAAGCAGAACCTAAACAATATCCATAAATTGTACTTGGCTCTTAAGGCTTCTTAAATGCTCCTGTTGGCCACTTCTGAGCACTGGGAAGAATGGGCATCATTTATGTTGTGGAATCCTTACCTTCTGCCTTGGGTTAAACATTTATCTGTGACATCACTTGACATGTTTCTCTTTCTCAGTGTGTGACCCAAAAACAGTGCAGTGAGCCTCAGAGTTATGATTAAATTCAAGTTAATTGTTCAACAACACTTCATAGGTGGTATTGTGAACATCCTATTATGTTACATGATGAGGAACTTAATTCTCAGCATCTCACTTCTAGTGATGCTAAGATTCACTAGCACTTTCAGACTGTGTCAGTGTGATATTTCCAATATAAAATTTCGCATCTACCAGTCTTCAAATGATGTTAATCCATTGGAGGTTACAAAATGATGATTTTCTAATCTCATTATTTCTTCCGCATTTGTTAGTTGGAATTTTGTATAGAGAGAACCTTTTATTATGTCACAATTGGTTACTCTGGAGGACAAAATAAATGTTTAATTCTTTCCATTATTTAAAAACTTTTAGAACAGTGAGTCGGTGTTTTAGCAATTACCAATAGTGAGCAATAAGATCTCTTTTTAAAATATCATTTTGTAGATAGAAATTTTTAAAATAAGCCATACAGAAATGTTGTGAAGGTTTATTTCAAGGAACTGGCTCCCATGATAGTATGGGCTCGCAAGTCTTAAGTCAGTAGGGCAGACCAGCCTATAGCTCTCAGACAGGAGTTAACACTGCAGTCTGGGGGCAGAATTTTCTCAGGGAAGCATCCATTTTGTATTTTAAAAATTCACTTGAGTTCAGAAAAAAAAATTAACATAAAGTTTAGGAATAAAATTACACCATTCCCAGATCAGAATCGGGGTCTTTCAACTGAATTTAACCAAAACAGGCAGGCTCTGGGAGGGGGGAACAATTTTGCTTTGAAGGCCTTTCAACTATCTGGATGCAGCCCACTCACACTGTGAAGAATAATCTCTTGTATTTAAGGTCAACTGATCACAAATGTTAACTGCATTTACAAAATACCTTCACATCAACACCTAGGTTAATGTTGACTGAATAACCTAGCCTAGCCAAGTTAACCGAATAACCTAGCTTAGCCAAGTTAACTGAAAATAGCCATCACAGACAGAAGAGAGAAGTCCCACCTGCTCCACATCTGGTTTCCCCTGTTGTTGATGTCTTCCATCAGAATGGTAAATCGGTCACAACTGATGAAACTATATTGATACATTATTATTAACTAAAGGCCCTATTATATTCAAATTTCTCTCCTTTTCAAATGTAATACCCTTTTCCTGTTCTAAGATCCCATCCAAAATGCCATGACATATTATACATTATAAATGTATAAATTTAATTTTTTATACAGTTGATATTTTTATACATTAAGATTCATTTATATATTTTATACATGTATACATTTTATACATTAAGCTTCACACTTTCTGCAGTTAAGTTCTATGTGTTTTGACAAATGCATAGGGCCCTTATCCACCACTATATTCATTATACAGAACAATTTCACTGGCCTAAAACATTCCCTATGACTCACCTTTATCTTCCCATCTCCATAGAGCCCTGGAAACCACTGATCTCTTTATTGTCCATGCACCCACTGTTCCTCTTCTAAAATGTCATACACCATAGATAGCCTTTTCAGACTAGCTTGTTTCACTTAGCAATATGCATATGAAGTCACACGTTCTCACATGCCAATACTCGTTCCTCTCTGTCAACAGACAGTATTCCGTTGCATGGCTGCGCCGTGGTTTGTGTGTGCACTCACCTGCTGGAAGGCATCTCAGTTGCTTCCACTTTGAGGTGGTTATGAATTAAAACTACCACAAACACTTGTTTGCAGGGCTTTTTGTGCACACAGGTTGTCCAGCCAGTTGAGTAAACATTCAGGAGTTCAATTCCTGGAATTTACAGTAATTACGTATTTCTTTGTAAGAAACTGCTAAACTGTCTTTCAATGTGGCTGTACCATGTTGCATTCTCGTCAGCAGTGGGGTATGTTTGCCCTGCATCTTTGTCGGCACTTGGTACTGTCAATTTTTTTTTAATCCTAGTCATCCTCATAGGTATTGCATTGTTGTTTTAATATCTCCCCATTGATTTAGACCTTTTTTTATTTCCTTCATTAGTTTTTTGTAGAATTTTACATAAAGATCCTGCACCTATTTTGTTAAATATATGCCCCAGTATTTTTTGGTGCCTCTTTAAACAGCATTGTTTTTTTACAATTCTAATGCCAATTGTCCATTATAAGTATACAGGAAAGCAACTGAATTCATATATTGAACTTGTATGCTGACCTCATGTGTGAAGCAGCTCTGATACAGTTAGGCCATCTTACCATTTATTAGATTGTGTTCTCTTCACTCTACTTGCTCTCCTTCCTTTTTTCCTCCATTTTTCTTGCCTCCTTTGGTTCTCACTGGCATTTTATGTGACCTGGTCTAGTCAGTCAATCACCACTGGGCTATACACACCACACTACACACTACACACGCTAGGTGTGTCATGTATTGCCTTTTTCACATTTTTTTACTGATATTTTCCTTAGCATTCACAATATACACTATTAAATAATTTGAGTCCACCTTTAAATTGTAGTGTCTCATTTCCCAAATATTGCCAGTAGCCCTCAAAGGGCATTTCAAATTCTCTCTCTTGTAACTCGTAATATTGCTGTCACTTATTTTCCCTATCCAAATGCTGTAATAAGGGCATCTGTTTATATAAATTGAGAGTAATTAAAAATATAAAAGTTTCCTCTATTCCTTCTCTTATTCTCCTTTATCATGGATATCCTAGCTTCTAAACCCTTTACTTCTCTCTGAAGAGCTTCTTGTAACAGTTCATGCAGGACAGTTTTCTGGCAAACAGAAAACAGTATAAGCATGTTGGATATTAATCAACAATCACTTTAAAGGCAAATGATCAAAGCACACTAATTAAAGGATATAGATTGTCAGAGTGGCCAAAAATTCCCTCCATTTTTGTTTGTCTGGGAAAGTTTTTTTTTTCACTTTTGAAGGAAATCTTTGCTGGACATAGAGCTCTAAGTTGGTGAAGAAAAATTTCAAAATGATATGGATTCCAGTCTACTCTGTTTTTGCTTGCAGGGTTCCTGATAAGAACCCTGCTATAATTCTTATCCTTGTTTTTCTGTAAGTTTTTTCTTTTTCCTTCAGAATTTTCTGTGCCTGAGGTTTTCTGCAGCTTGAGTAAGATCAGCCTTGGTGCATTATATTTACGTTTTGCTTTGTGTTCTCTGAGTTTCCTGGACCTGTCTTTTTGGTGCCTTTCATTGATTTTGGAAAGCTCTCAGCCATTGCTACTTCAAATATTCTACCTCGATTTTCTTATCTGGTGCTATCCCATTTGTGTGTTAGTTTTTTTTTTTTGTCCCATTTTTCTGGGATGATTTGGGGTTTTGTTTTTTTTCCCCCATTATTTTTCTCTTTGCATTTCAGTTTGGGACTTTTCCACTGGCCTACCTTCAAGTTCACTGATTCCATGCGCAGCAGTGTTGAGTCTGCTGATGAGACTGTCAAAGGCCTTCTTTGTTTCTGTTACTTCATTCATCATTTCTGTTACTATGCTTTTTTTTCTAGCACTTTTTTTGTTTTTTAGAGCTTCCATCCCTCTGCTACATTAGCTAAGTTCTTGTGTGTTGTCTGCTTTTTCCTTGACAGCTATTAAGACATTAAACATAGGTATTTTAAATTCCCTGACAGGCAACCCCAACATCTGAGTCATATCTGAGTTTGGTCCTAATGATTGGTGCATTTCTTCACACTGTGTTGTTTCTTGTCTTTCTGTGAGTCTTACAATTTTTGGTTGAAAGCTGGCATGTTCTTTAGCTAATATGGACTGAGGCAGACAGGCCTTGGTCATGAGGATGTATGCTCATTTGCTGGTAGGTGACAGGCTTACCGTTTGCTGTAGCTGTAGGTGTGAGAGGCTGCACTCTCCTTTCAGGTCTATTGTTCCTTTTTATCTCCCTCTTGACTTCAGGTCCTAAATGCTCCTGCTGGAAAGTCTGCATCTTGCACCTCAGCTGGACCCTGCTGTGGGTATCTCGGAGCCTGGTCCTGTGGCGGCAGATGCGGGGATGCGGAGTGATCTAGTTTGCAGTCACAGCTCAGTCTCTTGCGGGCCTGCATGTCAGGGCTGTGGCTTTCACAGGTGTTCCTGACCCTCCACTAGTGGTATAGCGCTCCCTCTCTTCCTGCCAGCTTCTCCCTGGCATGGCATCCCCAGGCTACATCCCTGCTCTCTGTGCCCTGTGGACTGTACTTTTCCCAGATAGTTGACAGCATATTGCAAGGTGATAGAGTGGGAGTGGGCCTTATTTTTCTCCTGCTAAGGTTTTGGAATTGCATTCTGGTGAAGTTCCTTCCCTTGGAAAGCAGGTCATATTCTTGGAAAAGGCTCCAGTCATTTTATAACAGTGCCTCTTCCCCACTGTGCTGGGGCCACACCAAGATTCTTCTTCTGTCCCCACTGTGAGAATCTAGTGGAGCTCCTGGAGTGAAGTCCCATGAATGTGGGCCTCCTTGAGCATGGGCCCTGGGCTTTTCTCACTGGCACAGAGCCCACACTCAGCCTCCGGTGCATTGTTCAGTTTACCGTTCAAGTGTTCCTACAGTTTAGGTTGGAGTGCATTCCGCTCCAGGTAACTGATCTCAGCTGGGATGCCCGCCTGGGGTGCCTGGGCCCTCATTTTCAGGGGAGTTGTCAGACCCACCCCTTAGCTCTGCAAAGGGTCCTAAAGAGGCTTTAACTTTCAGTTTGCCAGCTTTTTCTTGTTGTAATGATGGGGGTCACACTTTCTAAGCTCCTTAAATATTGGAGCTGAAACCAGAAGTAATCATTAATTTTATACATGGCCAACTTTCAATCCATTGCTATCAGAATTTGCTGGATTATGGTGTATTATATTTAACAGTAAGAATCTGATCAAGTTAGCACATATGTCTTGTTGTCATGACCCCATTATCTTTGACAGCTTCCTTGCTTTCTGGCAGAACATGACACCCCAGGTTCTTTCTTGTCCAAGCCCTGAATGGGTCATTTTGAACATTTGCACATTTCCTGCCTATTTCTACAAGAAATCTAGTTCCTTTTAGGGGGACACAGTCACACTTTGCTACTGGCTAGCATTTTATTCTCAAATATTTCAGTAAACACCTGGCAAATACACATTTTAAGAAAAAATAAACTGATGATATTTTTAATTCAAATTTAAGATTATAAAAATTTCTATAGGCATAAGATCAAAAAATTGTTTACTTTGAAATACATTTCATATCGGAAAGGCAGAGTAAACCCTGTTCCTTTGCCTTTATTACCAGTTTTCAGAATAGCGTTGTTCTTTAGTCTGCTCTCAAGGCAACCTGGGAGCTATTTTTAGTGTCACATGAACTCATGAATTGTATTTGGTGTTTCTAATCCATTACAAATATATTCTTGTGGATTCTCAGTTTGCCCAGTTTAAACTAGTAGCATCCCTTCAGCTTGAGCTCTGACTTCTTCACCATGACTCCAGTAATGTCTTGTTCCTTTCTGATGTAATGCTTGACCCCAGACTCACCCCACACACTTTCTAGCATGGCTCTGGGCTCAGCTGTATCTTCAAGGAGCCTTAGTCGGATCAGGGCAACTGACACGGAGATCACAGTTTGGGCACTAAGCATGCACACTGCTACTGGATTTTCATTGCTTCTAGAGCTTTTTATGGGATAGATCAAGGAAATACATATATTACACTTAAAGTTAAGCTCACAGGATTTTTACTTAACTACTTGGGTTTTCCATTTGGATCTCTTGACTTCCACACTGAAAATATTATTTTGTTTGCCAGCACATTAGTGTGATCATTTATATGATTTATATAATTATATCAATCCAATCAAGTAAAAGGCCAAATTTACTTTTTTTCAAAATTAAAATAGCTTGCCAGCATATTAATAAATTTTATTGGAAAACAATTGAATTCATGAAGAAAGGACAAAAATAAAAAGGACCTCACACAGGAAATAAAGCTTTTTCACTTAAAACATAGCATAGGCATGTTTTCACATCAATAAATGTGGGCCCGCCTCATTCTTTAAAAAGGAAATAATTACTGATTATTGTAAAAAGGTACATTTCAATCTATCACGAGTCATTTTCATCTCAGTTTGTGTTCTGTAAACTTCTTCCCTGCCTTTTAATTCCAATTTTAATTTTTGGATCATATATATATACATGTATTTTAGAGCAGTTTTAGGTTCACAGCAAAATTGACCAGAAAGTACAGGGATTTCCCATATTCCCCCCACCTCTAAACACCCACAGCCTCCCCTACTATAAACGTCCCTCTCCATCATGATACATTCATTATGATTTATGACCCTACACTGACACACCGTTATCCCCCAGAATTAACAGTTCACCTTAGGGTCACTCTTGGTATTGGAC
The DNA here is from genome assembly GCA_032199065.1 of Smutsia gigantea. NCBI lineage: Eukaryota > Metazoa > Chordata > Mammalia > Pholidota > Manidae > Smutsia > Smutsia gigantea. Next base: position 8,839 of record JAVSCE010010630.1, on the reverse strand, counting down.
ATTCTGTGGGTTTAGGCAAATGTACAGTGACATGTACCCACTATTACAGTATCACACAGAATAGTTCTTCCACCCTAAAAATCCTCTGTGTTTCAACTATTCATCCTTCCCTACTCCCTAACCCCAGGCAGCCAGTGATCATTTTTCTGTCTCCATAGTTCTGCCTCCTCATCCTTTTTAGTTACCGCATAATATTCCATCACAAGGTATACCATAAAAACAATGTAACAATATTCTCAGTATGGAAAGCCAAATAGTTGAGTAAATCAATCTGATGCTGTTTTTGTATTGTCTGATTTTCAGACTGGGATTTAGAGCAAATTAGAAATGTGCATTCAAACAAGGTCATGGCAGAAAGACCAGGGTTGGATTGTTGTGTGATTGGAACATATTTTCATACAAATGTCATCAACTGAGATAACTGAGCCAACATTACCCAAGACTTGCATCCCTGAACACCAGTGATTATCATTAATATCTTTAAATTTGTTCCTGCTGTCATCCTGAAACTTAGGACCTCTGTACAGTGACATTTCTCACAACTCCACAAAAGGAAAGCTTTGACGTGGTGATTTAAACCAATACATTGCTTCATATTTCTTCAGGTTTAAGAAAAAGTTCAGCTGTGGTGACTGAGAAAATTGGTGACTGTGTAGGCAGCAGACTCTCTGAGTCTCTGACTGGTATAAGGTTTTGATAGTGTGAGCTCTGCTGCCATGTACGGCTAGTATAGAAGAGACCATCTTGCCTTAGTTTCTTATTTTGGGGGAGGCTATAATGCAAGGGGAGGAGGCACAATCATCCTGAAATCAAGGACCTGCACAACTTAATGGTAATCGTGAAGGGATGGCTGCTCATTGGTACCTCTGCTGGCACTCAGCCAACTACATCTCTGCATCTAGAGCTTTGCAGTCCCATCAGACCGAATCTCCCTTTTTATAATAAATATATTGTGAAGTTTTTTTTACTATCTCTTGAAATGAAATTTCCACATCTTGTCCTGTGATAAAGAATTAACTTGCCTGTCCAAAGATCTGGACTTGGCCCTCAGCTCCTGGGATGCAATCTCTAAACCCTTGGACTGTGAGCCACATCACATAATAACAAAATGATCTTTGGTGAGGCAGTCATGCAGGCAGTCAAATGTCTATGCGATCAAGTCCCATAAGCACTCTGGCCCCCAAAGCTCAGGTGAGCCCTCCAGGCTGATGATGCTGCATGAATCTTGTCACACACAATTACAGGAGCAGCTTTAGAGCTGTTCCTGAAGCTGCTGGGAGGGGACAACTGGGAGCTGCCCTGCAGACCTCTTCTGCCCCCGCCCCATGTGTCTCTTCCACTGGCTGATGTTACAGTAATTTCTGCTGTAACAATGAGTATAATAGCTTTCAGTGACTTATGTGAACCCTTCAGTGAATTCTTGAAAACTAAGGGTGGTCTTAGGAACCCCTGAATTCTGCAGGTGGTGTCAGAATTGAGGGTGGTCTAGGGACTCTCTAACTTTGGACCCACATAATTGCCAAAATATATCAGTATAATGCCATAATAGTATTTGGTTGCACTGTATGAATTTGCTAACATCCAACAGTATTTAACCAATAAAATGTCAAATTCATGTGCTTACTCTGACTTTAATTAGGAGAGAAATATAAATGGAAACTAAGCTATAATTATACAGCATATAGTATAATAAGCAAATGTTCAGATAGAGCTGTCCTGGAGGACATAATAAAGTAGACAAATGCTTGCACTTATGTATAATAAAAAAAAGGTTTGGATTTAAGAGAAGAAAGACACTCAGAAGCCATTCTAACAGGAGGCATGTATGCCAAAAATTCAGAGGGAAAGGTAGAGATTAAAATAAAATACAGGGTTAGGAGAAGCAATTACAGGACTGTATATAAGAGAAAGAAAGAAAGACTCTCTGATACGGGACAATAAGCCATGGCAAGTGCAGACTGATGAAGTGGAGGAAAAATGACAAGACATGAATTTCATGCACATGAGTCTAACCTTATTGATGACTGTGGATTCAAAATAAGACCCTGTGTTATCATAACTTATCACAGGAAACCTCTCTCCAATGGACCTCAGTGTGAGACCACATGTGGGGGAGCATCTCCCTCAGTTGGTAACAGGAAGTAAATAAGAAGAAATAGTCAAAAGGACACGAAGAGATAGTGTGGTAGACCAGGGAGGCCAAATCACAAAGGCTGACAAATGGAAGCAACCCTGACATTGACCCAATCTGCACTTTTCACAGCAAGGGTTTCCCATCGTGTTGCTACATGACAGTGGGTTGTTCATTGTATATGTGATGGGAATGATGTGAAATACTTTTAGAGCAAGTGGCACTGATGAAATCCATTGAAATCCTTGTGTTTTGTGTTTCCAGTAACTTGATGGAATTTGCCTCTGTTAAAAGAACCTCAAATCTCCTCTTAGACATTACACTGGGTTCCACTGCTTTTTTTAGTAACCACCCTACTGTAGGGAAACCATCTTTAGCAAAATAGACTTGGAAATGGGGCTAAATATGTAATTAATTTTCTTTCCAAATTAGTGGGTGGAAAAGTCTTAAATAGAAAATCATTTCTAACTATACAAATTCAAGATATTTTGGTTTCAAAATCACTTTTATTTTTAACTTACTTAACCTCCTGCACATGTTTAACATTCTTTGACCATTTTAAATGGATTATAACCTGGCTTTTTATGTTAAGTTGATAGAGATCTTTAAGTTAATCCTTTCTACATTTTAAATAGTATCTAACTTTGAGCAATATGTTTCCAAATCAGAAAGTTTAGACTGTTTCAATAATCTATGCTTGATAATAACTACCATGACAATGACAATCTCCTTCACTTTAAGAAGATGATCTAATTTCCTTAGAGCATAGGAAGAGTCCATTACCGTTTTTAAGGATGTCTGAAACATATGTTGCATATTTTCTCCATATTTCAGTTTCAACATATAATTTTTCAATATTTAAATGCTATTCAATAGGCTAAAAAGTAAACAGGATCTTTTACAAAGACCATCTCCTTTGGAGAGCTACTTCCTTTTTTTGGACAGGTGAAGACATCCAAACACGTCCTCACTGTCACTACACAGCCCATGAAATAACCTAATGTCCCCAGAAGCACCCTGCGTGTCACAGGAGCACGGACGACCTTAGCCACTCAGGGGTCTTTCACGTGAGTTCTTGGCTCTGACGCGCACTTGAGCACAAGGCCAACAGGCGCTCACACACCCGGTGCAGCGTTTAGCGCCCTCCTGCCGTCCCCACCTGAATCACCAGGGCCACGGCTCTGCCCGTAGCTGAGCAATCCCACCGAGAAATGGGTGATTTGTATAAATGTGAAGAGATTCAGGCACTAGAAATTTGTTTATAACCATTGTCAGCAATTTTGAAAATAATGCTTCCTCTTCCCTACAAACTTAACTTCCGCAAACGGCAAAGCTTCATTATCCCGAGAGATGTGCTGATTCCCTTATGATGAACCCTTCCTGAAGAGCGGCTCCTGCCTGGCTAGGGTGCTGTACATCTTCCTTCACCTCACTGTCCTTCTCAGACATGATGACTGCTGGCTGGAAAGTGACTTTTTTCCATCTTTGCATTAATAATCACTCATACTGCTAATAAGATTTTTATCTAAATTGTGTAGTTTGCCATATTTTAAATTAATTTGTGGTTTTATCTAAAAAGTGATGAAATCCTTTTTCCTTTTATCAACAAATATCTTCAACATTTTATTTTCATTATTACGTTTCTCAAATCATGTCTTTACTTCTTGAAAGTGTGATGTTTCTTTGGGGCATTTTTGACTTTACTCTCTTTTTTAACAGTAAGTATTGGGATAAAATCAACATTAAGTGTCCAACTGGACATTATTTGGAACTTTAGGTATCTTTAAATAAGCACTAAAGTTGCCCGTTGGTAGGTATATGCAGAAATGGACACAGGATGGTGACCCTGGAGACAGAGACGTGTGCTTTGCTGACGGTGCACCCCTGGGTGCCGTGGCAGGATGCCTCTCCAAAGTAATGAGCAATGCTTAGAAGAGTGCCAAAGACAATGCTGTGTGATCGTGCCTTGATTTTATATCACAGTTGTGCAAAAACATTGTACTTAAACATAAAATGGGGACTTCCACCCCATTTGGGTCTTCTGGTGCCATCATTTTCACCGAAATATTCAAGAATAATTCAGGGGCACAACATGGTTTTCTGGGGTACAGAAATGTATATTTTACATTTTGAAAAATTTTAGATGTTGCGGGTATCTAGCATCCCAGTCATTGTTCTCTAAATGCCCAGTAAGTTTCCAAGTTCTGCATAAGAGCTGATATTGCCTCAAGTGGGAACCACTGGTATCGTACAATTCTCTGAGCAAAGCAGAGGTCATTAGTTCCCCAACTTACACTAAAGGAAACAGGCTCAGAATGGAAAGTCTTCCCTGTTGTGGTTTCACAGTTAATATACAGTAGAGCTGGGATATTAGACTAGAACTCTACCGTAGTTCAGGTCTGCCTACTTTGGAGCCAAGCCTTCTCCACAAGGCCATGCTGGGGTCCAGCACTTTTGGCTGAATGAACAAATAAGTGAATAAAAAATAATAATGAATGAATGACTCATAATCTGAATTTGCAGATCCTCTGCAACCTAATCTCTCCTTGCAGGGAAGGAAACTGAGGCTTTACTCCATGATTTGGGGAGTTCTGTCCACATTATTACAGGTGATTTCACATTTTGTCAACCAGCATGTTTTCTGGGAGGGCCTCCAAGCCACTGGAGGCAAAACCACTTCTATTTGAATTATATGAGTCTTAATCATGTCCTTGTATTTTATGAACCAATAATGAGTCACGCTGACACTGCTTTTTTTGGCTTCAAGGTTTGGAAAGTTAAATAGGTTGAATCATATTTTGCTGATGTTCAGAAACTAGATCATTTCCCTCAAAGTCAGTTTCTACTCCAACTCTTCACTGTCAAAATAACAAAGTAAAAATATAAATTAAATGAGTTTGATGGACATATTGGATAACTCAATACCTGTGGGGAAGTTGGGGTTCCTATGGCCTGGATCCTCACTGAACTAAACCACCTGATGATGTAACTGGGGAACAAGCTAGATACCAGGTTCACACCAAACACAGCACACTGGAGGAGTCCTCTTTGGTGAAAGTCAAAGTCAGGAGGAAAAAAAAAAGAGGATGTTCAGTTAAAAAAAGAGGATGTTGAGTTTGGGGTCCCCTCAAATGAACGGACAGGTCTCCGTTTGATCATCCTAGAATGATGCCTTCTACCAGTCAGGAAGTCCACCCCATTTATACAGGGCTTCTAATAGCATTTCAGTGTCTCTTCTTAAAAATGGAAGGACAACCTTAAATTTATGCTTGGTTGATTTTCAAGAGAGTACCAAGACAAAAATAGGGAAAGAATCTTTCCTATTTTTCCCAACAAATGGTGCTGTAACAACTGGCTATACACATGTGAAAAAAGAATGAAGGTGGATCCCTACTTCATTACCATACAGAAAAATTAACTCAAAATGAATCATCATACACCTGAACTGACTATAACAGCACAAACTATAAACTATAAACAAAGGAGTAAATCTTCATAAGCTTTGATTAGGCAAAGAGTTTTAGATATAAAAGCCCAAGCTACAAAAGAAGAAGATAAATTGAAAAGACCCCGAATAGCCAAAGCAATCCTGAGAAGGAAGAATAAAGCTGGGGGGATTATGCTCCCCAACTTCAAGCTCTAATACAAAGCCACAGTAATCAAGACAATTTGGTACTTTCACAAGAACAGACCCATAGACTAATGGAACAGACTAGAGGGTCCTGATATAAACCCAACCATATATGGTCAATTAATATATGATAAAGGAGCCATGGACATACAATGAGGAAATGACAGCCTCTTCAACAGCTGGTGTGGGCAAAACTGGACAGCTACATGTGAGAGAATGAAACTGGATTATTGTTTAACCCCATACACAAAAGTAAACTCGAAATGGATCAAGGACCTGAATGTAAGTCATGAAACCATAAAACTCTTAGAAGACAACATAGGCAAAAATCTCCTGAATATAAGCATGAGTAACTTCTTCCTGAATGCACCTCCTCGAGCAAGGGAAACAAAAGCAAAATGAACTCATGGGACTACATCAGACTAAAAACTTCTGTACAGCAAAGGACACCATCAGCAGAACAAAAAGGCATCCTACAGTATGGGAGAATATATTTGTAAATGACATATCCGACAAGGGATTAACATCCAAAATATATAAAGTACTTACACGCCTCAACACCCAAAAAGCAAATAACCCGATTAAAAAATGGGTAGAAGATGTGAAGAGACACTTCTCCAAAGAAGAAATTCAGATGGCCAACAGACACATGAAAAGATACTCCACTGTTGGCTCCTCCCTGCCACCGACCCGCAGGGAAGGGAGGCAACACAATGAGATTTTGAAGACCTGAACGGACCAGCCAGGGGACTCAAGGCATAACAGCTCAAGAGTGATGCTGAAAGAGCACCTCTCACATTTACTGATCAGAAAACACAAGAGAGGTCCAGGGAAAATCATACTACATAATAATTAACAGAGGTCCGGGAAAGGCCCCATTCCATAGTGATTGATGATCTACTTCTACTAACAGGAAGCAGTGTAAGTGCAGTCACGTCATGAAAACAAGCATAACCGTAATATACTATTTACTTAACATAACTGCAATATACCGTATTCCTTTATGCATCAAGGGTCATATGTACGGGAACTAGTGCAGGTAAGAAGCAATAACTTATAAGTGATTAATATAATTTCCCACATTTCCCCTTTTTTTGTTTTTAAATGATAGAAATATATGCAAACATATTTGTAGAAAGATACCAGAATAATGATTAGCTGGGCTCGACCTGTGACACACCTGTCACAGGGAACATCTCTCTCGTCTGGGGGGGGGGTGAGGTTCTATGCCTTACCTCAGTTGGCCCCCATGTTGCTCACCTGAGGTCCCTAGCGACTGTGCCTGTCTTAGGTTGTTCCTCCCGTGAGGAATCTTACCCATCTCTGGCTAACCAGCCATCTCTTGGGACCAAACAGGGAGATAAAATATCAAAGAGAGGACAGCGAGCAGCTATACTTCTGGATAAAATCACAATATACATGATTATATTCTTGCAGCAGATGCAGGTGGGGAATCAGCATATGATTTCAAAAGGTTGCTTAAAAGAAATCACTGATTTCTTGAAGTTAATTCTTGAAAAGTAGCATTAAGCATGTATTGGCTTTAAAAAATTAGCAACTGCACTTCGTACACACGCTAGGAGAACAGGGATACAAATGCATAACAAAATTAGACCTATAATTATAGGCCATATCTAATGAAACCAAGAAAACTAAGAAGATAATCTAGGCATTTGAGAAAATTTATCAATAACATGGTGAATATCATCTATTTGATCTTGAAAAGTATGAGAAAAATCAGACAAATTAAAACAACCCATTCCTGGAAATTGTTCACATCTCTTATGTTCTTTCAACAACAAATAATCTTTGTTGTCCTTTAAGGATAACAGAGGCTACTTTGTCAATGTAACGTTGCAATGAAGGTTTAGTTTGATATTGTAAAAATATCCATTCTGACCATCCGTTACATTGACAGAGCAATCCTGTGGGAGAATGAGGAGTAAAGTAAATTAATAAAAGCAAAGGTTTGTGTAAGTCAATTTTTGATAATTGAGCTTTATGAATATGTTGTTCTATCTATTTAAGTTCTTCCTCAGCTTTTGAGGTTAAGTCTCTAGGACTATTAAGATCTGGGGGTCCTTTTAAAATATCAAAAAGGTTTTGTAATTTATAAGTAGGAATACCTAATAAAGGTCGAATTCAATTAATATCTCCCAGTAATTTTTGAAAATCATTTAAAGTTTTAAGATGATCTCTTATTTGAATTTTCTGAGGGATTATTGAATTTTCTTGAATTTTATTACCTAAATAATTCATTTGGTACTGAAGTTGTATTTTATTAGAAGCTATTTGCAAGCCTCACTGTTTTAATTCTACTTCAGTGTCTTCAAGAATAGCAGTAAGAGATAAATGTTTTAGGTAGAGCTATAAGGATATCATCCATATAGTGAATGATATAGGCTGAACGTATAGGCTGAAGAGCTCTGTGTACATAATTCTGACAAATTATCAGGCTGTTTAGCATTCCTTGAGAAAGCACTTTCCACTGGAATCTTTCCGAAGGGGCTTATAAATTTAAAGAAGGAACAGTAAAAGCAAACTTTTCTCTATCTGTTATAGCTAGAGGAATTGTAAAAAAAAGCAGTCTTTAAGATCAATAATAGCCATGCTCCAATCCTTTGGAATCATAGCCGGAGAAGGGAGAGCTTGTTGTAAAGGTCCCATAGGTTTAAGAACTGCATTAATTTGTCTTTAAGTCATGCAAAAGTCTCCAATGCCCTGACTTCTTTTTTATAACAAATACAGGAGAATTCCACGGGCGTGTGGAAAATTCTAATCTGTCTAACTGAAGCTGTTCTTGAACTAGTATGTATAAGGCTGCCAACTTTTTTTTGTTAAGGGGCCATTGATCCACCCAAACAGGCGTTTGAGTGGTCCACTGTAATGGTATAGGAGCTGGCAGCCGTGTATCAATGGCCCTTAAGAAAAAGATTGAAACAATGAAGGTTCATCAAAAGACAGTGTGGCATGCCACTGCTGCATTAAATCTCGTTCCCATAAATCTATGCTTTAATTGCTACATCTACAATTAAAGGTTTTAATAAAGCTACTTGTTTCTCGGGACCTGAGCAGTG